>NDFG01000238.1:195976-229013 GCA_002167245.1 Sporophila hypoxantha
GGTAGAAGTTGGTTATCTGTAAGTGAATGAAGAATGGATCCTCCATCTGCTTGGATTTTTGCAAGGGCCCTGCAGAAGTCCTTAGCAGTTGTATTTGCTGGTCAAATACAAAAAGGGGGAATTGTGGGAAAGACATTTTGTGCTGTCCCTGTGAGCGAGCAGGGCCTCCTGAAGATAAGGAACAGCCCCATATCTCTCCTGAAGGAACACCAAGGTTGTTACCATGGAGACCAGAGGAAGGAGAGAAAGTTAAGAGATATGGACTCTGGCTGGCTCGCAGAGTGACGCGGCTCCCGGGTCACCTGCTGGGAACTTTGTTTCTCTTTTGTGGCCAATGCACACTGTATGTGTGTTAGATAGGTGTAAATATCCGGAAGAAGTATAAAAGCAACGTTGGTTTAATAAATCTCTCTCTTGCACCCTTTTGATGGAGTCGTGTATTACTGTACTGTCGTGCTCTATAATGACAGGTTACCACAAGCCGAGAGGTAATAGAGTCTGGATCATTACCAATGAACACCTCGGCACAGGAGGCTGAAATAATTGCATTAACCTGGGCTTTAGAGCTGGCACAGACTCAAGGTATGCATTTGGGGTAGTCCATGCCCATGGAGCCATCCAGAAGGAAAGAGGACTGTTGAACTCACAAGGAAAAAGCATTAAACATGCACAAGAGATAATAAAACTGTTGGAGACAATCCAGCTACCTGAAAAGGTAACCATCACGCACACTGAGGCACACCAAAAAATGAGCTCTGAATTGGAGGAAAGGAATGAGCTGGCAGACAGAGAGGCAAAAGAAGCATCTAAAACTGATGTAATTGTTGAGACAGTTGAGRCAGCCTCAATCCCAGATGGACAAACTTCTATGGAAAGTAAACCAAAGTTCAGTAAAAAAGAAAAAAAGGCTTATTGAGAAAGAAAATGGAAGTTATAATCAAGAGGAGTGAGTTGCTGCAGATGAAGGGAAAGGAAGGCCTGTGATCCCCTCTTATATGCTGTGGTCATAGTGAAAGTTGAACRTGAGAAAACACATTGGGGAATAGATGCCTTGTACAATCACTTGAAAAACAAAATCCTAGCCAGAAACCTGAAAGTACAGTGATTCAGGTGACTTGCCAATGTAGCCTTTGCCTCCAAACTAATCCCAAAAATATTCCTAAACCAAAGTTTGAACAAATAAAGAGAGGATATGAACGTGGGCAACAATGGCAAATTGATTTTTTCAGAACTGCCCAGGAGAGGGGGGTATCGATACAGAGGTATCTGCTAACAGATACCTTTTCAGGGTGGCCAGAAGCTTTCCCTCTCAGAACTGCCAAAGCACAGGAGGGAACCGAAGCATTGTTATGAACCAGTACATAACACACAGCCTGAGGATTATGTATATGTTAAGTCTTTTGCAGAGAAGACTCTGGAACCACAGTGGGAGGGACCGTCCCAAGTGCTCCTCACCACCTTTACTGCAAACAAGATTAAGGAATAAAGCACCTAGATCCATCATTCCTGAGTGAAGAAGGCTCCTGAGGCACTTTAGAAAGTTACACCGGGTAACAACAAACTGAAATTAAAACTTTCTCGAGAAAATAAATAGAGTGTGAGTAAAATGATAAGCACAGTGTAATAATCCCCCAAAGAATAGAAAGACTTGTAGTTGTAAAAGATAATCAAGTAGGTGTAGCTTAGAGAATTGTGGCATTTATGATTATTGCTATAACCACAGCTAATACAGCACCACTTCCACATCATGTGACTAGTATATAAGTGCCAAGGGAAAGCCTATGATTTTAAATCCCCTAAGTCTCTGGGTCAGATGCTAAAAATTATAAATGCAACTGTGCGAGAAAGAAGAAATGTTTGGGGATGTAAATATGTGTTTGTCCAAGACAGATTTCCTTAATCTCATCAAGAATCCTAAATACTGTGACAAATGCTTAACTAACTGCTCTGAGTTCAGACTTAGATAMAGAGCAAAGTATTTATCACTTTGAAATGCATCCCATTAACCAGACAACCTTGCCTGTGTATACAAGACAAGGTTGCATCTGCCTCAGAGCAGCATGCCCCACTATAACAGTAGATGAGATCACTGTGAAGGAAACTCAATTTAACTTGTGCATTTGTAACTTTGTCAAAATCAAAGGATSTGCTTTTTCCTATCAGGCACCTGTTGTAGCATACCAACATATAAAGGCGAATTTGATCACTGTCCAAGAAATATTGCCTGTGCCTATAGGGATGAACTTAACTTTGGTTATCCAATTGTTAAAACATTATGAATTAAAGAAAATTCTTAAAGAAAAAAGAACTTTGATTACAATAGACCATGACATAGAGACTATACGGAAAGTATTTAAAAGACTGGAAAAAGGCCCATCCATCATTTAGTGGGATTGCTTTGAGTAGTCTCCAACAGCAACCGATTTGCTCATCCAACCTTAAGTTCATCCAATTATTGTTTTACTCTCTGCTTAGTTAGTGTATAACGTTTGATTTTGTCTATTACTAGTAGCTTCATTTAGAATTAGAAACTTGTTGCGGCAAGTAGCAGCTTTAACTTCAATATTGAGAACATATGGTACTGGTTTTTAAGAAACTCTACCACATTAAGTTGGCTAGCATAAGCAAGGAATTCTATAAATGTTAAGTAAAAGGAATTTCTCAACTTTGTAAGAAAGAAGTCAGGGAATGAGTATGATTTTAAAAATTTAAGATTTTAGCAGAGGTTAGAACCAGATTCATATGTTAAGTCGATCACAACAATTAAGTTACATGTTATTAGATGCTTAAGCTTAAAGCTAATTGTTACATTATGAGTCATCTTGTGTAGAAAGAAGTGGAGCAAGTGAACCATTATAGGAACATTATTGAAACCAGTAGAACAATGCCCAGCACCTGGGACTCCAATGTTAATCCATCACAAAAGCCTAGATCTGCCAGGAGGGATCCATTATAGACCTGACGAAGACTCCTTGACTTCATCCCTGGGACCACTGACCCAATTTGAGGACACCCTACTTCATTGGTTTGTGGAATGGGAGGAAATCAGGGAAGTGATGGCAAAGCTTTTTGTAAACTGACAGTCTGTTGAATGACTGAGAAGCTGGAAATGCCTGCTGGGAAACACACATGTTAAAGAGAAAAAAACCCATGAACTCTTCTCCTTTCTAGTTGGTGGGATAGGTAGGAAGAGAATGCCGTTGTTTTTGAGCTTGAAATCCTCCTGTAATCCTATGGAGAAAGGACTCTTTTTCCTCATAATGCAATGAAACTATGGAGATGAAAGTGTTCAAATTGGATATGAGCAAAAGGCCTCCATGCTAAGATAAGCAGATTTGAAATGGCTCGTACCCATGAGTAAGTTTGAACAGTAGGAAGAGAGAAGAGCAAGTCCTGTGCTTCCAGGAGAGAGAAGAATCTCTGTTTTCCCAGGATGAAGAGATTAATTTAGAAATAGATAATGAAAACTTTTGCCTCTGAACTGCTCATCATTAAAACAAATACCCAATAAATTGTGCATGGCCCATCGTAGGCGAGGCAAGTGTGGGAAGGCTGTGGCAGAAAGTGGAAGGATTTCAATCAATAGCAGGGTTCCCTGCGTGCAGCTGCTATTTCGTGATGAAAATGAAGAACCATGAGTAGAACTGGCTTTTTTTCCTCTTGTGGTAGAAGTCTCCATAACCTTAACTAAAGGGACTTCTCTCCCCTCATGTGAACTGAAAGAAGACTTTTTGAGTTGGTAAACTGGACTGGGAATCTGTAGCTTTGGATTTTCTTTACCACTGTCAGTGAATTATAGATTAAAGGTTTGGGGGAGGACCAAGTGTTCTGAAGGGTTTGTTTTGATTCTTACTACTTTATTTTTCTTTTTTAGTTACTTTAATAACAATTTACTTTTATACCCGTTTTTAAAGTTTTGAGCCTGCTTTGCCTTTCTCCTAACTTCCCATCTCACAGCAGGGAAGTGAGTGATTGGTGAATTTGGCCAGCACCTGAACTCTCCATCATCTTTGGTGTGTTGGCAGGAAAATCTCAAATAGTTGGGAAACCGAACTGTCAAACCAAAAACACTAACCCACCTCAATTCAAGAGAAGAATACTGCGCACATACGATGAAGGACTTAAGTAACAAATACAAGGCTTTGGGGATGGGAGTTATTGGGGTTGTTGTCATATGTATTATTTTGGGAAATTAATTAAGAAGAGCAAAAACCCTTTGTGGTGCAGTCACGCATGTGAGGGATGACTTCCCCCTTGTGCTGCCCTACTGGTGTAATAAACATTACAACTTCTAACTTTTCCTAGTTAGAGAGGTGTTTGTCCCCATTTTCAGTTTTATAATGACTTCTAGTGAACAATGCCTATAGACCCAAAATTGATTACATTTGGGACCTGCACAAAAGATTATGTATATAAAGAAACAAAATAATAAGAAATACCCCATAGAAGAAGCAAAAATTATTTATGAAACAAAAAGCAAATAATTGAGGATAGAAAAAAAGAGAAAATACTGGTGCAAGCCAAATGATTTGTAAAAAGGGAAGAGGAGGGTTGATATATAATGTATTATTATCTGTTTGTTTTTGCAAATATTAAGATGAATGTTGTCATGTTACAATGTTAAAATAACTTTGCTTTTATTTCTGTCTACTATACAAAAACTTAGACATAGTAGTAGTGGTAGCTGATCCATTAGGAGTGAACTGTCTTTGGTTGGATAAACATCCAGTGAACATGCCATGAAGCACCCTTTTATGTGCCAACTATCAGATCCTGCCCTTGAAGAAAGTGTGGACCAAAGCCCAGAGTGGAAGTGATCAAGAGAGGAACAAAACCACGAGCCAAGAAACACACAAGCTCTAAAAAGGCAGAGCTGAGGAGGAGCCATGCTAAACATTCCTGGAATATGTAAACTAGATGATGGAATGCATAAGGGTCTATGATATTCAACAGGCTGATTAATAGAAATGGTATAAAAGGGTGTTTCCAATGAGCAGCGATGCTCATGGCTTCGTGCCAAATGCACGCTGGCCGAATCTTGCTTTACTGTCTCTCTTTGCTCCTATGTCCTTTATAAACTTTTAAATTTTAACAGGAAAGTGAACCGTGTTTTTCACAAAGGAATATGGAACCTTTTACATATATTGGCCCCTGGTGCCAACTGCTGTCTCGTAGTGGGCTTGTTAAAACCAGATTTTTTTTTTTTTTTGATCTAGTAACGTTCACTATGGCGGTTCACGCTCTCTTGAATGGCTTTTCTCACGATCTTTCCCCTCCTTCGCTTGTCTCAAGGCTGCAATGAGTTTCATCAATTTCATTCTTCCTCGGAGCTGCTGGAGCAAGAGCTCTCTGATTCGCGCTGACCCTGCTGTACCATATAATCTATTTTTGCCGGCCCCCGATCCTAGGAAGCCCCAGCGGGATTTGCTGCGTCTTTTAACCCGGGCTGCGCGTCCGCCGCATCGGTGACGTCATCCCCCGAAGCCGCTCCCCGGCGTTCAGGGTTGCCATGGAAACTGACAGGGCTGGGAGCGCAGAGACCCCTCCCCCATGGCGGTTCCCTCTCCGCCCTCGGCACAAGGCTCCGCCCCGCCCCTCCTCCTCCTCTGGGGCGGGCCGTGGGCTGTGCCCGCCATCCATCCCCTCCCCTCTCCCGGCACAAGGCTCCGCCCCCGGCCTCCTCCTCCTGGGCCGGGGGCGGCGCCATCCCTGCCTGCCCGGCTCCTTTCTCCTCCTTCCCTGCTGCTGGCCCGGCTGAGCTGCGCCTCCCCCGCCCCCCGATCGTGTCGGCGCTGGCGGCGGCAGCGGCGGGGGGCGGTGGCGGCGGGGGCGCCTTGGCCCGGGCCGACCGACCCCACCCTCAGGGACGGAGCAAACTCGATCGAAGCCTTCTTCCTCCCTTGTTTTACTTTTCTTTGCCAATATTGGCTCTTTTTCCCTTTTCTCCCCTTTTCCCTTTCAGGACTAAGGGATGCTCTTCCTTTTGTTTGCTGCGGGCTCGCTGACATGCTGACACCATAAAGAGCCTCGCATACTCCAGCTCACCTGAGCACCCTGAGTATTTATCTGCGGCTACGGGAAACAAAACTTGATATTTAATCTCTTTTCCCAACTACCAACTCGGGCCTCGTCTGATTGTCCTCTAGTTCATACCGCGGCCAGATCTTTCTGAGAGTCCATAAGTTTGCATTTGGAAAACCAAGGCTCCCCCCGTAAGGGTCCCCAGTTTCTCATGCTAACCCCAGGGACTGTCTCTCGGATATGATCACTACAGCACTCGCAGCAGAATATACACACGGAATTTTAACAGTTCGCTGAGAGAAATCTAAAAAGCACCAAGGAGAGAGAGAAAGAGCGAGATTCAATCGCGGCGCTCCGGGCGGCGCTGCGGGAACGATCCCTGCGCAGCACTGCCGGGCCCAGGCCCCAGCCGGCCCCGCAATCCCAACCCCCGCTGCTCACAGCGCCCGCCCTCCCTGAGCCCGGGGCACAGCGAGCACCGCACCCGCTGCGCTGCCGAGCACAAAGCGCCCCCTTCCCACCGCACTCACCCGATAAACACAGCGCCCCTGCCGCCGCTCACGCCTCTCTCGCTCCTGCGAGCTTCTCGGCCTCCCGCAGCCTCTGCACCGCACCTGGGCCCCGCCGGTGCCGCGGGCTGGGGGCAGCAGCTGCACCTTCCTCTGCCTCTGCTCCAGCCCTTGCCCCGGTGCCTCGGCTCCCTCCGCGCTCCCACAAACTGACGCCTTCACAAGGGCTGACCTGGAGCAGAGGCCAGGCACGGTCACACAATAAAGCAGGCATTTGTTAAAAGGCCTCCATGGATACACCTTGGGCAGAACGAGAGCCCAGCCAGGGCTACGCCAAGATGAACCAAAATGGCCACAAAATGGACGAGGTCAGAGGTCTGTCACTTTTATAAGTTCTGCCTCTCTGCATATTGGAGTTAATTGTCCAATTATAGCTTTAGCTGATGAAGTCCCATCCTTCTTGTTTTTCTCTCTTCAGTCCACGTTGTTTATGCTCTTGGGCCTGAGGTTTGGATTATTTGTCCTTGGTGTTCCCAGCTAGAGCAGAATTGTTTTGTCTCCCTGCTCTGTGAACAGAGCTCAGCATCCCTTAATATGAAGCCCAGCAGCCACAGAGTAAAGCAGCACAGAATCTGAAAAACAGAAAAGCCAAAAACCTGAGGCATCAAATCCATGGGACCCCCCCACACTCACCACCCCCCTGGCACTCCCCGGGCCCCCACATTGATTGAACCCCCCCAAAACCCCCCAGGCCCTCGCCCCTCGCCCCCCTGAGCCCCTGGCCGTGTTCTCACCTGGGAAACCCCAAATCTTTGGGAATTCTCAACTGGAACCCAAATCCCTGAACCTCACCTGGGACCCGCCCAAAAACCTTCCCCTGGGACTCCAAACTTTATCTGGGACTCCCTGAAATCGCCCAGGACCCCCCAAACTCCACCTGGGATCCCCCAAAACACTGGTGACAGTGGGACAGAACTGGTGGCACTGGGTTGGTGACAGTGGAATGGAACTGGGGACACTGGGTTGGTGGCACTGGAATGATGACACTGGGTTGGTGGCACTGGGACAGCCCTGGGGACACTGGGGTGGTGACAGTGGGATAGAACTGGTGGCACTGGGGTTAAACTGGGGACACTGGGGTGGTGACACCAGGGCAACCCTGGTGGCACTGGGATGGAACTGGGGACAATGGGAAGGGACTGGTGGCACAGGGACAGTGATACTGTGACAGGACTGGGGACACTGGGGGGGTGGGATGGGGACATCAGGAAGGGACTGGGGACAGTGAGCTGGTGGCACTGGGGTGGAACTGGTGACACTGGGACACAACTGGTGACACTGGAATGGGGACACTGGGACAGAATGGAGGGCACTGGGCTGGGACTGGTGACACTGGGCTGAAACTGGTGGCACTGGGCTGGTGACATTGGTATGGGGACAATTGGGTGGTGGCACTGAGAGCACTGGGCTGGTGGCACTGGGATTGAACTGGGGACACTGGGCTGGAACTGGGTTAGTGACACGGAGCAGTGGCACTTGGGTGGTGACAGTGGGACAGAACTGGTGGCACTGGGATGGAACTGGGTACACTGGAGTGGTGACAGTGGGGCAGCCCTGGGGACACTGGACTGGTGGCGCTGGGCTGTTGGCACTGGGATGGAACTGGGGACACCAGGACAGGACTGGTGGCAGTGTCACAGGGCACTGGGATTGAACAAGTGGCACTAGATGGGTGGCAGTGCCATGTCCCTGGTGCCATCTGCCACCTGTGTTGTGTCTGCATGTCCCCACAGTGTCCCTGGGGGTGACCGAGGACGGTCACCTGCTGCTGGCCCTGGCCGCGGTGGCCGTGTCCTGCCAGGTGTGCCGGAAGGGCTTGGGGACATCACGTTGTCACCTGGCCACTGCTGCGCGCCACCAGCAGGACATGGCCCTGCGCCTGTGGGACCGCGCCCGGCGGGTGGCGGCCACCAGGGCCAGCGCCGAGGCCACCGCGGATGTGCTGGGGCGGCTGGAGGAGGTGACGCAGGCGCTGGGGACGTTGGTGGCCGCTGTCACCCGGGACAGGGAGGTGACACCCTGGGGGACACGGGGACAGGGCTTCCCCAGCGCTGCCCGGGCGCTCGGGGACATCGTGGTGGCCTTGGGGACACCGGGGGAGGGGCACGAGGAGGTGATGCAGAGGCTGGAGGCGGCCCATAGAACGCTGGCGGGGCAGGGGTAGGGACGGGGTGGGGACATGGGGGACACCGAGGAACACTGGGGACCTTGGGGCTACCCCCGTGTTCTTCCCTTGGGGACACCGGGGCCGCCCTGATGTCCCCTGTCCCGTTTTGGGTCGCTACGATGTCCCTGATGTCCCCGCAGTGACGCCAACAGGACCCCGGTGTGTCCTGGTGTCCCCAAGAGGACATCGGGGGACACTTGGGCCTTGTTGGGGACCCTGAGGGGACATCGCGGCCCCGTTGGGGACATCGGGGGGACATTGGGGACCCCGCCCTGGCCCCGCGGGGGGGGGCGGTCACGTCACCTCTTCCTGCTTTCCCTCTCCAGCCGCGCCACGTCCCCAACTGTTCCCCGGGCGTGTTCGCCCCCCGCAGTGTCCCCGCAGTGTCCCTGCAGTGTCCCCAGCGTCCATGGAGCCCCAAGAGGTGCGACAGTCCCGTGTGGGGTGGGGGGGGATGGGACGGGGGTGACAGAGGGGACAGGAGGGTGTGGCAGGAAGGGGGGAGGTGACAGAGGGGTGGAGGGGACCGAGGGCGGCCGGGGGAGGGGGGACAGCAGGGCCTGGCAGGTGGTGGCAGAGGGGACAAGGGGGGGACAAAGGGACAGAGGGGACAGCAGAGCCCTCCAGGGAGGGGACAGAGGGGACCCCGGGAGGGCACAGGGGCCACCGCAGGAGGCCACAAGTGCCACCAGGTCACTGACACCTCCCCTGTCCCCTGCCCAGCTGCTGGAGGCTCTGGTGTCCGTGGTGGCCACCCTGGGCGAGGTGGCGGCCGCCGTGACCGGGTCACACAGGGACGAGCGGCAGCGCGTGTCCCCAAAGCCCCTGAACGCGGCCCTGAGGAGATTCAGTGGCACCTCCATAGGACCCTGGACCACGGYGGTGTCCCCTCCCTGGGCCAGGCCCTGGCCRCCCTCGGGGCCAGCCCAGAGGCCACCTGGGCCCATGTGAGAGCTGCGGGCAGCGCCTGGCGGGAGTCRGTGGCYGCRCACACGGAGAGCTGGGAACGGCTGAGCAGGGAGGCCGCTGGGCTCCGTGACGCCTGCGAGGACGCGGCCAACGCCGAGGCCACCMTTGAGGCCACCACCCGTGTTGCAGTGTGATGCAGTTCCCTGTTTYAGCTATCCCAGTCCCTCCCAGGTGTGCCAATACCTTCTCCCTTCCCCTCCCCCTGCCTCCTGCTGAGAGCTGTCCGTCAATCTCAGTAGGCCAGCAAGGCCATCGTCTGATTGGTGAAGTTCAAAAGATGCCTCTCAGCCCTGGGGTCGTTGGCCTAGCCAAGTGTCAYTTGTCCCCTGAGCCTTCCCCCCTCCTACCTGGTTGGTGGCACACCGACCCCTTCCCCTGCCCCTCTCCCCGGGCTTAAAAGACACGGGACCACACGGTCGGGATTCTGTTGTAGCTGTTACAAGATTCAGAGATCTGTGACCTGGAATAAAACTCTGGATTAAACCCTGCGGCAGAATCCGTCTCCTTTTCCTCTTCACCTCACCTAAAGCCTTTCCATCAGAGGTGAAGACTGAATTCCTGCTCGCCTGGACTTGTTCCAAGTGCCAGCTGCAACATACAGCTAGCCAGGGGTGTCTCTGAGGTGAAAACACCACAGTTGCTGCCTCTGCTCAAGCAGCAAGGGTCAGACGACCTCAGGCACGTTCCACCTAGGAATATTGGGATCATATTTCAATACAGCCGGGCTGGGGACCCACAGGACGAGGCCACCTGCAGGGGGACAGGTGGGGACAACCTGGCGGCCACAGCCCAGCAGCTGATGGAGGCCCTGGACAGGGATGAGGAGGCCTCGGTGGGGGACGCGCATGAGGTCCAGGTGGCAGTGGCCACCAGCGAGGCCATGGGAGAGGCTGTGGTGGCCATCAGGAGGGAACATTTGGCAGAGGTGGCCCTGGGGCCACTGCAGCGCTTGGTGGCCGCGTGTGACAGAGCCAGGTTGTTCCTCTCGGAGCTGCAGTGCTGGCTCAGTGCCATTGAGGCCACCCTGGAGGGGACAGAGGAGGCGTCTCCCTACATTCCCGAGGCCTTGGTGGCCGAAGTGGCCAAGTTTGAGCAGCTGTGGAGGGCCAGCACCCGCCTGTTCACGTGTCACCTGCTGGGGACACTTGGGGACATCCACAATCTCCTCTTGAGTCCCTATGGTGACCCAGGTGATCCCAGTGGCCCCGGCAGCCGCGTGGTGGCCGAGCRSTGCCAAAGAGCCATTGAGGACATCCCGAGGCTGCTGCAGGGACAGTGATGTCACAGCTGTGACATCATCACAGCAGTGACATCATTGGGGACATTGCTGGTGTCACCTGTCCCCTCCATGCTTGAGATTGGAGACAAATTTGGGGAATTTTCTAGGAATTTTCATTGATACTGTCCCAAATCCTGATGGGAATTCCTGGGGTGATGTCACTGGGGACACTCAGAGGCAGACAGGGACACTCTGGGGACACTCAGGGACACTCTGGGGGCACTCAGGGACAGGGGACAGGGGTGAATGAGTCCCCTCAACAGCTTCCAGCTTTCCGTTGTGCCTGCAGCCCAGCCGGGTCATAAATGACAATTTAATAATTGCCTTTTGCACTTTTGTATTGCCTTTTGCACATTGTTATTGATCACCAGCAATTTGATGCGGTGTTTGATACTGATATTGATTATCGATGATTCCTTGTAGCTGCTGGTTGGTGCAATATAATCTGTCCGTTCATGTGTGCACTGTACAGCCTATAAATAAATAAATGAATGAATGAATAATTGAATAAATAAATAAATAAATGCCCTTTATATAAATCAGCCTGGGCTGATCTGAACTCTGTGTCAGACACATCACTGACCCCACTGAGGGACGAGTGGTCAATAAATCCATCCCAACGTTCCTTGAGGGGAGCACARCCAGGGAGCTGCTTCAAGGTGCTGTYACTGAGATATTTCCCCTTGGAAACCCTGGGTGRGATGGAAAACTGGGGACACTGGGCTGGTGGCACTGGGATTGAACTGGTGGCACTGCAATGGAACTGGTGGCACTGGGCTGGTGGCACTGGGTTGGTGGCACTGGGATTGAACTGGTGGCACTGGGATTGAACTGGGGACACTGGACTGGTGGCATTGGGTTGGTGGCACTGGGATGGAAACCTGGTGCCACTGGACTGGTGGCACTGGGATGAAACTGGTGGCACTGGGATGATGACACTGGGGTGGTGCCACTGGGATTGAACTGGGGACACTGGGGTGCTGACAGTGGGGCAGCCCTGGGGACACTGGACTGGTGGCACTGGGCTGGTGGCACTGGGATGGAACTGGGGACATCAGGACAAGGCTGGTGGCATTGGCACAGGGACACTGGGATTGAACTGGTGCCACTGGGATTGAACTGRTGGCMCTGGGCTGGTGGCAGTGCCATGTCCCTGGTGCCACCTGTGCGGTGTCCCCGCAGTGTCCCTGGGGGTGGCTGAGGACGGTCACCTGCTGCTGGCCCTGCCCGCGGTGGCCGTGTCCTGCCAGCTGGCCCMGCGGGTGAGGGGACATCGCGGTGTCACCCGGCCACCAGYGGGGCCACCAGCRGGCCATGACCMTGCGGGGGCGGGGCCTGKGAKGTGACRTCAYCTCGCCCCGCCCCTTTCYGGCGGGTGCCATTCCTTGGACATCGGCTCTGGCTCTGCYGGGAGATCGAACCGGCGCYGAGAGATCAAAGGAACAATGGGAAGGGTTCCCCTGAGCGATGGATGCAAAAAGAGATTTSCCTTCGCAAACAAYCGGGGCTTGGGGGGTTAATTAATTAATTAATGCTGGCATCAGCAACCCAGTGCCAGCCCAGTGTCCCCAGTCCTGTCCCAGTGCCACCAGCCCAGTGCTCCCAGTGCCAGCCCAGTGCCACCGCCCCACTGTCCCCATACCAGTGTCACCATCACAGTGTCCCCATCCTGTCCCAGTGTCCCCATCCTGTCCCAGTGTCCCCAGTTCCACCCCAGTGTCCCCAGTTCCATCCCAATGCCAGCATCCCAGTGTCCCCCATCCTGTCCCAGTGTCCCCATCCCAGTGCTCCCAGTGTCACCAGTTCCACCCCAGTGCCACAAGCCCCTGTCCCCAGTCCCTTCCTATGTCCCCATCCCAGTGTCCCCTCCCAGAGTCCCCTGTCCTGTCCCAGTATCCCCATCCCACTGTCACCAGTCCCATCCCACTGTCACCAGTGCCCTCCCACTGTCACCAGTTCCAGCCCAGTGTCCCTGTCCCACTGTCACCAGTTTCAGCCCAGTGTCACCAGCCCAGTGTCACCAGTCCCATCCCAGTGTCCCCATCCTGTCCCAGTGTTCCCATTTGTGTCCCTGTGTCCCCAGTTCCGTCCCAGTGCCAAAACAGCAAAAAAAAAAAGAATTTGTRAATTCTTCTCTCGTCACCAGAGAGTGAAAACACGACATGATGGAAGCGCAAGGAGAAATAAAATAAATTGTTTTAATGCACAAGATGGCGTGGAGGCAAGTCAAGGGTTAAAACCAAACAAMAGAACATCTGAACTTCCAGGAATGTTTTAATTAAATCTATATAGAATATAGAAAAATATATGTATATTTATGTATATATAATATATTAACATAAAATATTATTTTAAATAATATGATAAATTAATATAAAAAATATATAAATATAATATAAATTCTGTYGGTATAAAATATATTAATATAAAATATTTTTGTAAAATATATATTGTATTTCTATTTTATTACTCATATGTATATATTTTTGATCAATAATATTTATGAATATACATAAACCCTCATGAATATGCATGAACCTCTGTGATGCAACACAATATAAAGAACATGGCTTAATTAACAGGGAGCTTTTGGCAATTAGCACCAGGACTTTATCCCTTAACAAACTTTTATAAAAATTTCAATTCTGACCCGTTTCTCACAGGGAGAGTCCCGGTTGATAATGGTGGGGGGGGACAGGACTGAGCCCCAAGGGACCCCCAGGTTCTCCTGCAGGAGGTCCTGGTGACACGAGGAGCTGGTGGCACTTGAGGGGCTCTTGGTGACACAAGGAGCTGGTGGCACTTGAGGAGCTGGTGGCACCCAAGTGTCCACAAGTCTCCCCAGTGACATCACTGCCCTGATGACATCACAGCAGTGACATCACTGTCCCTGCAGCAGCTTTGGGATGTCCTYGATGGCTTTTTGGCGCCTCTTGGCCACTGCGCGRCTGCCAGGGCCACCTGGGCCACCGGGGCCACCAGGGCCAGCATAGGGACTCAAGAGGATGCTGTCAATGAGCTCAAGTGTCCCCAGCAGATGATCCCTGAACAGGAGGGCACTGGCCTCCCACAGCTGCTCAAACTCGGCCACTTCGGCCACCAAGGCCTCGGGGACATTGGGGGACTCCTCCTCTGCCCATGCCCACTCCACATCAGCCTCGAACTCATYGAGCAGCCACTCCAGATCTGAGAGGAGCAACGTGGCTCTGTCACACGCGGTCACCAAGCGCTTCAGCGGCTCCAGGGCCGCCTCTGCCCAATGTCCCCTCCTGGTGGCCRCCCTTGCCTGGCTGGTGGCAACCACAGCCTCGTCCATGGCCTCGCTSRTGGCCGCCTCCTCCTCCTCCCTCATGGCTGCCCCCTCCTCACTGATTGCCAGCTCCTCCTCACTGATGGCTGCCTCCTCCTCGCTCATGGCTGCCTCCTCCTCACTGATGGCTGCCTCCTCCTCGCTCATGGCCAGCTCCTCCTCACTAATGGCCAGCTCCTCCTCGCTGAYAGCCACCTCCTCCTCACTCATGGCTGCCTCCTCCTCMCTGATTGCCAGCTCCTCCTCACTAATGGCCAGCTCCTCCTCACTCATGGCTGCCTCCTCCTCGTCGGTGGCCGCTGCCTCCTGGGCATCGCGTGTGGCCCCCGCCGAGGCCACCTCCTCCCTGTCCAGGGCCACCAGGCTGTCCCCAGCTGTCCCCCGGTGGGTGGCTTCATCCTGTGGGTCCCCAGCTCGGGTGGGGGCCGTGGGCACGCAGGCATCACAGAGCTTGGTGGCCTCCTTGGCCAGCTCTTTCCAGCTCTCCGTGAGCTCGAACACCAACTTCCGCCAGGCCTTGGCCACCGCTCTCACATTGTCCTTGCTGGCCCCTGAGGTGGGTTCAAAGGCAGCCAGGGCCTGGCGCAGGGAAGGGACACCGGAGTCGACCAGGGAGGTGACACTGCCGTGGTCCAGGGTCATACGGAGGTTCCAGGTGAAGTTCCTCAGGGCGGCGTGCAGGAACTTTGGGGACACGCGTYGCCGCACGTCCCTGTGTTGCCCGGTCACGGTGGCCGCCACCTCGCCCAGTGTGGTCACCACGGCCACCAGCGCCTTCAGCAACTGGGGAGGGGACAGGGGAGGTGTCAGGAACCTGGTGGCACTTGTGGCCTCCTGCGGTGGCGCCTGTGCCCTCCCGGGGTCCCCTATGCCCCTCCCTGGAGGGCTCTGCTGTCCGTCTGTCCCTCCCTTGTTCCCTCTGCCACTCCCCTCCCGCCCCCTGCCCCCTCTGCTGTCCCCTCTGCCACCCCTCCTCCACCCCCCGGGTCCCCTCCCCCACCGTCCCCTCTGTCACCCCCCTCGTCTTCCCGCCCGCCCCCTTGTCGCACCTCTCCGTCCTCCATGTTCACTGGGGAGCCGGCGGGGACACCTTGGGGACGCTCCGGTGGCGAAGGAACCTCGGGACAGGCGCCGGTCCCGACCCAGAACCGGCCCCGGTGGCGGCGCTCGCTGAAATGGCGGAGCCTTGGGAAGGCCGGGAAAGAGTGGGCGGGGTGAGGTGACGTCACCGAGCCTCACCCCGCACTAGGACCGCCGCAATCCCTGGGAAGGTCCAGCCTGGATTTGGGAGATTTTTACGCTCCATCCCAGGCGATTTAGGCTCAGTCCCAGGCGATTTAGGCTCCCTCCCGCCATTTCCAGACAGATTCAGCCGTTCCGCCGTTCCCTCCCTCACTGGTGAGGGAACGCTGAGCGCTCTGAGGAGCGGGCGGAACTGCCCTCAACCAAGATGGCGCGCTGCTTCTCTCGCGAGACCTCTGGCGAGAAGCGGGATGGGGGCGTTGGGAGGGGGTTTGGGGGGACCCTGAGGGAGAACTGGGGGTCCTGAGGGGATTTGGGGGGTCCTGAGGGATTTGGGGGGTCCTGAGGCAGAATGGGGGTGTCCTGAGGAGGTCTGGGGGTTCTGAGGGGTGTGGAGGGTCCTGAGGGGATTTAGGGGGATCTGAGGGGGACTGGGGGTTCTGAGGGAGAACTGGGGCGCTGAGAGGGATGTGAGGAGGGTTTTGGGGTTCGTGAGGGAGAATTGGGGGTTCTGAGAGAGAATTGGGGGTATCTGAGTGGATCTGAGGGCGTCTTGAGGGGATTTGCAGGTGATTTTGGGGGGTTCTGAGGGAGTTTCGGGGGGTGGTGAGGGGATTTGGGGGTCATGAGGGGATGTGAGAGGAGGTATGAGGGCGCTGAGGGGATGTGAAGGGTTCTGAGGGGGTTTGGGGGGATCTGAGGGAGAATTGGGGGTCCTGAGGGGGTTTGAGGTGGATTTTGGGGGGTTCTGAAGGTGAATTGAGGGTCCTGAGGGGATCTGGGAGGGGGCTTGAGGGGCTTTGGGTGGATTTTGGGTGGTTCTGAGGGAGAATTTGGGCTCCTGAGGGGGTTTGAGGATCCTGAAAGGATTGGGGGGGGGCTTGAGAGGGATTTTGGGGGGTCCTGAGGGAGAATTGGGGTCGTGAGGGGATTTGGGGGGATTTTGGGGGGTTCTTGACTGGATTTGGGGGTTTGTTACTGAATTTCGGGGGGGTCTGGGCTGATTTTGGGGGGTCCCCAACCAGGTTTAGGGTGATTTTGGGGGGATTTGGGATAATTTTGGGGTCCCTGTCTGGATTTGGGGTAACTTCTGGGTCCCTGACTGGATTCTGGGGGAATTTGCAGTGATTTCAGGGTATTTTTTGGTAATTTTGTGTTCCCTGACAAGAGTTTTGGGGGATTTGGGGTAATTTCATGGTCCCTGACTTGATTTTGGGGGTCCCTGTCTGTATTTTGGGGTAATTTGGTGTAATTTTGGGGTCCCTGACCAGATTATGGCGGTCCCTGATGGGATCTGGGGGTGATTTGGTGCAATTTCAGGGTCCCTGATAGGATTTCAGGGAGTCTGTGACTGGATTTGGGGGTAATTTTGGGGTAATTTCAGGGTCCCTGTTTGGATTTTGGGGTGATTTGGGGTAATTTCGGAGGGGTCCCTGATGGGATTTTCGGGTCCCTGATGGGATTTCAGGGTATTTTGGTGCAATTTTTGGGGTGGCTTGGGGTAATTTCAGGATCTGTTATGGTATTTGGATGTAATTTTGGGGTATTTTGGTGTATCTTGGTTTGAACAACCAAGACACAGGTGTGTGCTGAGGAAGGCAGGAGACCCCCGAAATGGAAAATGTGAACACCCTCCCTCTGAATTGTTATAAATTTGAAATTAAAAGGCTCTCAGGCAAAGATATGGGAGCAGGAATAACAGTTCTTAATTTGGGAAGGGAAATAAAAAACAATTAAAATAAGTATAGAAATAAAAATAAGAATAAATATAGCAATAAGAATAAAAATAAAGTCAGAAATAAAAATAAGGTAAAAATAAAAAATAAAACTAAAAGTAGTAAATAATAAAAGGATAGAAACAAAAATAAGACAAAAATAAAATGAAGGATAAAAATAAAATAAAATATAAAATAATGAAAGTAAAATGAAATAATAAAAATGAAAAAKATAGAAATAAAAATAAAAATTAGATAAAAATAAAATAGAAAATTAAAAATTAAAATAAATAATCTAATGATAGAAATAAAAATATAAATAAGATAGAAATAAAATGAAGAATGACAAAATAAAAAATAAAAATAAAATAATAAAAATTAAAAATAATTAAAAACTATATAAAACCAAAATAAAAATAAGAATAAAAATAATAACAATAAAGTCAAACATAGCAATAATAAAAAAAGGACAAAMATAAAAATAAAATAAAGTCAAAAATAAAAGTAAGAAGAAAGCTGCTTTTCTGGGAATGCAGTGRGCAAAGGCTGCTGTGGTGTTCCAATCCTCAGAGTCCATCCAGGTGGGAATGCTTGGCTCCTCCCCCTGGGCAGAGCATCYCCCAATGGGATGRTGTCATCCCATCAGCCATGCAGTGATGCTCAATGGCCTATTAAAAGCAGATAATAAAGAAAAATAGCCCATAAACAGCGGATAATAGTTAATGGCCCATTAACATCAGATAATTATTAATTAATGGCCCTCTCCTAGGTTCCAATATGAAGCTGTATTCTATCCCCATCCCCAAGAGCTGCTCACACCAGGAGGGGCATTGGTTTATGGTTTTTCCTGATCTCCTGTTAACGAACCCATCAATCCATGCATTGAGCAGCAGCTCCCRTTTAAAATCTCACCAATTGCTCCCAGCTTCCCCAGCCTTCCAATCCGACACCGAAAAAGACGTTACTGTGAAATCTTTCCAGGTCACACACAGATTGTAGTTTCCTGTTTGACAGCTGRGGAYAACTTATCCTCCCCTGTTACTAGGTAAACACAATATTGCTTTKCAGAGAAAATCAGAGCAGGGGAGCAAGTGAAGCAGGGAGGAAAGGAAAAAAATAATTATCAAAACAGCAGCAATGTTTTCCAAAATAAAACTAAAATTGTCCAGCTCTTCTGCTCACTAATTTTTCAGAGACAGTTGCAAAAGCAGCTCACTATCTTAGTGAGGCTTRATTAACTGAAATCATGACTCAGAGATAACTCCCAGGGTGTCAGGTTGTGTTCTGACTCTGTCAGTGGTTTTATTTCATACTATTGCATGTATTTTGGTGGGTTTTTTTTTTTCCTAATAAATTGTATTTCTGACTTGGAGTCTCTCACTGGTTTTGCTTTCAAACCGGAACATAATTTTGGCGCCCAACATGCGGCAGCAAGGTTTTTGCTCAAGGACCTGCTTACTCTGGGAGGGTAATGCAGAAGGATGGGGAAAYCTCACAAGGAGACTTAATTTTACCTGAGATCTGTGAGTAAAGTTTCATTCTGTACTTTATATATGTATATATATCTCTAAGAGACCGTTGGTTTGGGTATAGATGGCAATAGAATAAGGGGTGGATTATGTYCTCGGTCACAATATAAAAATGTATTCCAGTCTCATCCTCAAGAGCTGCTCAAACCAGGACGGGCATTGTTTTTCCCTTATCTCCTGGTAATGGGCCCAACAATGCCTTGCCCCGTGACTCAGAGATAAGTCCCTCCAGGAGCCATTTCTGTTTGATGGGCAGTCAACGATCAATCATGACTCAGAACAATTTCAGCCCAATGTGAGATGCTCTGCCCCGGGGGGAAGGAGCTCAGCATCCCCACCTGSATATAATCTGGGCTTTGGGACAGAACAAGATGCCCTTACCCACTGGTTTCCAGAGAACAAGAGCTACCAGATTTTTTCCATGGGATCACCACTTCAACAAGACCATTTCATCTGGACTGCTACCACCACCCTAACTAGCAGGGTGTCAGGCTGTATTCTGACTCTGTCAGTGGTTTTATTTTTTGTGATTGCATGTTTGTTGGGTTTTTTTCCCTTTTCCTAATAAATTGTATTTCTGACTTGGAGTCTCTCACTGGTTTTGCTTTCAAAYCAGAACAATTGGCCACTGGCCATGGTTGTTTGGCTTGATTGACCAACTGGATCCTCGTCTGTGTTGTGACTGTCTGGCAAGGGCGATGGGTTTTTCTTAGTAGTAAAGTGTGGTATAACAAAGGGATTGATCAGCCTGCTGCAAYCATGGAGTCAATGCTCATTATTCCCCACTGGGGACCGCTGCTAYGAGAGGGACTGATGRTTTTTCTTTCAGCACTGCACARTCCTTTTTCCAATGCCCCCATTTCTTACAGGATGCRCTCTGAGCCTTCTCCATAGGGGAAGCTTCCTTGGGTGACTTTCCCTGAGTTGCCTTCTCTCCAGGTTGGGATTAACTCTTTCAGCTGGGCCCCTGTCTCAAAACACCTTCCAGGCAACCTCCAGCAGTTTATCCACATCTTGAACTCCCTTTATCTTTTCTTCTTATGTCATTTGAAGCCTGACCCACAAAAACCAAAACCAGATGTGCTTTATCCTCAGCTGATTCAGGATCTASATCAGTATATTTGATGGCAGTTTCTCTTCACCTGTTTAAAAAAATCAGTGTGTGATTCAGCATAATTTTGCCTCATTTGGTGAAGCTTTGACCAATTTACAGCTTTAGAGACCCTGTCGCAGACATCTCTCTGTGAAAAATCTTTCTTTAAGATTTTTTCCTTCTGAGAAGCTGTGGCCTCAGAAACAAGTGTAAACAATAGGTTATCTGCTGCTGTGGAATTCAACAGGTCTGTCTGGATTGGCCCAGCTTGGATGTTTAGAATTAATGGCCAATCCAGAATGGAGGTCTCTCAGAGAGAATCCGARAGAGTGGCTTTGTTATCATTCTTTACTTTCTATTCTTAGCTTAGGTAGCAGCCTCTGGAAATCTATCCTTCTTTTTCTTTTTAGTATAGTTATAGTATATGTATATATCATGAAATAATAAATCAAGCCTTCTGATCATGGAGTCAACRTTCTCGTCTCTTCCCTCAATCAAGAACCGTTGTGACCACCGTCACAGAGACCCCATGTTTTAACCCACATTCCACAAGGCTTTGATATCATTTTAATTTTGCCATCTGCTCGGGTGTATTTSCATCCCACCCAGGGTTTCCAAGGGCAAATATCTCAGTGACAGCGCCTTGAAGCAGCTCCCTGGCTGTGCTCCCCTCAAGGAACGTTGGGATGGATTTATTGACCGCTCATCTCTCAATGGGGTCAGTGATGTGTCTGACACAGAGTTCAGATCAGACCAGTCTGATTTATATAGAGGATATTTATTAATTAATTTATTTATTTATAGGCTGTACRGTGCACACATGAAYGGATAGATTATATTGCACCAACCAGCAGCTACAAGGAATCACSGATAATCAGTATCAGTATCAAATACCATATCAAATTGCTGGTGATCAATRACAATGTGTGAAAGGCAATACAAAAGTGCAGAAGCCAATATAGGATTGCAGAAACCAATGCAGAATTGCAGAAGCCAATTATTAAATTGTCATTTATACCCTGGCTCTGCTGCAGGCACAGTGGAAAGCTGGAAGCTCTTAAGGGGACTCATTCACCCCTGTCCCCTGTCCCTGAGTGTCCCCAGATGTCCCTGAGTGTTCTCAGAGTGTCCCCAGTGAGGTCACCTCAGGAATTCCCATCAGGATTTGGGACAGTATCAATGAAAATTCCCAGAAAATTCCCCMRATTTGTCTCAAATACTGCASRGGGAGGGCACAGGTGATAGCAGCAATGCCCCTGATGATGTCACTGCCRTGATGATGTCACAGCTGTGACATCACCATCCCTGCAGCAGATTTGGGATGTCCTTGATGGCTCTTTGGCACTTCTTGGTCACCACACGGGCACTGGAGCTSTTGGAATCACAACTGAAGATGTTGTTGATGTCATCATGTGCCCCCAGCAGCTGATCCTTGGCCAGACGGGCGTTGACCACCCACAGCTGCTCAGCCATGGCCACCTTGCCTGGCAAGACGTCGGGGACATCGGGGGACTCCTCCTCTGTCCCYTCCATGGTGTCTACAATGTCCCCGAGCGGGCGCTGCAGCTCCCGGGGGAAGGCGGTGGCTTTGTCACATGCGGCCAYYAAGMGCTCCAGYAGCCCCAGGGCCTCCTCCACCTCCTGTCCCTTCCTGGTGGCCATCAATGCCTGGCTCTTGGCCACCACAGCCTCTCCCATGGCCACAGTGACCACCAGCACSTCATTGGTGGCCGCCACCATCCGGGCCTTGAGCGCAGCCACTGCCAAGGCCCCCTCCTCCCTGTGAAGGGCCTGTGACAKCTCCACCATGTTCTCCTGAGCTGTCCCCAGGCAGGCAGCCGTGTCCTGCCAGTTCCTGGCCTGGGTGGTGGCGGTGGCTGCAGGTGGCACGGAGCTCAGTGGCCTCTCCCAGCTGACCACAAGCCTGGCCACAGCTCCCGCCAGGCCATGGTCACAGCTCTTGCATCAGCCAAGGTGGTCCCAGGGGTGGCCCTGAGGGTGACCAGGGTCCAGCCCAGGGAGGGGACATCACGGTGGCCCAGGGAGGTGACACTGGTCCTACGGAGGCTCCGAGTGAAGTTCTCTAGGTCCTCATGCAGGGAGTCAGAGGACTCACACAGGCACTTGACCCTGTGTGGACTGGTCATGGTGGCCACCACCTCGCCCAGGGTGGCCACCAYGGCCACCAGCGCCTGCAGCTGCRGAGGGGACACTGTGGCAGGGGACAGGGGAGGTGTCAGGGACTTGGTGGCACTTGCCCTGGAGGGCTCTGCTGTCCCCTCTGTCGCTTTGCAACCCCCTGTCCCCTCCTGCCACCCCCATGTCCCCTCTGCCACCCCTCGTGTCCCCTCTGCGGGGACACGGGGACACCGCAGAGGTGGCACCAGGGACATGGCACTACCACCAGCCCAGTGGCACCAGTTCTGCCCCAGGCAGGTGGCACTTGAGGGGCTCTTGCTGACACAAGGAGCTGCTGGCACTCAGGGAGCTCTTGGTGACACGAGGAGCTGGTGGCACGAGGAACTGGTGGCACTGGAGGAGCTTTTGATGACACAAGGAGCTGGTGGCACTCAAGTGTCCACAAGTCTCTCCAGTGACATCATGGCCCCGATGAAGTCACAGYGGTGACATCACTGTCCCCGCAGCAGCCTCGGGATGTCCTCGATGGCTTTTTGGCACCGCTCGGCCACTGCATGGCCACTGGGGCCACCCAGGACACCGTGGCCACCATAGGGATTCAAGAGGATGTTGTCGATTACCCCAAGTGTCCCCAGCAGGTGATCCTTGGCCAGGTGGGTGCTCGCATCCCACAGCGACTCAAACTCGGCCACCTTGGCAACTGAGGCCTGGAGGACATCAGGGGATGCCTCGTTTGTCCCCTTCAGGATGGCCTCAATGTCCCTGAGCCGCCACTCCATGTTCCAGTTGAACAAGGTGGCTCTGTCACACACGGCCACCAAGCGCTGCAGCAGCCCCTTGGCCACCACTGCCCAATGTTCCCTCCARRTGGCCACYSCAGCCTCTGCCATGGCCTCAYTGGTGGCTGCCGCCACCTGRGCACCGTGTGTGGCCATTTCCCTGGCCACCTCCTCCTTGTCCAGGGTCACCATCAGCTGCTGCTCTGTGACCATGTTCTCGGAGGCATCACGGAGCTTGGTGGCCTCCCTGGCCAGCCAGTCCCAGCTGTCCACGAGCTTGGCCACCAACTCCCGCCAGGCCTTGGCTGCAGCTCTCACATTGGCCCGGGTGGTCCCTGGGGTGGCCCCGAGGGCAGCCAGGGCCCGTCTCAGGGAGGGGACACCGGAGTCGCCCAGGGAGGTGACGCCACCGTGGTTCAGGGTCTCACGGAGTCTCGAGGTGAATCTCCCCAGGGCTGCGTGCAGGGACTGTGGGGGCACACAGCGCTGCATGGCCAGCCCGGTCACAGTGACCACCACCTTCCCCAGGGTCACAACCACAGACACCAAAGCCTCCAGCAGCTGGGAAGGGGACGGCTAGGGAGGAGACAGGGGAGGTGTCAGGGACCTGGTGGCACTTACAGCTTTCTGAGGTGGCCCCTGTGCCCTCCCGGAGTCCCTGTTGTTCCCATCCTGGAGGGCTCTGCTGTCCCCTCTGTACTTGTGTAACCCCCTTGTCCCCTCTGCCACTCCCTGCCACCACATTCGTAGCCCCTGCCACCCTCTGCTGTCCCCTCTGCCACTGCCCACTCTCGCCCCTGTGTCCCCTCCCCCCCAGTCATTCCCATCCCCCCCCCCCCTAACCCCCCTTTCCCCTCCACCCCTCTGTCACCTCCCCCCTTCCTGCCACTCCCTCATGTCCCCTTTGTGACCCTCTGCCCCTCCCGCCACTCCCCGTGTCCCCCCCATACCCCGTTGCCCCTTCTCGACCCCTGTGCCCCCTCTGTTCCCTCTGTCCCCCTCTCCCCCCGCCCTGTCGCACCTTTTGGAGCTCCATGCTCACTGGTGACACCTCGGGGACACTCTGGGGACACTCCGAGGGTTGAAGGAGCTTTGGGATGTCCTCGATGGCTCTTTGGCACCGCTCGGTCACCCCACAGGCATTGAGGTTGTCAGGACCACCATCGAAATAGAAGGCAATGATGTCTTGAAGTGTTCCCCGCAGGTGATCCTTGGCCAGGCGGGTGTTGGCCTCCCACAGCCGCTCGGCCTCGGCCACCTTGGCCACCAAGTCCTCGGGGATATCAGGGGGCTCTGAGCCCCAGATATCCTCATCTGTGACTGACTCTTCATATGTGCCCTCCAGGGCGTTCTCGATGTCCCAGAGGCAGGGGCTGCAGCTCCCGGCGGAACGCGGTGGCTTGCTGGTCGAGCGAGTCGGCACCAGCGCTCCAGCAGATCCCAGGCGCCCTCCAGCATTGTCCGTCACATGGTGCCCTTCTTGCCTCGCTGCAGCCACCCTGGCCTGTCCCTATCTCTGGGCTTCATACTGGCCCACTGACCTCGCCCCCTCCTCCCCTCTGCCCAGGCCTGACCTAGCTCCCACCATTGTTTTCCTGAGCTGTCCTTATCCACGGGCACGCCTTGGTCCGCAGCTCCCTGGCCCCGCGCGCAGTGGCGATTTGCCGCTGGGCCGCCTCTAAGTGGCCATCTCCTGCAGGCTGTTGTGGAGCTTGGTGGACTGCCCTGGTCCCAGCTTGTGGCCGCAGCCTCTCTCATCGAGCACCAAACACACCGGACCCCGCCACTCGCTGCCCACCCGTCTCACACAGTCCCACGTGCGGTCGTCTGCGGGTGCTCCTGTAGGCGGCCATGCGCCTGGCTCAGGGAATGAATAGGGCTCCACTCATTCATCGGAAACTGGTGACAATTGCGGCGCACCAGAGTGTCATCAGTGCAGACAGGCGGTGTTCCCAGAGCTCCTTGGTGAATTCCTCCATGCGTGTCCCAGTACAGGCGGCAAATGCAAGCACATTAGCGCAGCACTTCTCATTCAGCGCTGGCAGCGGTTGGCCAGCAGTCTCGCCCAGGATTGGCCACCACGGTAGACCTGTGGCTGCAGGCAAGCGGCTGGGGACCAGGCTGTGGGGAGGGGACAGGGGAGGTGTCAGGACCATGGTTGGCACTTATGCCTTCCTGGGGTGTAGCCCCTGTCTCGACGGCGTCCCCTTTGTCCCCTTTCTCAGCCTCTTGTTCGCCTCTTGCTAACTCCGTGTCCTCCCCTTGTAGCCCATCCTGCCGCCCTGCCCCTCTTGCATGTCCCCTTCTGCCCCCCCGTGCCAGCCCCCGTGTCCCCATTCCCCCCATATTACCCCGCATCCCACACCGTTCCCCATCCCACTCCATTATTCCCCTCCAAACCCCTTTGGTCACCTCCCCATGTCCTGTCCACTTCCCTGCTGTCCCCTTTCTGACCTCCTTAGTTCCCCTCTCCCTGCCACCCCCACGTTTTCCCCCTCATCCCACATTGCCCCCCCCCCATTGTGCCCTGCCCCACCCCCCAGTGTCCCCTTCCCCCTCTCCCCCCCATCGCACTCTTGGACGTCCATGGTCGCTTGGGACACCTTTGGGATCGCTCGGGACCTCCAGAGGTCTCAGGAGCCTGGGATGTCCTCGTGGCTCTTGCATCCGTCGGCCACCTCACGGGCCACTGGGCGGTGGAGCCACCATGAAATAGAACGTTGATGTCTTGAAACTGTCCCCCCAGGATCCTGCCAGTGCGGTGTTGGCCTCATCCAAGCCGCCTCAGTCCATGGCCACCTGGCACCACAGCGCTCCGGGATATTGGGGAGCGCCTCAATTGTCCCCTTTCAGGATGCCTGGCTGTCCTTGGCAGCGCCTTGCTCCCAGGCAAGGGACCGGGAACGCGGTGGCTTCGTCACACGCGGCCACCAAGCGCTCCAGCAGCCCCAGGGCCGCCTCCACCCGCTGTCTCACCATGGTGGCCTTTGTTGCCTGGCTGGCAGCCACCCTGGCCTGTTCCCTCACCTGGGCTTCAGGCCCAGCCGCCACCTCGGTCCCCTCCTCCCTGCCCAGGGCCTGGCTCAGCTGCCCCATGTTTTCCTGAGCCTCGGCCTGCCTCTCCCTGGCGTGGGCCAACACRTAGGCCGCCTCAGTGACSRCCTTCCTGCAGGTGTCACRGAGCTTGGTGGCCTTCCTGGCCAGCTCGTCCCAGCAGTTCCAAAGAGCATCCACCCACCCCTTCCACTTGCTGGCTGCCATTGTCACATGGAACCAGGAGGTCCATGGGGTGCTCCTGTAGGCGGCCAGGGCCTGGCTCAGGGAGGTGACAGGGTCACCATCATCACAGATGACATTGTGGCGCCACCCGGTGGCATCAATGCAGTGCAGGGTGGCCCAGAGCCCCCTGGAGAAGTCCTCCAGGTCACAGTACAGGTCCACGGCGGATACGAGATGCATCTTGTCCCGCCTGGGCAGGGTGCCCAGCAGCTGGACCAGGRKGGCCACCACGGTGATCTGTGGCTGCAGCAGGGCCGGGGACAGCTGGGGAGGGGACAGGGGAGGTGTCAGGGACCTGGTGGCACTTATGGCCTCCTGGGGTGGCCCCCTGCCCTCGAAGGGTCCCCTTTGTCCCCTCTGTCCCTTTGTCAGCCTCTTGCTCCCTCTGCCACCCTGTGCCAGCCGCCGTGTCCTCTCCGCCCCATGTCTCCCCCACTACCCACTACCCCCTCACTCCCTTTCCCCTCCACCCCTCTGTCACCTCCTCCCTTCCTGCCATTCCCTCCTGTCCCCTTTGTGACCCCCTGTCCCCTCCCGCCACTCCCCATGTACCCCCCATGCCCCGTTGCCCCTTCCCCACCCCCGTCCCCCCTCCTCCCCCAGTGTCCCCTCTGTCCCCCTCTCCCCCCACCCGGGCGCACCTCTTGGAGCTCCATGCTCACTGGGGACATCTTGGGGACGCTCTGGGGACACTCCGGGAGCCTCAGGAGCCTTGGGATGTCCTCGATGGCTCTTTGGCACCGCTCGGCCACCCCACAGGCACTGGGGCTGATGGGTTCACCATCGAAATAGAACTTGATAATGTCATCAAGTGTCCCCCGCAGGTGATCCTTGGCCAGGTGGGTGTTGGCCACCCACAGCCGCTCAGCCATGGCCACCTTGGCCACCAAGTCCTCGGGGACATCGGGGGATGCCTCATTTGTCCCCTTCAGGGCAGCCTTGATGTCCCCAACCCTGTGCTGCAGCTCCCGGGGGAACGCGGTGGCTTCGTCACACGCGGCCACCAAGCGCTCCAGCAGCCCCAGGGCCRCCTCCACCCGCTGTCTCACCATGGTGGCCCTTCTTGCCTCGCTGGCAGCCACCCTGGCCTGTCCTCTCCTCACTGGCTCATGTCCAGCCACACTGGCCCTCCTCCTGCCAGGCCTGCCCCACTCCCGTTTTCCTGAGCTTCCAATAACGGGCCTCGTCCTGGCAGGTCTTTGCCCGGGCGGTGGCGGTGGCCCTCCCGTGTCAGCCACACGGTGGCGCAAATCCTGCAGATGCTTCGGAGCTTGGTGGCCTTGCCGGCCAGCTCGTCCCAGCGTCTACACGGCATCCACACCCACTCGCACTTGCTGGCTGCACATTGTTCAATGAATCCGGTTCGAGGTTCCCATGGTGGGCTCTGTAGGGGCCAGGGCCTGCTCAGGAGGTGAAGGGCACATGCATCACAAGAGTGACAATTGTCACGGCGCACCGGGTGTCATCAATGCAGTGCAGGGTGGCCCAGGAGCCCTGGTAAGTTCCCTCCAGGTCGCCACACGTACAGGTCACGGGGATACAGCAGCGGAGTTCGTCCCCCCGGCAGGGTGCCAGCAGCTGCCCAGGAGGGCCACGCACAATGGTGACCTGTGGCTTGCAGCAGGGCGGCATGCTGGGAGGGGACAGGGGAGGTGTCAGGGACCTGGTGGCACTATGCCGGCTCCTGGGTGCCTGCAGGGGCCCCTTTTCTGCCCCTTCAGCCTCTTCCTGCCACCCGGTGCCCTCCTGTAGCCCTTCAACGTCACCACCTTTGTCGCTCTGGCCCTCTGCCACGCCTGTCTAGCCTCGTGTCCAATCCTCACCTCCCATGCTCCCCACTCCGCACTACCCCTCCCTTATTCCCCTCACTCCTCTGTCACCCTCCTCCCTCCTGCATCCCTCTGTCCCTGTACCCCTGCCCATCCCGCTCCTGTACCCTCATCGCCATTGCCTCCACCCCATCCGCCCTCGCTCCCCACAGTGTCCCTGCTGTCCCTCTCTCTCACCCTGGGTCGCACCTCTTGGAGCTCCATGCTACTGGGGAGACACTTTGGGTACGCTCTGGGACTCCGGGAGTGTCGAGGAGCCTTGGGGATGTCCTCGTGGCTCTTTGGCACGCTCAGCCACCACGACGCACTAGGGCCGTGCCACCGATCAGAGATAGGAACTGTATGTCATCAAGAGCTCCGCAGGTTGACCTTGGCCAGGAGGGTGTTGGCCTCCACAGCCGCTCAGCACGGCCACCTTGGCCACCAAGTCCTCGGGGACTATCTAGGGGATGCACTCTTATTTGTCCCTCTCAGGGGGCCTTATGTCCCACCCTGCACGCTGCAGCTGCGAGGAACCGGTGGCTTCGTCACAGTACGCGCCACCAAGCGCTCCAGCAGCCCAGGGCCACCTCCACCGCTGTCTCACCATGGTGGCCCTTCTTGCTCGCTGGCAGCCACCCTGGCTCTCTCACTCCGGCTCACTTCGCCAGCCACCACCTCAGCCCCCCTCCTC
This sequence comes from Sporophila hypoxantha, assembly GCA_002167245.1. Lineage (NCBI taxonomy): Eukaryota > Metazoa > Chordata > Aves > Passeriformes > Thraupidae > Sporophila > Sporophila hypoxantha. The sequence goes on from NDFG01000238.1 coordinate 224,570, forward strand.
TCGCCGAGCCGTACCCAGCTCCACATGTTTTCTGAGCTGTCCATCACGGGCAGCCTCGTCCTGCAGCTCCTGCCCGGGCGGGTGGCGGTCTGGCCTTTGAGTTGTCTGCCTTCGTGGCCACTCTCCTGGATGGTCTGTTGTGGGAGCTTTGGTGGCTGGGCTCTGGCAGTGGGCCAGCTGTCACGAGCGTGAGCCACGAACTCCTCACTCGTGTGGCCGACCATTGTCCACGTGTCCAGGTGGTCCTGGGGTGCTCTTGTAGGGGCCAGGGCCGGCTCAGGGAGGTGACGGGCTATCATATTGGAGGTGACAACTGGGTGCGCACAGGTGTGCATACAATGCAGTACAGGGTGCCAGGAGCTCTGGTGAATTCTCTCGCAGGTCAATGAGTAGAGGTCAGTTTGCGGTACACTGAGCAGGACATCTATCCTTGTCTCGGGCAGGGTGCCAGCAGCGAGCCCAGGAGGGCCACTCACGGTGACCTGTGGCTGCAGCAGGGCTGGGGGACAGCTGGGAGGGGAAGGGGAGGTGTAGGGACCTGGAGGCACTTCATGTGCCTTCCTGGGGTGGCCCCTGCCCTCGAGGACTTTGCCCTGTTCTGTCGCTCTTGTTTCCCTCTGCAACGCTCCTTGTGTCGGAGCCCTCCTCCTGCACCCTGCTTCTTTGACCCTGCCAGCCCCTGCTGCCTCCCCTTCGTCCTCATCCTCTCGCACCCCGCCCTTTGCACTCCTCCTACACCCTTATGGCCACACTGCTGTCTCCTTCGTGCCACCCCCACACTGTCCCCTCCCGATTCTCCATCCCATTGCCCCCCCCCCCATGTCCCTCTGTCCCCTTTCTCACCCCATCCCTCTCTGGAGCTCCATGCTCCTGGGGACATCTGGGGACGTTCTGAGGATGCTCTGAGGGGTCGAAAGGAGCTTGGGATGTCCTCATGGCTCTTTGGCAATCGCTTCGGCACCACCTCCGGGGGCACTGGGGGGCGGGGAGTGATATAGAATGAAATAGTTCGGGTCTGGAATGCCCAGCAGGTGATCCCTGGCACGAGTGGTTTGGCCTCCCAAGCCCTCGGCCAGGCCTACCTTGGCCACCAAGTCCTCAGGGAATCAGAACCACCATTTTGTCCCTTCAGGGGCCTATGTCCCATGCGCTGCAGCTCCCGGGGGAACGCGGTGGGTTGTCAAGTCAACGCGGCCACAAGCGCTCCAAAGCCCAGGCCGCTCGACCATCTTACAGTGTCACCTTATGTGCTCGCTGGCAAACTCCTGGGCCTTCCAAGTTTTTCACCTGGGCTTCGATCACCGCCACTCGGCACCCTGCCTCCTGCAGGGGCCTTGACCCAGCTCCGCATGCTTTCTGAGCTTCCATACGGGCAGCTCGTCCTGCCAGCTCCTGGTCTTCCAGGATGGCGGCATGTGCGCTCCTTTTGTGGCACCATGCAGGCGCTCATATGGCCATCCCTGCAGGTGCTGTGGGACTTGCGTGGCCTTCCTGGTCCGGCTTGGGCCCAGCTCTTCGAAGCCAGCCACAACCGACCTGCACTTTGCTGGCTGCCATTGTCACACGGTTCGGAGTGTCCCTGGGGTGCTCTGTTTAGGCGGCCAGGGCCTGGCTCAGGAGGAGGAGGGACTTCATCATAGTAAGGTGAACATTGTGGCGCACCCGAGTGCCTTCATGGCGGTGCAGGGCGGCCAGAGCTCTTCATGGGTGAAGTCCACCAGGTTCCAGTACAAGGCCGAGTAGGCGAACACGAGCAGCATCATCTCCGTTCCAAGGCGCGGCAGGGGTGGCCAGCAGCTCGCCCATGGTATGGCACCACGGTGACCGGTGGCTGCGCAGGGCGGGGACAGCTGCGGAGGGGAATAAGGCGAGGTGTCCAGGGACTGGTGGTCTTACGGCCTCCTGGGGTGGCCCCGTGTCCCCGTGGGTCTTTTTGCCCATACCTGGAGGGCTCTGCTGCCCGTCGTGTCCCTTTGCCACCCCCGACCCTTTGCCGCCCTCCACTGTGGACCCCGTGTGCCCCATCCCACTGCCCTCCCTTTGTCGCCGGCTCTTGGGCTTCCATGCATCACTGGGGACAACCTGGGGACACCTTACGGGGCGCTCGGTGGCGAAGGAGCCCCGGGCAAGCCGGTCCAGCGCAGAACCGGCCCCCGGGGACAGGCGAGCAATGGCGGGAGCCGCCTCAGAGGGGCCGGAAAGGGGCGGGGCGATGTGACGTGCCACCCAGCTGTCGCGTTGCAGTACGCCTCATCATGCAAGCTCCAGAGAATTTGGGCGGCCTTTGGTTGAATCCCAGGGGATTTAGGCTCAGACAGAACGGAATTTAGGCCTCCATCCCGGGGATTTTAGGCTCCATCTGCATTTTCCAGCGGATTCCGCTGTTCCCGATGCATTTGTGAAGAACGGCGGAGCGCTCGAGGAGCCACAGAGTTGGCCTAACCAAGATGGCCCGCGCTGCTTCTCTCGCCGGAGACTCTGCGAGAGCGCCACACCGCAGCGCCTGGAGAAAGTTCCCGTGGCGGCGCGTCGGCCGGCCGCTTCCGGCAGACACGCGGTGCAATTGTGGGCAAATTGGTGGTCCGGTGGGGCCAGCGGCGGCGGACGGGTCTGAGACCGGGGGAGGGGGGCGGGCGGGGGAATTTGGGGGCGCCGAGGGAGCCCCGGGACCCCCGGCAAGCAGCGGGATGGGGACAGCGGCCGCGGTCAGCAACCGGGAGCGGGGGAGGGGCGATGCGGGGGGGGTGCGGGGGTTTACGGAAGGGATTGGGAGGGGTTGTGAGGGATGGGGGGTCCTGAGGGGGTTCGTGGGGGTCTGAGGGAGAATTGGGGGTCCTGAGGGGCTCTGGGGGATTTTTAGAGTGACTGGGCGTCGTGAGGGAGAACTGGGGGGTCCTGAAGATGGGGTGGGTTCTGAGGGACAACTGGGGCTCCTGAAGGGGTTTTGGGAGGTTGTTGAGGGGATCATGAGGGGGGTTTGGCGCTCGTGAGGTTGAACTGGGGGAATGTCGAAGGGATTTGGGGTGATTTTGCGGGGGGTTCTGGGGCGAATTGGTGGGTCTGAGGGGGATTTGGTGGGGTCCTGAGGGAGACTGCAGGCTGAGGGGATTGGAGGTTGTGAGGGATGTGAGGCATCTGAGGGATGTGAGGAGCTTTGAGGGTCTTGATGGAGACTGGGGGGATCGTGAAGGTTTTTGTGGGAGATTTTTGGGGGGTCTCTATGAGGAATTGGGTTTGTGAGAGGGTTTGAGGGGGATTTTGAGGAGTCTGAGAGGAATCTGTGGGGGATCCTGACTGCATTTGGGGCAATTATGGGGGGACTTTTGGTGTCATTTTGGGTTTACTGACCAGATTTTGGGGAGATCTGGGGGGATTTTGGGAACCCTGATGAGTCTGGGGTATTTTTTTTGCGGTAAATTTTTGAGTTTGTCGCCGACATGGAGTTTTGGGATATTTTGGTTTCTGGAGTATTTTTGGGTAATTTCATGGTCCCTGACAGAGTTGGGGATTTGGCGGTAATTTGGGTTTTTTTTTAGGATATTTTTGGTTTAATTTTGTGGTCCTGACCAGAGTTTGGGGGATTTGGGGTAATTTTTGGTGTAATTTATGTACCGACTGGAGGTTTTCAGGATTTGGGGGCAATTTTTGGGTCCTGCTGAGTTTAAATGGGGGATTTGGGGTGATTTTGAGGGTCCCTGCAGTTTTTTGGGGGATTTGGGGTGAATTTTGGGGTCCTGCTGTTGCGGGTGTTGCAGCGGGTTCATCGTGCCCCAGGGAGGCGCATGCGGCGCAGGGCAGCGGGAACAAACGAGAAGGGTCCCTGGTCCCAGAAAGCCTGACCAGATCCATTCCTTACCCCCGGGCAGGAGGGGCCAGGATGGGGATGAAGACCAGGAAAAGCGGGCGGGGGTTTTTTATAGGGGAATACCAGTGGGGAAGTTGGGGGTTCGGGTGAGGGAGGAGCTCTTAGCAACCGAGGCGGGTGAGACAAATTTCTGCTCTTAGAAAGGGGCATCCAACAGCTCTCCCGTTTTAAATTGATCAGATGATGGCAGAATAATTGTAATAAGGGGATTCTGGGGAACATGAACTTTGTCAACGGTTTGACGCTGGCGCATGCAGGAATTTATTGAATATTAATTCCTCTCCAGTGTCTGCTGTGAGCCTGCTATTTGCTCTATTTCTGGTCCCATCTCACAGCGGACATGGGGAGCAATGGATTTTCATGGGGCACTGGCATTGTGCCAGCATCAAACCATGAACCCACTCCCCTTTAGAAACAAATTTTATTAACAAAGGGTCAAGACAATTGTTTAACTACTAGTAAAATTTAAACAATAAATAAATTAGAATTTTAAAATAATATTAATATTTTAAAATATTTATTTAGAGATTCTTAACCAGGGTTAGCTTCGCCTATCCAGCTCACTGGTGGGATGTGGGG
>NDFG01000238.1:239361-250371 GCA_002167245.1 Sporophila hypoxantha
CCCCCATGCGCCCCATGCCCCCTCCTCCCATTGTCCCTCTGTCCCCCTTTCCCCCACCCCCCATCGCACTCTCTTGGAGCTCCATGCTCACTGGGGACACCCTGGGGGACGTTCTGAGGATTGCCTGGGGTTGAAGGAGCTTGGGATGTCCTCAATGGCTCTTTGGCACCGCTCGGCCACCTCACGGGCACTGGGGCCGTGGGAGCACCATTGATATAGAACCTGATGGTGTCCGCTAGAAGTCCCCACAGGTGATCCCTGGCCAGGAAGAGTGTTTGGCCTCCCACAGCGCTCGGCCACGGCCACCTTGGCCACCAAGTCCTCAGGGACATGGGGGACAACCTTCACCTCATTTGTCCCCTTCAGGGTGGCCTCAATGTCCCTGAGCAGGCGCTGCAGCTCCCGGGGGAACGCGGTGGCTTCGTCACACGCGGCCACCAAGCGCTCCAGCAGCCCCAGGGCCGCCTCCATCCACTCTTTCAACACGGTGGCCCTTGCTGCATCCCTGGCAACTTTCCTCGTGTACCTTCTCACCCAGGTTTCATGTGCGTCCCGCCCCTTGGCCTCCTCCTCCCTGCCCAGGGCCTGACCCAGCTCCCCCRTGTTTTCCTGAGCTGTCCCATCACGGGCAGCCTCGTCCTGCAGSTCCCTGGCCCAGGAGGAGGCATGGGCCTCCTTTTTGGCAGCCTCAGCGGCCGCCTCAATGGCCATCTCCCTGCAGGTGCTGTGGACCTTGCTGGCTGTCCTGGTCGGCTGGGCCCAGCTGTCCTCGAGCGCAGCCACCAACCCCTGCCACTTGCTGGCTGCCATTGTCACACGGTCCCAGGAGGTCCCTGGGGTGCTCCTGTAGGCGGCCAGSGCCTGGCTCAGGGAGGCAGGAGGGTCATCATCATCTACGGTGACATTGTGGYGCCACCCRGTGTCATCAGTGCAGTGCAGGGCGGCCCGGAGCTCCTTGGTGAAGTCCACCAGGTCCCAGTACAGGCAGCTTGCGAACCGGTTCAGCAGCATCATCTCCTCCAGCCTGGGCAGGGTGGCCAGCAGCTCGCCCAGGGTGGCCACCACTGTGACCTGTGGCTGCAGCAGGGCCRGGGACAGCTGGGGAGGGGACAGGGGAGGWGTCAGGGACCTGGTGGCACTTATGGCMTCCTGGGTTGGTCCGCTGCCCTCGAGGGGTCCCCTTTGTCCCCTCCATCCCTTTGTCAGCCTCTTGTTCCCTCTGCCACCCCCTGCTCCTCCCCTCATTGCCCCTCCTGCCCCCTGCCCCTCTGCTGTCCCCTCTGCCACGCCCTGTCCCCCCTGTTGTCCCCCCCCAACCCTCTGTCACCTCCCCCCTTCTTACTGTGCCCCCCTGTCCCTTCCTGCCACCCCCATGCTCCCTTCGTGGCCCACTGTCCCCCTTTCACCACCCCCTGTGTCCCCTCTGTCCCCTGCCCCCCCACCACTCCAGGATTGTCACACCTCAAGGGGCTCCATGGYCGCTGGGGACACTCCAGGGACACTCCAGGGACACTCCAGGGACACTCCAAGGCCACTCTGGCTGGCAAACACACCCGGGTGGCAGTTGGGGACATGCAGGAACAGGGCACGGCCAGATGGAGGAAACAGGAAGAGGTGACATCACTGCCTCCCTGGCTGTGGGGCCAGGGCGGGGTCCCCAGTGTCCCCCCCGATGTCCCCAACAGGACCCCGATGTCCCCTCAGGGTCCCCAACAAGGACCAAGTGTCCCCTGATGTCCTGTTGGGGACACCGGGGACACACCAGGGTTCCATTGCAGACACTGTGGGGACATTGGGGCCATCGGGGTGACCCAAAACGGGACAGGGCACGTCCGGGTGGCCCCGGTGTCCCCAAGGGAAGGACACGGGGGTGTCCCAAGGGAAGGACACGGGGGTGTCTCCAAGGTCCCCAACAGGACCCCGGTGAGTCCCTGGTGTCCCCAACCGGACACTGGGGGACACTTCAGCCTTGTGGGGGACATCAGGGCAACACCGGGGCCATGTGGGGACACTCAGGGGACATCGGGGTCCCACTGGGGACATTTGGGGGACCCTGCCCTGGCTCCACAGGTGGGGGGGGCAGGGGGGACAGTGAGGTCACCTCTTCCTGCTTCCTCCACCCAGCTGTGCCATGTTCCTGTGTGTCCCCAACTGTCACCTGGGTGTGTCTGACACCTGGAGTGTCCCCAGAGTGTCCCCAGAGTGTCCCTGGAGTGTCCCCAGAGTGTCTCCAGTGTCCCCAGTGGCCATGGAGCCCTGCGGGGTAAGACAGTCCAGGCGTGGGGGGACAGAGGGGACAGGAGGGCGTGGCAGGACGGTGGGAGGTGACAGAGGGGTGGAGGGGACCGAGGGTGGTGGGGGAGACAACAGGAGGTGGCAGGTGGTGGCAGAGGGGATGAGGGGGTGACAAAGGGACAGAGGGGACAGCAGAGCCCTCCAAGGAGGGGACAAAGGGGACCCCAGGAGGGCACAGGGGCCACCACAGGAGGCCACAAATGCCACCAGGTCCCTGACACCTCCCTTGTCCCCTGCCCAGGTGTCCCCTTCCCAGGTTCTGGATGCTCTGCTGGACAAGGTGTCCACCCTGGGCAAGGTGGCGGCCACCACAACCAGGCCACACAGAGACGAGCAGCAGCACGTGTCCCCRAAGTCCCTGCCCGCAACCCTGAGGAGCTTCGCCTGGTGCCTCCAGGACGCCCTGAGCCACCGTGGTGTCACTCCCTGATCTACCTCAATGTCCCCTCCCTGGTGGGCCTGGCCACCCTCAGGGCACCCCGGGGACCACTGGGCCAATGTGAGAACCTCAGCCTGGGCCTGGCGGGAGTTGGTGGCCATGAGGGCCCAGAGCTGGGGCCTGCTGGGCCGGGGGCTCTGAGCTCTTGTGAGGCTTGCCAGAGGACCAAGGCCACCACACCAAGGCCACCGGGACCTCTGCAGGCCACCGCAGGCACCGAGGACCGTTAGGCGGCCACGACCAGGCCGGGGACCTGCAGGATGAGGCCACCCACAGGAAGAAAGCTGGGGACAACCTCATGGCCATGGCTCAGCAGCCACTAGTGGCTCTGGACAGGGAGGAGGTGGCCTTGTCAGGGGCTGCACACGAGGCCTGGGTGGCAGCGGCCACGAACAAGGAGGAGGAGGAGGAGGAGGCAGCCAGTGAGGAGGAGGCGGCCACCAGGAGGGGACAGCACTCGGAGGTGGCCCTGGGGCCACTGGAGCGCTTGGGGGTCGCGTGTGAAAGAGCTGAAGAGTATTTCGTCTGGGAGCTGTGGCACCGGCTCCATCAAGGCCATCCTGAAGGGGACAAAGGAGGCATCCCCCAATGTCCCTGAGGCCTTGGTGGCCACGGTGGCTGAGGCTGAGCGGCTGTGGGAGGCCAGCACCTGCCCCTGGCCACGTGTCACCAGCTGAGGACACTTGGGGATGATCTGCAGACTCCACACGAAGCCCCCTTGTGGCCCCGRTGGCCCTGATGGCTCGGGTAGCTCTGGTGGTCCCACTGCCCACAGGGTGGCCAGTGGTGCCAAAAGGTCACTGAGGACATCCCGAGACTGCTGCGGGGACAGTGATGTCACCACTGAGATGTCATTGGGGTGGTGACATCATCGGGGACATCACTGCTGTCACCWGTYCCCTCTCCCCTCCCCACACAGGATTAGAGACAAATCGGGGGAATTTTCTGGGAAATTTCATTGATATTGTCCCAAATCCTGATGGGCGTTCCTGGGGTGACATCACTGGGGACACTCAGGGACACACAGMGAGGACACACAGGGACACTCTGGGGACACACAAGGACACTTAGGGGCACTCTGGGACAGTCTGGGGACACTCTAAAGACACTCAGGGTCAGGGGACAGGGGTGAATGAGTCTTCTCAGCAGCTTCGAGCTTCCCACTGTGCCTGCAGCAAAGCGGGGTCATAAATGACAATTTAATAATTGGCTTCTGCAATTCTGCATTGGTTCTGAAATTCTGCATTGGCTTCTGCAATTCTGGATTGGCTGCTGCAGTTCTGCATTGGCTTTTGCAAAAGAACACTTTCACAAGTATTCTGCTCTGATACTTGATTATTGATTATTGATAATTCCTTGCAGTTTCTCGCTGGTACAATATAATTGATCAGTTTATCTGTACACCGTGTAACCAATTCAATGCTGGAGTAATAAATCGATATTATATCATAAGCCTTAAAATATTCAAAATAGACAAATATTAAATAGATGAATAATAAATGTTAAAATGGGGACTATGCAAAGGTTTAAATGCTTTTGTGTAACCGACTCAGGTGTAAAACAGTTTCGTTGTTTCTCACACCTGCGGACTGACCTCTCCAGGTGATGATAACAGTGACACAAATGTGACAAGAATTCATTAATTTATCAGGAGGTGTGAAACAACAGGATGGAACCAGGAGAAGAAATCAAATATATTGACCTAATCTACASAATGTCCTGCAGACAAGTCAGAGGTTCAAACCAAACAAGAGTTTCTGGAACATCCAAACATCCTGGAATGTCTGAATAATGTCTAAACTCAGGAATGTRTTTGTAGCCCTGCAGTGGAACCGGATCTGGAGAACAATGGGTTAAGTTATGGGCGAGTTCTTTGGCCAAKYGCCAAAATYCTTTTATAGCCCTTATTAAACTTTTACACTTTTCAAAGAGTGAACTTTGTTTTTCACACCCGGCTGTGATTTGGGGGCCCCCGCTGCTGAGCACTGACCCCGCCCCGGGTGTCGCTGGGACCCCCAAAAACCGCAGCCACCACCGCCTTGTGGGGGTTGGGATTTTTCTGTTCTTTCCTTGTTACTTGTGGATTTTTTCCCACTGAGTTGCTGAGAGGCGCTGATGGCTGAGTGCTTGAGAAGGCGGGGAGGGGGAACTCCTCTGCTTTGTGGGAGTTTCTCTGGGAGGGGGGCACAGAGATCCTGGGAGAATGGGGGCAGGGGTTGGGGGCAGCCTCTCTCTGTGGCTCTTTGGCATCGGAAGAGGATGGCCAGGCTGTCACTGCAGAGAGAATTCACTGCCACCGCTGGAGCTCAGCCCTGAGGGACCGATCACCGTCTGCTCGTGTGCTCTGGGAATCCTGAACTTTGTGTGCTCTGGGAATCCTGAATTCCGTGTGCCCCGTGAATCCTGAATTTCATGTGTCCCGGGAATCCTGAGTTCCGTGTGCCCTGGGAATGCTGGATTTTATGTGCCCCAGGAACCCTGGACCTCGGGTGCCCCAGGGCTCCTGAACTTCGTGTRCCCCGGGAATCCATGAACTTAGTGTGCTCTGGAAATCCTGATTTTTGTGGGCCCCTGGAAATCCTTAATTTTGTGTGCTCTGGGAATCCTGAATTTCGTGTTGTTAAATATGAGAGCAGTGTCCTGGTGCTAAAGTGATTTCAGGATTCATTATAAGAAAAAGAAAGGCCCAAAGCAAGGGGGCCCGCGGGCCGAGCAGGAGCGTTCCTGTCCAAGATGTTACAACRCCAGCACTGGGGGTTCTTTTCAGCAGTGATGTCCCCGATGGCCCCGATGGAGCAACATGGATTCAGTGGGTCAGAAGCCCCTTTTTATCCTGTTTTTTGTCCCTTTGGATTAGTTTCTTTTTGGATCCTTCATTTGCATGAAGATTTAAGGTGCTTGATTGGCCCATTACAGCTCTGTCCASGCTGGCCCAGTTTCGCTTGGGGGGTGCTGCACTTTACTGAAGTGTGTTATGGTACATTGAGTACCGTATTTCTTATAACTACCCTTTAAAACCTTTTTACAATCTAGTCCATGCTTAACCATCTATCAACTATTTTACAACAGTTTCTAAACGATTTTTAACAATTTTCCCCTCCAACTATTTGATCAGGCTTCTAGCCTGCATCAACCTTTTAGAGTTCAACTTCTCCTTTTCTCAGTTTCTTGTACTGTTCAAGCACATCTCTGGCATTCTGATCACTCTGTTCTTTCATTAACATGACTTTTTCACCATTTCTCCCTTCCACATTCCCTTGCAGCATGATGCTGCTGTGGACAATGCTGGTCACTATCCAGACTAGACATGGAATTACACATGGTGTCACAGACATCTCTTTGTGAAAAATCTTTTCTTTGGGATTTTTCCTTCTGAGGAGCTGTGGCCTCGGAGACAGATGTAAACAATTGTTATCTGCTGCTGTGGAATGCAACAGGTCCGTCTGGTTTGGCCCATCTTGGATGTTTATAATTAATGGCCAATCCAGGACTGAGCTCTCTCAGACAGAGTCCGAGAGAGCTGCCTTGTTATCATTCTTTACTTTCTAGTCTATTCTTAGCTTAGCTCAGCTTCTGGAAATCTTTCTTTTCTTTTTCTTTTTAGTATAGTTATAATATATGTATATATCATAGAAGAATAAATCAAGCCTTCTGAACATGGAGTCAACGTTCTCATCTCTCACCTCAGCTGAAAACCCCAGYGACCGCAGTCACACACATGGTAGTAATATTACACTTGCTAGTGCACACACCACAAAGACCAATTTCATCCACTATTTACCATTCCAGGTGAACAAGTTGTCCCACCAATCAGAGTCTCCAAACAAGGAGGTCCATTTTTGTGCTTCAACATTGGTTAGTTCTCTAATATTTTGAGTGGTGTTTTTAATTACATGACCATGGTCATCGATCTCTAGGCAGCATTCTGMAGTATTAAATTTCCCACAGATCCCTCCTTCCTCTGCAGGGAGGTAGTCCACTGCCAATGGGATCTGGTAAATCACTGATAATGTTTGTTGTTGTTGCTGGTTTAAGAGATCGATGGTCAGAGTTGTTTGATTGGACATGATTTCAAGTACTGCTTGTAGACACATGATTCAATTGAGTGTGTGCTCTGGGGTTCTGTACCCCCAGGATCCACCTTGGGCCCAGGGAGCTGGCCCATCAGTATCTATAATCTTTTCTGGGGTCCAAATTTCATTGTAACAATTTTGGGTTCCGCCAATTAAACTCCTTTTCTTTCAGCCCAGATCATCATATACTGGGACTCCTAAGTCTGATTTCGCATCCTTAGGCAGTAAGAAAAAGGATGGTTTYATTGCTCCAATTGTGCAACTCCCGCTCCACCCTCCCGGTAACTTCACATTGGCTGTGTTACCGCAGATTCAAAATAAATTTTTAGGTGCATCCCTGTCATGGTTTGATGCTGGCAAAATGCTAGTGATTTATGAAAATATATTCTCTCTGGTGTCTACAGTGAGATGTGATTAGAAATAGAGCAAAGCATGCTCTAGCTTAGGAATGAAGAAAAAAACCTTTATTAGTCTACAACTATATGAAAAGAACAACACACAGAACTCGGAATGAAAACTTTCTAAAACATTCTTCCTCCCCCCACTAAATTTCTAACACATTACAGTAAGACAAAACTTTGGATTCTCAATTCAGTTACTACTCTTCAGATAACTAACTCTCAGTCTATCACCAGTTTTCAGATAATCAATTTTCAGTTTATCAAGAAGAGAGGAGTCCCTCTTGTGCCACAGGCTTCCCCAGGAAACACAGTTGAAGCCTCTTGTGTTTCCACGTCACTCGTGGCACTGCCCGGAGATCATTTGCCATCGTGACATCTTCCTTCCCTGCCCAGTGCTCTCACCACTGCACATGGACCAGAGCTGCTTCTGGGGTTCCCCTTTTAAGGATGCTTTGCCCAGTTCCATAAAAGCAACAGTCTCTCACTTTTGGGACACCAGTTTCACCCCCTGGGGCTGAGGGGTCTCGAGAACAGGGAGCTTCTTCTTCACTGAAGGTTGAAGGCAACCACTACTCTCTTCACTCSTTGTCTCTGTTCATGCCACTCCTTCACATCACATCACTGCACTCTCTTGGCTCCAAGCCATTGCCTCCCCCTAAATGCAGTCTCTGTCACAGAAAAAAAGATAGTTCTGTCCCTGTCTCTTATACACATCTAGATGTGTATAAGAGACAGGTACTAGTGTGATTTCAGCATTTATTATAATGAAAGAAAGGCCCAAAGCAGGGGCCTGGGCTGAGCAGGAGCGTTCCTGTCCAAGATGTTACAACACCAGCACTGGGGGTTCTTTTCAGCAGTGATGTCCCCGATGGCCCCGATGGAGCAACATGGATTCAGTGGGTCAGAAGCCCCTTTTTATCCTGTTTTTTGTCCCTTTGGATTAGTTTCTTTTTGGATCCTTCATTTGCATGAAGATTTAAGGTGCTTGATTGGCCCATTACAGCTCTGTCCAGGCTGGCCCAGTTTCGCTTGGGGCTGTCTCTTATACACATCTAGATGTGTATAAGAGACAGCACAAGAGCTCTGACTTCTTTCACAGACCACAACTAAAAGAGCTTCCCCTGAGAGTTCTCTGCTTTTAACCCCCTGTGTTCTCAGAAGCGTATCCATATCCTCAGTAGCCATGCCAAATGCCAATATTCMAATCTCAACACTTATTAGTTTAACCACCAAACTCTCAAAAAACTCACTTCCTTTTCAAACCAAAACAATCCCAGAAATTAGAATCTTGATTTGTTATATGTTTCCAAGACTTGGATAGGTTTATCTATTTCCCAGAATGGGTTGATATAATCTCCTAAGCATTCAAACATTTTTTTCTTTTTCACTGTATACATATCTACTTTCAGTTTTTTCTATTGAGCAATATGAATGGGGGGTTTCTGGGATCCACCCAATGTATGTGTGTCATTTGTTGCCAGATATCTTTTACATGGCATTTCTCCTACTCCTATAGCATACATTTTCCCTTTTCTTGATAAACACTCTTCCCCTGTGACTGTTGATTTAAGCTTCCACTCCCCTTCTTTTGGATACTACCATGCTTCTTCTTGATGTAACCCAGTTTAAAATGTCCAGGGGACCTAAACTGATACCGTCCCATGGCCAAATTTCACTTGTGTGTCCCCCCGCACACCCAGCAATCAGTCAAATTAAATTATTTTGTAATTTTTTCCACCATATCAATAAAAAGATTCTTTCCATATATTTGTCCCTCTCAATCCCTTTGTGTTTTCAATTWCACTTCTTTCTCTTTGAATGTATCCTCTAAGCTGGTTTCACTTCCTTGTTCAAAACATACCCATCTTTCTTTCATAGGGCACTCTCCTGACATCTTCTGGCTTGCGTTTGCAATACTTTTAGCCAACAAACATATTTTATTATCCTCTTTACAGGCTGTTAACTGGGAGTGATTGATACATTTGGGATTCATGTTTGTGTGTACACTGATTAATACACTTACTGTATCTCCTCTATACAAGGGACAGTAACATTCTCACAGGTGTTTCCTCCACTTCTTCCTTTGCAGTGAGTGAGTAGCAGCCCTGCTACCAGTGGGAGCCTGGTACGGGCTGGGCTCCTCACCTCTCAATCCACAGGGGTTTTCTTGGTGCCCTGACAGTTTTTCCCAGAGGCAGTTCCTGATCCAGTCTTGCCTCCCACCTCTGGTTCTCCTTCTTCTGGAGACATTCTGCCATGACCCTCATCCTACCGACTGCCTTCCCTCAATTTGGTCCCAATTAGGGTTGCAAGGAGAGCGTTCTATGGAACAGTACTGGAAACTGAGATGTTATTTTGGCTGTCAATTCTTAGCTTAACAAAACTTAAACTTTATAACTATAACTGATAAAAACTAGAGCAGGCTCCCGGTACTAAAGTGATTTCAGCATTTGTTATACGAAAAAGAAAGGCCCAAAGCAAGGGGGCTCAGGCCGAGCAGGAGTGTTCCTGTCCAAGATGCTGCAACGCCAGCACTGGGGGTTCTTTTGTGATGTCCCCGATGTTCCAGATGGAGCAACATGGATTCAGTGGGTCAGAAGCCCCTTTTTATCCTGTTTTTTGTTCTTTGGATTGGCTTCTTTTTGGATCCTTCATTTGCATGAAGATTTAAGGTGCTTGATTGGCCCATTACAGCTCTGTCCAGGCTGGCCCAGTTTCGCCTGGGGGGTGGTGCACTTTACTGAGGTGTATTATGGTACTGTATGTATGTACTGTTGAGTACTGTATTTCTTATAACTACACTTTTAACCCCTTTTACAATATAATAACCAAACTAACAGTACATACTTAATGATCTATCAACTATTCTACAACAGTTTCTAACCTATTTTTGAGTGTGTTGCAGGAATCCTGCACCTCGTGTGTCCTGGGAACCCTGAATTCCCTGTGCTCCAGGTCTCCTGAACTTCGTGTGCCCTGGGAATACTGAATTTTGTGTGCCCCAGGAATTGATCTGTTTGTGTGCTCTGTGAATCCTGAATTGGGCAATTAATATGCTTGCTGGGGCAATAAATCCGTGCTTGGGGCAATTGTCCTGGATTGCAAGCAAATTGTATTCTATTTGCCACCTGCATGGCAGTTGTCTTCTGCTAAGGGCAGTTTTCCTTATCTTTCCCCCGGAGGAGAATTGCTGATAACAGGCTATTGAATGTCACTGCACAACTGATAAGAAAACGGCATCCCAGTGGAGATGCTCCAAGAGGGAGAGCCAAGATTCCTACCGATATATATCGGAATTTTGGAACACCAGCACGGCTTCTCCACTGGATTTCCAGAGAACAGCAGCTGCCTCTTCTTCCCCTGGATCTTCAGAGGAAACTGCACATCTTTCCAGGAATCCTCCCAGCACAAACCACCCCTGACACTGCCAGGGACTGCAGTCACACACATTTCCAATTGCACTGCTTGCCAGCCACCCTGACCACAGTGGTTCAGATATTGGCTCTTTTGACCTCTGTCAGTGTTTGTTCTAGTTGTACTGTGCAGTTGTTTATTTTTCTTTTCAATTATTTTTCTTCTTACGCTAATAAGAACAATTGTTAATTCTCAGCTACCATACTTTTTTCGCTGAGAGTCTTCTTAACTTTAAAATGTAGTAGCATATTAGGAGAGCGTAGGGGCTTACATTTCGTCCGTTTCAGGCGAGGCTCTGCCATTTCCTTAGCTACACTGCTCTTTCCAAACCAAGACAGATGCTTTGGGCCACCCAACGTGGTAGCGAGGGCATAGAAAACAAAAAGGA
>NDFG01000238.1:250396-274708 GCA_002167245.1 Sporophila hypoxantha
TTCATGTCGCCCAGGAATCCTGAATTTCATGTGCCCTGGAATCCCGATACTTCGCTTCTCCCTCGCACTGCTTGAGCTGGGCTGCCGCTGTCCATCCTCACTGTTTTATTCATTAGTGCTCTGCATTTTCTTCCACACCATAGCTACACTCAGCTGCCTTGCTGGCACATCCCACAGTTCCACCTCCTGCAATAACTTCCTGATACATCTCAAACTTCTGAACATCTCGCATGTTCCTGATTGCCAAAGCAAATTGTATTCTATTTGCCACCTGCATGAGCTTGTCTTCTGCTAATTGGCAGTTTTCCTTATCTCAACCTATCCTTCCTTCTGAGAGAACATCTGCTGATAACAGGCTATTGAATGTCACTGCACAACTGATAAGAAAACGGCATCCCATTGGGAGATGCGTGCCCAGAGAGGAAGCCAAAGCATTCCTACCTGGATATAATCTGAGATTTTGGAACACCAGCACGGCTTCTCCACTGGATTTCCCAGAGGAACGCAGCTGCCCTCTTCTTCCACTGGATCTTCAGAGGAAGAGACTGCACCCTCTCTCCAGCGAATCCACTCTCGCTTCCAGGCAGAACCACCCCTGACACTGCCAGGAGGACGTGCAACCACTCATATTCCAATTGGGACTGCTTCCAGCACCCTGACCCACAGGCATTCAGGATATTGCAGGTTCAGACTCTGTCAGTGTTTATTAAGTTTACGTGCATTGTTTAATTTTATCTTTAATTTGTTTCTTCACTAGTAAAAGAGACTTTAATTCCTAGCTACCTCACTTTTTCTGCTGGAGAGCTCCTGTAGATTTAAATAATTATATACAGATTAGGGAGGAGGGGCTTTACTAACTTTCTCCTTTCAGGAGAGGCTCCCTGCCATTCCTAGCAGTACACTGTCTGTTCAACCAAGAACAGATTTTGGCACCCAACCGTGGTAGCTCGAGGGCATAGAAAACAAAAGGAGATAAATACAGTTTCTTGGACGTAATTCTAATTTTTGGTGCTGCGCTATAGAGACGTTGTATAATGTCACATTGGGTCAACGAGCTAGTACCCTGGTGTCTGGGTGGCACGATGGTCGTGGCCTACATTATCTAACACACACTTGCAACCTTAAATCTCAAACGTAGGCCTAAGTACAAAGGTTACTAGCAAAGTCTTTGTGTATACAGTTTGCTTTACAGCAGATACATAAAGTGAAAATTAATGATTTTTAACTTCTGCTGCGAAAGCAGGCACAATGGATTCACAGCTCATACACCACACTAACATGCTAACTTATTTTGGTCACTGTTAATAATGACACCCACTGATATGAAAATGACCACAGTGGAAAATTTGTCTGCCCACCCTTACACCCGTCCTTGGGTCGCACCCCACCAAGTTTTAGATAGGATCAAACCTACTCTAAATGCTAATGAGTTATTCTAGAGTGGTGTGTTATGGTACTGATAGCTCTGTTAACACTTTTTATTAGCATTCTAGAGATAAGGAAGGCTGACTTGGTAAAACCACCCTGATCACCTGTCGATAATCCATTATCTCTGAAACAGAGAGGAGACACAGCTTCTGGCCGGATTTCCTGGAGCTCTGAGAAGCTTGTGGCCAAACTTAGACAGAAAAGACATACAAACAAATATGTATCTCTCTTTCTGTAATCTTGTTTATAGATATTGGCTCGTCAGGTGTTTTCATAGCTCACCAATGTGGATGAGTCTTTTACTTTGGAGCAAATCAGGTCTCACCTGTCGCAAGTCACATATATACAGACTCTCACGCTACTTTTCATCAAACACTTTTTGACCTTCTTTGGATCCACCTAGAGGACGGAGTCTCTTCATTCCGATCCCTGACTCAACACAGTGTGGCTGTCATCCGGGTGACGCTGAGTGTACTGCAGCTCTGGCGTGAGGCACGGTCTGGGGACCCACGGTTGGTGCAGCTGAGGCTGAATAAACAGACCTAAGGGATGCTTGGCCGAGTTCACAGCTCGAGGACTGACAGAACATGGCAAGGGGTCTGGTGACCCCTCGTGGAAGTTCGCAGGACAGCCCGGGACACGTCCCGAGATGAGCGACCCATGGGACCCTCTGTATCGGACTACCGTTGTCTCTCCTATGAGTGATGGTAACGCTGCCTTCTATGCCCCGTTGCCTTCCTGAGGAGACTGGTTTCCAGTTCAAGATCCCACGGGGTGGGGGAAAACAACAGACCAAAACAACCTTCCCCTGGAGGCCGGAGAACTTGTAGTGGACGATGAGCATCTTTAGCTGACACACCTAGACTGTTCATGTCTCTTCGAAGTGGATGCTGCTGGGATGGGTTTTACCATTAAATAATGGGGAACCCAACCTTCTGAGACAACAACTCGTTCTGACCATGCGGACGCTATCATACCTGTTTATTCAGGCCCTGGTTATTTTCAAAATCATGTCCACCATCCAAACAACTCCGCACCATCCATCTCTGATACACCAGCAGCAAACTAGACAAACACCATCAGAATTAACCATGATCCCCTTGGCAGTGGACGACCTCCTGCAGAGGAAGAGGGATCTGTGGGAAATTTAATACTCAGAATGCTGCCTATAGGAGATCGATGACCACAGTCATGTAATTAAAAACATTCCTCCAAAATACTAGAAAAATAACCCAATGTTGGGCGCACAAAATGGACCCCCTGGTTGCAAGACTCCGACTTGGAAATGGAAAACTTTTCACCTGAGAATGGTAAGATAAGTGAAGAAATGGTCTTCTTTGTGGTGTGTGCAACTAGCAAGTTAATATTACTACACGTGTCTAGTCTGATAGGACCAGCATTGTCCACTAGCGCATACTTGAGAAGGAATGTGGAGGGGAAATGGTTGAAAAGTCGAATGTTAATGAAAGAACAGAGTGATCAAGTGCACAAGATGTGCTTGAACCTATGTACGAGCAACTGTAGAAACAGGAAAAGTTGGAACTCTAAAAGGTTGATGAGGCTGGAGCCTGATCAAATAGTTGAGGGCGAAATGTTAAAAATCGATTTAGAAACATGTTGTAAAACGTTGCATAGATGGTAAGCATGCTCACTGTTTGTTTGCGTTATTATATATGTAAAGTATATTCTTATAACTACTCTTTTTTTAATTTAGATAAAATATATTTTATATATTTATATAAATCAATATATAGAATAGATAAATAATAAATATATTATATATTATTGTATGATATATATAAATTTATATTAAATATGATACTATATATATTAAATATATATAATAAGATAGTATAAATATAATTATTTATTAATATATATATATTAAACACTCTTCATTTATATTTTACAAGGGGATAAGTTAACTATGGCATACTCATACTCTACCATAACACCTCAAGTAAATTGCACATCCCCAGGCGAAACTGCCAAGTCTGACAGAGCTTAAGAGGACCAATCAAACATCTTAAACCTTCATGGTAAATGGAAGAGCCGAAAGAAGAAAAGCAACCCAATCCACATATATAATTAATCAAATAAAATCCAGATAAAACAGGGGCTTCTGACCCACAGAGAATCTGTGAACGTCCTTCATCTGGATAACGGGACACATCACTGCAGAAAAGAACTCCCGAGCACCAGCTGCTGCCAGCATCCTCGATGGGAACGCTCCTGCTCAGCCCGAGCCCCTGCTTGAGACTTTCTTTTCTTAGTAAGAATGCGATTTCTCATAACAGTTCTTGAGTAATCTAATTTTTGTGTGCTGCTATAGAAACTTTGTTAGGTGTCACCATGTGGTCCAGCTTACCCTGGTTTGGGTGGCACATGGTCGTGGCTACATTTCTCCCATTTGCAGGCCTTTATCTAAACGTGGGTCCTGTACCAAAGGTTACTGCAGCTGTTATACAGTTTGCTTTACAGGTTAATAAGGTGAAYAATTAATGGATTTTTAAYTTCTGCTGGAARGCAGRYACATGGATTCACAGCTATCACACMCYAACTGTATGTTTTTGGGGTCACTTTAATAATGACACCCACTGTGAGGAAATGACACCAGGAGAAATTTTCTCCCAGCCCTTCACCCAGCTCTTTGGGTCCRCCCCACCAGTTTTTGAAGGGATCAGATCCACTCTAAATGCTAATGGTATCATASAGTGGTGTGTGTTGCTGATAGGCCTGTTAACCCTTTTTATTTAGCATTTAGAGATTAGGGAAGGCTGACTTGGATAACCACCCTGTCACCTGTGATAATCACATATCMTCTGAACAGAGAGMGACAGAGCTTTGCCAGGATTYTCCTGGGAAGCTGTGAGGAGCTGTGGCAAACTTAGAGAAAAGAATTCAAACAATTATTATCTCTCTTTCTGTAACTGTTGWTTATAGATATGGTTCTCCAGAGTGTGCTATTCATAGTTCACCAATGGTATGAGATGTTTTCATTTTGAGACCAATCAGGTCTCATCTTAACAAGTCACATTATAACAAGACCTGCTACTTTCACCAAACGCTTTTTGCCTTCTGATCCACCTGAGGACTGGAGTCCTTCATTCCATCCCTGACTCAACAGCGTCATCCGGTGACCGCCGAGTGTACTGCAGCCTGGGCGGGAGGCACCGGGTCTGCTGGACCCCGACGTTTGGTGCAGCTGAGGCTGAATAAACAGGACCCTAAGGGATCTGGCCGAGTTCACAGCCGAGGCTGAACATGGCGGGGGTCTGGTGACCCCTCGTGGAATCGCAGGACAGCCGGGACACGTCCCGAGATGAGCGACCCAGGGACCCTCTGTGATCGGACACCGTTTGCCCTCCTGAGTGAGGTAACGCTGCCTCTGCCCCGTGCCTTCCTGAGGAGACTGGTCCCGTTCAGACCACGGGGCTGGGGGAAAACAACAGACCAAACAAACCTCCCCTGGGAGGCCGAGAACTGAGTGGGAGATGGCTTTTAGCGACACACCAGACTGTCTGTCTCTTGAAGTGGATGCCTGCTGAGGGATGGGTTTTCCTTAAAAATGGGGAACCAACCTTCTAGAGACCAACAACTCGTTCTGACGCATAGCGGGAGGGCTTTCATACCTGTTTATTCAATGCCCTGTTTATTTCAAAATCAGTCCACATCAAACAACTCCGACCATACCATCTTCTGATACACCAGCAGCAACTAGCAAACACCAATCAGTAATTATACCATAGATCCCCTTGGCAGTGGCACGTACCTCCCTGGCAGAGGGAAGAGGGATCTGTGGGAAATTTAAATACTTCAGAATGCCTGCCTAGAGATCGATGACCACAGTCATGTAAATTAAAAACATTCCTCAAAATACTAGAAAAAATAACCCAATGTTGGGGCAGCAAAAATGGACCCCCTGTGCTTTGCGAGACTCCGATTGGATGGGGAACAACTTTTCACCTGAGAATGGTAAGATAGTGAAGATAATTGGGTCTTCTTTGTGGTGTGTGCAACTAGCAAGTGTAATATTACTACACGAGTGTCTAGTCTGGATAGTGACCAGCATTGTCCACAGCGCATCATCTGAAAGGAAACGTGAGGGAAAATGGTGACAAAGTGAATGTTAATGAAAGAACAAGGATCAAAGATGCCAGAGATGTCTTTGAACAGTACGAGCAACTGAGAAAAGGAAGAGTTGAACTCTAAACAAGGTTGATGCAGGCTGGAAAGGCCTGATCAAAATAGTTTAGAGGGGGGAATGGTTAAAAATCATTTAGAAACTGTTGTAAAAGAGTTGATAGATGGTTAAGCATGTACTGTTTGTTTGGTTATTATATTGTAAAAGTTATATGTCTTATAACTACTCTTTTTTATTTAGATAAATATATATTTTTATATATTTATATAAATATCAATATATAAATATATTAAATATATAATATATATTATATATTATTGTATGTTATTATATATAATTTATATTAAATATATACTTATATATTAAATATATATAATAAGATAGATAAATATATATTTATTAATATAAATATATATTTATAACTACTCTTTTTATATTTACAAGGGTAGTTAATATGATACTCAATGTACCATAACACACCTCAGTAAAGTGCACCACCCCCCAGGCGAAACTGGGCCAGTCTGGACAGAGCTGTAATGGGCCAATCAAACATCTTAAACCTTCATGTAAATGAAGGATCCAAAAAGAAACMAATCCAAAGGGACAAAAAACAGGATAAAAAGGGGCTTCTGACCCACAGAATCTGTGACGCTTCATCTGGAACATCGGGGACATCACTGCTGAAAAGAACTCCCAGCACCAGCGCTGCAGCATCCTCGATGGGAACGCTCCTGCTCAGCCCGAGCCCCCTTGCTTTGGGACTTTCTTTTTCTTATAATAAATGCTGAAATCACTTTTGTACCGGGAGCGTGCTCTCGTATTCAACAACACGAAATTCAGGATTCCCAGGGCCCACGAAATTCAGGATTCCCAGGGCCCACGAAATTCAGGATTTCCAGGGCCCACGAAATTCAGGATTCCCAGGGCCCACGAAGTTCAGGATTCCTGGGGCACACGAACAGAAGGTTATTGATCCCTCAGGGCTGAGCTCCTGCGGTGGCAGTGAATTCTCTCTGCAGTAAGCAGCAGCCTCACTGCCCTCCTCCGATGCCAAAGAGCCACAGAGAGAGGCTGCCCCCAAACCCATCATTTTCACCTGCCCCCCATTCTCCCGGGATCTCTGACCCTCCGGGAGAAACTCGCAAAAACCAGAGCAGTTCCCCCTCCCCGCCTTCTCAAGCACTCAGCCATCAGCGCCTCTCAGCAACTCAGTGGGAAAAAATCCACAAGTAACAAGGAAAGAACAGAAAAACCCGACCCCCAACAAGGGCTGGTGGTGGCTGTGGTTTTTGGGGTTCCAGCGACACCCGGGGTGGGGTCACTGCTCAGCAGCGGGGGGTCCCCAAACCACAGCCGGGTGTGAAGAACAAAGTTCACTCTTTGAAAATTGTAAAAGTTTAATAAGGGCTATAAAAGGATTTTGGCGCTTGGCCAAAGAACTCGCCCTTAACTTAACCCATGGTTCTCCAGATCCGGTTCCACTGCAGGGCTACAAACACATTCCTGAGTTTAGACATTATTCAGACATTCCAGGATGTTTGGATGTTCCAGGAACTCTTGTTTGGTTTGAGCCTCTGACTTGTCTGCAGGACATTCTGTCGATTAGGTCAATATAATTGATTTCTTCTTCTGGTTCCATCCTGTTGTTGCACACTCCCTGATAAATTCATAAATTCTTCTCAGGTTTGTGTCACTGTTATCATCACCTGGAGAGGCTGATCCACAGATGTGAGAAACAATGAAMTTGTTTTACTCCTGAGTCAGTTATGCAAAAGCATTTMAACATTGCATAGTATCTATTTTAACACTTATTTTTWATCTATTTAATATTTGTCTATTTTGAATATTTTAAGGCCGATGCTATAATATCGAATAGCATTAAATAGGTTATACGGTGCACACATAAACTAATAGATTATATTGCTCCAAAAAGCAGCTACAAAAAATTGTTAATAATCAATATCAATATCAAGTACCATAGCAAAATACTTGTGTTCAATAACATAGTGCAGAAACCAATGCAGAATTGCAGAAGACAATTATTAAATTGTCATTTGTAACCTCGCTCTGCTGCAGGCACAGTGGAAAGCTGGAAGCTGCTGAGGGGGCTGATTCACCTCTGTCCCTGAGTGTCCCCACAGTGTCCCTGAGTGTTCCCAGTGACATCACCCCAGGATTGGGGTCCCATCAGGATTTGGGACAATTTCAATGAAAATTCCCAGAAAATTCCCCAGATTTGTCTCTAATCCCGTGTGGGGAGGGGAGAGGGGACTGGTGACAGCAGTGATGTCCCCGATGATGTCACCGCCCTGATGAGGTCACAGTGGTGACATCACTGTCCCTGCAGCAGCCTTGGGATGTCCTGGATGGCTTTGTGGCACTGCTCGGCCACTGCTCGGCTGCCGGGGCCACTGTGGCCACCTGGGCCACTTGGCACCACCAGGGATTCAAGAGGATCCAAGTATCCCCAGCAGGTGATCCTTGCCCAGGCGGGCCTGGGCATCCCACAGGTGCTCAAACGCGGCCACTTTGGCGCACACCAAGGCCATGTGGGACATTGGGGGAGCCTGCTCTGTCCCCTCCAGAAAAGGCTTGATGGCCCTGAACCACCGCTGCAGCTCCTGGAAGAACGAACTGACACTCGCAACACTCTTATCAAGCGCTCCAGCAGCACCAGGCCTTCCTCTGCCCAGTTTCCCCTCTGTGGCCGCCCTTATCAAGCTGGTGGGACCACGGCCTCTCCATGGCCTCGTTGGTGGCCGGCAGCCCCTGGGCTCATGCGCAGCCCTGCCAAGGCCCCCTCATCCTGCCAGGGCCACCGGCAGCAACCGGACTATGGCCTCCAGGTCTTGCAAATCCGTGTCCCAATCCTGGCGGTGGCCTCGTACCGCGGTCGGTGCCCGGGCGATGGCCATGGTGAAGCCTGTGTGAGCACAGCTCCGTAGAGCTCAGCGGCCTCCATGGTCAGCCAGGCCACTCCCTGAGCGCGGCCACCAACTCCGCCAGGCCTTGGCCGCGGCTCTCGCATGCCGCAGGTGGTCCCGGGGGTGGCCCGAGGGCGGCAGGGCCTGGCCCAGGGAGGGACACCACGGTGGCCAGGGAGGCTGACACATCGCCGTGGTCCAGGGTCTCACGGAGGCTCTGGGTGAATCTCCTCAGGGCCGCGGGCAGGAACTTTGGGGACACGCGCCGCCGCACGTCCCTGTGTGACCCGGTCACGGTGGCCACCACCTTGCCCAGGGTGGCCACCACGGCCACCAGCACCTTCAGCAACTGGGGAGGGGACAGGGGAGGCGTCAGGGACCTCGAGGCACTTGTGGCTGCCTGCAGTGGCCCCTGTGCCCTCCCAGTGTCCTGTTTGTCCCCTCCCTGGAGGGCTCTGCTGTCCCCTCTGTCCCTTTGTCACCCCTTTGTCCCCTCTGCCGCCCCCTGCCACCCCCCCACTGTCACCTCTGCCAGCCCTCTGTCACCCTCAGTCCCCTCCACCCCTCTGTCACCTCCCCCCTTCCTGCCACCCCCTCCTGTCCCCTCGGTCACCCCTGTGTGCCCCCTGTCCCCCCCCGCACCGGGACTGTCGCACCTCTTGGGTCTCCATGGCCGCTGGAGACACTCCAGGGACACTCTGGGGACACTCTGGGGACACTCCGGGGGGCAAACACACCAAGGGTGACAGTTGGGGACACACAGGAACGTGGCACAGCTGGATGGAGGAAGTAGGAAGAGGTGATGACAACGTCACTGTCCCCCCTCCCCCCACCTGTKGGGCCAGGGCAGGGTGCCCAATGTCCCCCCACTGTCCCCAACGGGAACCCAGTGTCCCCTGAGTGTCCCCACATGGCCCCAGTGTTGCCCTGATGTCCCCCACAAGGCTCAAGTGTCCCCCAGTGTCCAGCTGGGGACATCAGGGACTCAGCAGGGTGCTGTTGGGGACCTTGGGGACAACCCCGTGTCCTTCCCTTGGGGACACYGGGGCCACCCTGATGTCCCCTGTCCCRTTTTGGGTCACCACGATGTCCCCGATGGCCCTGCAGTGTCCCCAACAGGACCCCAGTGTGTCCCCTGTGTCCCCAACAGGACATYGGGGGACACTTGGGCCTTGTTGGGGACCCTGAGGGGACACTGAGGTCCCGTCGAGGAAATCGAGGGGGACACTGGGGACCCCGCCCTGGCCRGGGGCGGTGACTTTAGCTCTTCCTGCTTCCCCTCTCCGGCTGTGCCGCGTTCCCGCGCGTCCCCAACTGTCCCCCGGGCGTGTTCACCCCCCGCACTGTCCCCAGAGTGTCCCCAGAGTGTCCCCAGCGGCCATGGAGCCCAAAGAGGTGCGACAGTCCCATGCGGGGCGGGGGGGGGAGGGCTGGGGTGACAGAGGGGACAGGAGGGGGTGGCAGGAAGTGGCAGAAGGGATGCGGATGTGACAAAGGGACAGAGGGGCAGCAGAGCCCTCAAGGAGGGTCGCAAAAGTGGCCCAGGATGCCAAAGTGCCACCAGGTCCCTGACAACCTCCCCTGTCCCTTCCACGCTTTGCTGGAGGCGCTGGTGATCCTGGTGGCCACGCTCTGGGGCGGTGGCAGCCACTGGACCGGCGCCATCACAGGGACGTGGCACGGCTGTGTCCCCAGGTCCTGCACACAGCCTTAGGCCGACTTCACCTGGAGCCTCCGATGTTGGTGCAGGAGTGGAACAGGGAAGCCCTATAAATCATGATTGCCTGGCGAAAGATTTAAGAATATTAGAAAATATATGATGAGATTGAAATGAAGGCAACCCTTTGGATTCTAGTGCTGAACACGCAGGGAAAACATTGTGGCCCAGCAGGTTAATCCCCTTCGTTGATGAAACATTTACCTCTGCCTGCGGCAAGCCAAGAGTCAGGAAGCAGACCTGATAGCTCAGGCAGGCAGCGTCTCAAGAGTAGTTTTTGGGGTTTAAGGTGATAAACCCACAATATTGGTTACTGTAGTGATTCCTATAGGTGTATGTAAATGTTATAGATTGTATTACTGTATTAGATTGTGTTAGTGAGAATCAGAATATTTCAACACAGGAAGATGTTTTAAAGTGTTTATTGTAACGGGAAACTTCGGGTCTGCTCTCTCTTTAAGCTCTCTTTTAAGCTCGTCTTTTTAGCTCTCTCTCTTCTTTTCTTCTTTTCGCACTCTGTCTTCTCTTGGCCCTGCTCTGAGCTGCGGCTGGGCAGCTCCCAGCAGGGCCCGTGCACCCACGCCCTTGTAATAAACTGCATGTCTACATCTGGCCTTCAGGAATCTCTTCGTCTCGTCCGTCCGACCAGTGCAGGAGGACCCTCAGCCGCTCATGCACACTCCATGAGACCCTGGCCAACAGCGATGTCAACCTCCCTGGGCCACCCTGGTGTCCCTCCCTGGGCCAAGGCCTGACCGCCCATTCGGGCACCCAGGAGCCATCTTGGGCCGATGTGAGAGCGCGGGCAGCTCCTGGCGGGAGTTGGATGGACCCACTCAGTAACAGCTGGGGCTGCTGTACTGGGAGGGCTCAAGCCCTGAAGCCTGTAGGGGATGCAAGCACACGCCACGGCCGGGACCACAGGACGAGGCCACCCACAGGGGACAGCATCGGAGAGCTGGGGCGAACCTGGCAGCCACCAGCCCAGCAGCTGATGGTGGCCCTGGACCAGGGATGAGGAAGGCCTTGGCAAGGGGTTATGGCACGTGCCCAGGTGGGCGATGGCCACCACGACGGCCGTGGGAGCCAGCCAGGCAAGGCAAGCCACCAGGAGGGGACATTGGGCAGAGGTGGCCCTGGGGCAGCTGGGCCGCTTGGTGGCCGTGTGTGACCAAAGCTGTCATGTTTTCAGTTACATGCGGTGGCAGTCGAGGAGATCATGGATCGCCCCTGGACTGGGACAGATGAGGCACCCCCAACGTCCCAGGCCTTGGTGGCCAAGGCTGAGCAGCCTGTGTGGAGGCCAGCGCCCGCCTGTCAGGCATCACCTGCTGGGGACACTTGGGGACATCCACGACTCGCTCTGAGTCCCAGTGATGGTCATGTTGGCCCAGTGCCCAGCAGCCACGCGGTGGCTGAGCGTGCCAAAAAAGCCATCGAGGACATACCAAATGGCTGCTGCAGGGACAGTGATGTCACAGCTGTTGGACCTCATTGGGTGGTGAAATCATTGGGACATCGCTGCTGTCACCTGTCCCCTCTCCCTCCCCACACGGGATTTGAGACAATCTGGGAATTTTCTGGAATTTTCATTGAAATTGTTCCCAAATCCTAATGGGAATTCCTGGGTGATGTCACTGGGGACACTCAGGACACTTGTGGGGACCTGCAGGGGACAGTGGGACAGTGGGACAGGGGTGACTGAGTCCCCAGCAGCTTCCAGCTTTCCGCGTGCCTCCAGCACAGTCAGGTCATAATGACAATATTAATGATTGGCTGCTGCAATTCTGCATTGCGGCTTTTGCAAAAACAAATACTTTCTACAAGTATTCTGCTCGGTACGTGATTATTGATTATTTGCTTTAATCCCTTGTTGCTGCTCGTTGGTACCAATATAAATCTATCTGCCTCACGTGTGCCACGTGCGACACCGAATTTAATGCAGTGGTGATGCGTCCTTGCTGGCTCGAGCCGCGCCCGCCGCCCGCCTCCCCAATTTACCAGAGCCCCCCACGCACCGGAATCCCCCCCATTCACTGCCTCCCCCCTTTACCGACCCCCCAAAGCGCTGGGACCCCCCGCGGTCCATGAGCCCCCCCAGTTGCCAGACCCCCACTCACCGCCCTTCCCCACCCAGGGACCCCCCCCTACCCCGACTCCTCAGTCCATGGACCCCCACACTCACCAGGGCCCCTCCGCACCCCGGCCCCCCCATTGATTGAACCCCCCCAAACGCCCCCAGCCCCTCCCTCGGGCCCCCGAGCCCCGGCCCGCGGTTGGCTGCACCCCCCGGGGCCGCCGCTGCCCGGAGCCTGTCAATCAACGCCGATCGGTGTGTAGCCACGCCCACAGAGGGGCGGGRCCGCGTCATTCGGCCAATGGGAAGCGGCAGAACGGGGGGAGGCGGGGATTGGGGAGGGTGAGGAATGGAAGCGTGAAAAAGGGGGGAGAACAGCCAATGGGGAGCGGAGGGGGCGTGGCCTGAGGGGCGGGGAGGGGCGGGCAGTGAATGGGGAGTGGAGAGGGGCGGGGCCTGGAAGGAAACGAAACTGGGCGGGGCCTGTGCGGGCATGAATGGGGCGTGGGAAAGGGGCGGGGCCATCAATGGGAGCCTGGGAAGGGCAGAAAAAGGGACCCCTTGGGGACATCGGGGGCAGGGGTTGGGCCCCAGGGTTCCCAAATGATCCCAAATCCTGCTGGATCCCAAGGAATGATCCTGAATGATCGCAAATCCCAAATCCTGGATCCCAAAAATACCCAGATCCTGAATGCTGTTGGATACACAAAACCAATCCCAAACTCCAGATCCCAAATCCTGCTGGATCCCAAGGAATGAGCCCAAATTTTCTCAAACCCTGGATCCCAAGCAATTCCAAAATTACACCAAATCCAGGATCCCAAGCAGTGTTAAATTCCAGATCCTAAATCCTGCTGGATCCCAAGGAATAGTCCCAAATGATCTCCAATCCTGGATCCCAAACAATCTCAAATCCCAGATCTCAAATCCTACTGGACACTCAAAACCAATTCTAAATGCTCTCAAATACCAAACCCTGTATCCCAAAAAATCCGAGATCCCAAATGCTGCCAGATACCCCAAATCCAATCCTAAAAGATCTCCAATCCTGGATCCCAAACAATCCCAAAGCACTCAAAGATCTCAAATCCTACTGGACAGTCAAAACCAATTCTAAATGCTCTCAAATCCCAAATCCTGGATCCCAGAAAATCCCAGATCCCAAATGCTGCCAGATACCCCAAATCTGATCCTAAAAGATCTCCAGTCTTGGGTCCCCAAACAATCCCAAATCCCAGACCCCAAATCCTGCTGGATCTTCATAAACAATCCCCAAAACCAATTCCATATCAGGGTCCTGGCAGGGAAATCAGAGCCCTGGGTGGGGTAAATGGGCCCTGAGGGGGTCACTGGGGTCCTGGAAAGATAAATGGGGTCCTGAGGGGGAAATGGGTCCTGAAGGGATAAATGAAGGCCCTGAGGGGTCAGTGGGGTCCTGAAAGGGTGAATGGGGGTAAATCAGGGTCCTGGCAGGGGAAACCAGGGTCTTGAGGGGTCAGTGGGGTCCTGGCAGGGAAATGGAGCCCTGGGGATGGATCCAGGCCCCGAGGGGTTAAAGCCAGCCCCGAAGGTTCCCCGAGGTCCTGGCAGGGCCAGTTCTGCCCCTCGGGGGAGGATCAGGGCGTGGGGCCCTCCCTCCTCCGAGTCCGACGCCCTCTGCCCTCAGAGCTCCGGCCGCAGCCTCCGGATGAGGACGGGGATGGAGCCCGAGGTGGGAACCCCAAAACCCCGGGGTCACCCCCAGCAGGTACCTGAGGGGATTTGGGGGATTGGGGGATTTGGGGGGATTTGGAATGGCCCAGGCGGGGGCTGCAGCGCGGGAGGGAAAAGGGAAGTGGAAAGTTCTGGAGTCTGGGGAGTTCAGTAGGGCGGTGGAGGGAAAAGGGGGGGGGACTCCCCAATTCCTGGGGGATTCTGGTGGAACCCCCCAGAATCTCACCTGGGTACCTGGAACCCCAAAACCTCCCGGAAGCTCACCTGGGACACCTGGAAACCCAATCTCTTGGAATTCCTCAACTGGGAAGCCACAAATCCCTGGGAAACCTTCAACCAGGAGCCCCAAACCTCATTGGGGCCCCTCCAGTCCTGGAGAACCTCACTGGACCCCCAAACCCCCTGGGACCCCCCAAACCACCCCCCTTGAACCCCCAACCCCTCCCACCCCCCTAACCCCCTTTCCTGTCCCCAGGTGTCCCCCCCTGCCTCCCCCCCGAGGTGGCCCCGGCAAAGGCCGCACGGCAAGGGCCTGGAGGCCCTGGTGGCCCTGGCCCGAGGCCTTGGGGACACCGGACAGCTCCCGACGGCACTGGATGAGGCCGAGGCCGCGCTGAGCCAGGCCCGGGAGGCCTGAAGGGGCTGGAGAGGGCCGGAGGCCGCGGTGGCCCCGGCGGTGGCCCTGGGGACCCTTGGGGACGAGGACGAGCAGCGGCTGCGGCACCTCGGGGCCCTGGCCGAGGCGGCGGCGGCGACACTGGAGGGAGAGGAGCGACGGGCATGGCAGTGCCAGCGCTGGCTGCGGGCCGGACACGGCTGGCCATGGGCTGATGGTGCTGTGCGGGGCGCCGTGCGTGAGTAAAAAACCAGTATGAGACCAGTATGGACCAGTTTAAACCAGTATGGACCAGTATAACCAGTATGAATATCTACAGCCCAGTAGCGAATTCCCCCTGCCCTGAGCAGTATTAAACCAGTATAGACCGGTAATGGAACAGTTCAGACCAGTATAGAGTAGTATGGACCAGTATGGACCAGTGTGGAATGGTATGGACCAGTACAGACCAGTATAAACTAGTTCAGACCAGTATACATCTTGCTAGCACACTGTGCCAGTACTGTGTACTGTGGGTCTGTGCTGCCTCAGTGGGAGGCACTACAGACCAGTTCAGACCAGTATAGACCAGTATGAATATCTACAGACCAGTAGAAACTTCCCCCTGTCCTGACCAGTAAAAACCAGTATAAACCAGTATAGACCAGTACAGACCAGTATGAGACTCTATAGAGCAGTAAGGATCAGTATGAACCAGTATAGAGCAGTGGGGACCAGTTCMGACCAGTTTGGACCAGTATGAATATCTACAGACCAACAGAGACTTTCCCCTGCCCTGACCAGTATAGGCCAGTCCAGACCAGTATAAACCAGTATGGACCAGTATTGAGCAGCACGGGGCAGCAGGGGATGCAGGGAAACAGTACAGACCAGTACAGACCAGTACAGACCAGTATGGAGCCCTACAAACCAGTAGAGACCTTTCCCTGCCCTGGGATGGGAGACTGGGATTGAACTGGTGACACTGGGGTGACTCACTGGGGTGGTGACACTGACACAATGACAATGGGGTGGGGACACTGAGCTGCAACTGGTGGCACTGGGCTGGTGACATTGGTATGGRGACAATGGAGTGGTGGCACTGGGAGCACTGGGCTGGTGGCACTGGGACAGGACTGGGGACACTGCTGGAACTGAGGACAGTGGGAGAGGGCTGGTGACACTAGGATGGAGATAGTGGGACAGGACTGGGGGCACTGGGAGGGGACACTGGGATGGGGACATCAGGAAGGGACTGGGGACAGTGGGACAGGGTGGGGGACACTGGGATTGAACTGGTGACACTGGGCTGGTGCTATGTGTGGTACTGGTGACACTGGCAAGGTGGCATAGGTATGGGGACAATGGGGCGGTGGCACTGGGAGCACTGGACTGGTGGCACTGGGACAGGACTGGGGACACTTGGCTGGAACTGGGTTGGTGACATTGGGCTGGTGGCACTGGGCTAGAACCGGTGGCACTGCCGTGTCCCTGGTGCCACATGTCCGGTGTCCCCWTGTCCCTGCAGTGTCCCTGGACTCAGCCCGCGCCGCCCTGGGGGTGACCGAGGACGGTCACCTGCTGCTGACCCTGGCCGCGGTGGCCGTGTCCTGCGAGTTGGCCTGGCGGGGCTTGGGGACATCACGGCGTCCAACCTGGCCACTGCTGCGCGCCACCAGCGGGACATGGCCCTGCGCCTGCGGGACCGCGCCCGGCGGGTGGCGGCCACCAGGGCCAGCGCTGAGGCCACCGCGGCCACCAACGAGGCCACTGCGGATGTGCTGGGGCGGCTGGAGGAGGTGACGCTGGCGCTGGGGACGTTGGTGACTGCTGTCACCCGGGACAGGGAGGTGACACCCTGGGGCACACGGGGACAGGGCTTCCCCAGCGCTGCCCGGGCGCTCGGGGACATCGTGGTGGCCTTGGGGACACCGGGGGAGGGGCACGAGGAGGTGACGCGGAGGCTGGAGGCGGCCCAGGGGGCACTGGCGGGGCAGGGGTAGGGACAGGATGGGGACACGGGCGCGGCACTGTCACCACCGGAGCACGGGGACACCGAGGGACATTGGGGACCTTGGGGCCACCCCCGTGTCCTTCCCTTGGGGACACCGGGGCCGCCCTGACGTCCCCTGTCCTGTTTTGGGTCACCACGATGTCCCCGCAGTGTCCCCAACAGGACCCCGGTGTGTCCCCAGTGTCCCCAACGGGACATGAAGGGACATTGAGCTCCTGTTGGGGACATTGGGACCCGTTGGGGACATGGGGGGGGGACATTGGGGACACCGCCCTGGCCCCGCGGGCGGGGGGGGACGGAGGGGGCGGTGACGTCACCTCGCCCTGCCCCCATCCGGCCGTGCCCGTCCCGCGTGTGCTCCGAGTGTCCCCGGGCGTGTCCCCCCCCTCCCGCCAGCGTCTCCCGGAGTGTCCCCAAAGCGTCTCTGGAGTGTCCCCAGCGGTCATGGAGCCCCGCGAGGTGCGACAATCCCGGCGCGGGGTGGGGGGGAGGGGACACAGGGAGTGGCAGGAGGGGACAGGGGCGTGGTGGGAAGGGGGAGGTGACAGAGGGCTGGAGGGGACCGAGAGTGGCAGGGGGGACGAGGGGGTGACGCAGGGACAGAGGGGACAGCAGAGGTCTCCAGGGATGGGACAAACGGGACCCTGGGAGGGGCAGGCACCACCCCAAGAGGCCACAAGCGCCATAAGGCCCCTGCCACCTCCCCTGTCCCTTCCACAGCTGCTGGAGGCGCTGGTGGCCGTGGTGGCCACGCTTGGTGAGCTGGCAGCCACTGTGGCCGGGCCATACAGGGACGTGCTGCTGGCTGTGTCCCCAAGGTCCCTGCAGGCGGCCCTGGGGACCTTCATCGGTCACCTCCGGGACAACCTGGGCCACCACGTGTCACCTCCCTGGGCCAGGCGACACCTGGCTGCTCTTAATTTAGGACAAACCCGGATGGGCCACCTGGGCCCACACTGCTTGACAAATGCAGCCAGCGCTCCTGCTAGGACTCGCGCTGGGCCCAAGCGCATCTACTATGGACGGGACACTTGTGAGTACCTGGGGCGGGCCCGAATCAGAGGCCACCGAGCTCCTGACGCCTGCAGGGACATGGCCACCAGGGAGCACCACCGCAGCCACCGCCACCACCCCGGCCAGGGACCTGCAGGACAAGCCACCCGGCTGGGAGGCCATCTCATGCACAAGCCTGGTGTGCTGGACCTGGCAGCTTGCCGCTGGCCCTGGACAAGGAGAAGATAGGCCTCAGCGGAGGCTGCACACGAGGCCCGGGTGGCAGGGCAGCCAAAAATGAGTTTGGTGGCGGCCACTGAGCCAGATAGAAGCTGAGTGGCCACCACGAGGGGGGGGCGCACCAGGAGAGGGACAGAGGGGTGGCCCTGGGGCTGCTGGACGCTTGGTGAGCCGCGTTGTGTGACAAAGCCACCGCGTTCCCCCGGAGAGCTGCAGCGCTGGCTCGGGACAGTCAGAGGCCATCCCTTCTGAGGGGAACAAATCAGGATCCCCGACGTCCCCGAGGCTTGGGCCATGGATGGCCAATGACCGAGCGCATGTGGGAGGCCAGGCAGCCGCCTGCCACCACGTCACCTGCTGAGGGCACTTGGGACATTCCGCACACTCCTCTCGAGGCCCCCTGTGGCCCCGGTGCCCGCGCGTGACCGAGCGGTGCCCAAAGAGCCATCAGAGGACATCCCGAGGCTGCTGCAGGGACAGTATGTCACCACTTTGACATGTCATCGGAGGTGGTGACACCCAATCGGGCATTTGCTCCTCTCACCTGTCCCCTCCCACCGTCCCAGCACAGGATTTGAAATAAATCTGGGCAATTTTCATTAAAATTGTCCCAAATCCTGATAGGAATTCCTGGGGTGACGTCACTGGGGATATTTGGGGACAGGGACCAACCCAGCAAGCCCCGGTCACTCAGGGGTGCTGTTTCCATGGTGATGGGGACAAATGGGGTCCTGGAAGGGGAAATGGGGTTTTGAGGGGGTGAATTGGGTCCTGGCAGGGGAATGAGGGTCCTGAGGGGGGAAATGGGATCCTACAGACGTCATTTAGGGTCCTGAAGGTGTAAATGGGGGTCCTGGCAGGTGAAATGAGGGTCCTGAATTCCGTCTGTAGGACCCCACTGAACGCTTCAGAACCCTCCTTTACCCTTCCAGGACCCCATTTACCCCCTCAGGACCTTCATTTCCCCTGCCAGGACCCTGAGCCCCCACTCTCAAGGCCACATTTCCCCTTCCAGGACCCCAGTCACCTTCCGGGATTCACCCCCCACCCCAGATGGGCCGTGTCACATAGGCTCCGCCCCAAGCTCTGATTGGTCTGATTGGAGAAAGAGGCGTGGCCAAGCCGGTAGCAAGGTCTGAGAATCGAAACTGAAATGGATGGGGGAGGGGGGAGAGGGGAGGTATACTCCAAAAATGGCATCGAGACCCCCCCACCAAAATCCCGGGAATTCCATGGGAACCCCCAAAAAATGAGACCAGGACCCCAAAATCCCGGGAATTCCCTGGAAACCCCTAAAATACTAGGAATTCCATGGAAATCCCCAAAAACTGGACCCAAGGCCCCCCATATGCCCCAAACTGGGATAAAACAYTGATTTTTCCAAGGAATTCTCAGTTTTTAATGCCCCAAATTGGCATTAAAGTTTATTTTCCTGTATTTTAATGCTTCAGATTGGGATAAAACATTGATTTTCCAGCAAGTTCCTGGTTTTCCAGCAAAACCCCAAGAATTTTCTGGAAAGTCAACTTTTAATCCCAATTTGAGTAATTACAAAAAAGGGCCTCAGAGAGGGGGCACTGGAGGTCCTGAGGAGGATTTGAGGGGTCCTGGGGAGGATTTGAGGGGTTCCAAGAGGGTTTGAGGGTTCTGGCAATTCCTGGGGAGGTTCTGGGGTGTCCTGGAGGGCCTTGAGGGGTCCTGGGTGGGGTTTGGGGGGTCCCCAGGGGTCCTGGAACATTCTAGGAGGGGTTTTGGAAAATCCCGGGGACGATTTGGGGGGTCCTGGAGGGTTCTAGCTGGGGTTTGCTGGTGGCCAGCGTGCTGCAGATGTGGCACCTGGTGGAGCCATGCTGACAGATCCTGCAGGAGCTGGAGGGGATGGGACCAGTGGGGTCGTGGTGGGGCATCGTCATCGACATTGTCACAGAACATTCACGGTCATGATGGGTCATCAGCATCGTCATCATCATCATCATCATCGTCACAGAATGTTCATGGTCATGATGGGTCATCGTCATTGTCAAGGAACATCCGTGGTCATGAAGGGTCATCATCATTGTGGAACATCTGTGATGGTCATGAGTCCATCCGTGGCCTTGGTGGGTCTTCACTGTCATTGTCATCATCAAAGGTTATCCATGACCATGATGGGTCCATCCCTGATCTTCAAGAGCCATCCGAGGTCTTGATGGGTCTTTGCCTTTGTCATCGTCATCATCATGGACCATGTGTGGTTGTGAAGGGTCTTCATCATCATCATCATTAAGGACCATTTGTCTTCCTGAAGGGTCATTATCATTGTGGAATGTCCATGATGGAGATGAGTCCATCCATGGTCTTGATGGGTCTTTGCCTTTATCGTCATCATCATCACGAGCCAATCATGGCCATGAAGGATCTCCACTGTCATCAAAGGCCAACCAAGTCATGAAGGGTCTCCATTGTCATCAAGGGCAGTCCATGGTAGTGAAGAGTCTCCATTGTCATTGTCACACACCACCCAYGGTCCCAGTGGGTCATTGCGTGCCAACCAYGGTGGAGGAAGATCTTCATCCTCCTCCTCCTCTTCACGGACCCTCTGTTGTGGCCCTGTGGCTCAACCACAGTGGAGAAAGACCCTTGTCATTGTCATTGTCACMGTGAGGTTCCCACGGCAGTGAGGGGACATCAGGACCATCCATGGTGACATCAGGACCATCCATGCTGACATTAGAACCATCCATGGTGGGGACGGGACAATCCATGGTGACCTCAGGACCATCCATGGTGACATCGAGACCATCCATGGTGATATTAGGACTGTCCATGGTGGGGACAGGAAAATCCATGGYGACAATGTGACAATGCACGGCGACATTGTAACAATGCATGGTAACAATGACCCTTCCTTTTCCTCCTCYTCCTGCTGGGCCACCCACGCCACCACCAAGGAGCTCCTCCAGCTCCGCATGGCCACCACCACATCCCCGTCTCTGCCATCCCAGGAGGTCCTCAAGATCCACGTGGAGGACAGTAACAGTGACAACGATGATGATGACAGCGATGACAGTGATGTCAACGATGACAATGACAAAGGCCCCACATGGATCATGCCAGACAACACCGCCGCCACTCTGGCCATGCCGCCATCTTCTACATCAAACCCGAGCTGGCCACCGCTGCAGTGACCGCACTGGACGTCCCACTGCTGACCAACCCGATGCTGCCCAGCTGGACACTGGTGGACCCGCCCGGCCACGAGCTCCTGTGCCACGGTGGCCACACGGCCCAGGGGCTGGTGAGGCCGGGCACCGCCGGGACCACGGGAACGCTCGGTGGCAACGGCCCAAGGGCGAGCGGCGCGTCCGGCTGAGCCCAGGCGGTGGCCATTCCCCTGTGGCCATTACCCCTGACCCTTGGGCTGTGGCCATTCCCCTGCAGCCATTCTGGCTGGCCGTGAGCTGTGGCTGTTCCCCTGAAGCCATTCCCCCTGACCCTCAGGCTGCAGCCATTCCCCTGTGCCCATTCCCCTGTGACCATTCCCCTGAAGCCATTCCCCTGTGGCCATTCCCCTGAAGCCATTCCCCTGTGGCCATTCCCCTGTGGCCATTCCCACCGTTCCCCTGTGCCCATTCCCCTGTGCCCATTCCCCTGAAGCCATTCCCCCTGACCCTCAGGCTGCAGCCATTCCCCTGTGCCCATTCCCCTGCAGCCATTCTCCTGTGGCCGCTGCCTCCAGCGCTTGCAGCTCAGGCACCACTGGGAGAGCACAGGAGACACACAGGGGGGCTGGAGTACAGCCAGTGACCACGATGGACCAGTGTGGACCAGTATGAAACAGTACAAWCCAGTACARACCAGTATAAATCACTGTGGAGGAATATGGACCAGTATGAACCAGTACAAACCAGTGCTGGGTCTGTGAGTGACAACTGTGGCTCCCAGACCAGTCCAGACCAGCCTGGAGCTCTGGTCTCAGTTCAGCACTGGTCCCAGCTTATCCCAGTTCCCAGTTTAGCCCTGTACTGGTTTGGGATYGCTCCTAGTTCAGTCTGTACTGGTTCAGGCCCAGTTCCCAGTTTATCCCAGTTCCCAGTTGAGTCTGTACTGGTTCAGGCCCTGTTCCACGTTTAGCCCCGCCCCCTCCAAAGCCAGCCAATCAGCGCTCTCTCCCCTGAGCACAGCAGCCAATGGCAGCACAGGATGGGTGGGACTTCTGTTACCATGGGAACTTCTGTTACCACRTCCACCATTGGGGACACCTTGGGGGAATTGGGGACATTCCTGGGACATGTGGGGACACCTGGAGGGCATTGCAGGGGCGTTGGGGACACCAAAGAACCTCCTTGGGGACATCAGGGACTCTTTGGGGACCCTCTGGGATGATCGTGATGGCTTTGGGAACATCAGGGACTGGGCGGGGACAAAGTGACACCGARCCAGGGCTGGGGCAGAGCCATTATGTCATCACCATCATAGTGACATCATCAACAGCACCATAGTGAYGTCACCACCTCCACAGTGATGTCATCTCTGTCCCTGCAGTGCCACCGCTCCCCGATTATGTCACCTGTGTCCCCGATGATGTCACCGGTGTCCCCACGGGGGCGCTGGCACTGCGGGGTCCCCGATGTCCCCGAGGATGGCGGCACCGAGGGCCTGGAGCTGCATCACCAGCGGGGCCAGGGACACTGCAGGGACACGTTGGGGACACTGGAGTGACATTGGGGACMCATCTGGGGACACATTGAGGGAACACTGAAGACATTGGGGATGTTGAAGGACATTTGGGGACACTCAGGGACACTTGGGGACACTGAGGGACATTTGGGGACAGTGAGGGGACACTTGGGAACACATTTGGGAGCATTGGGAGGACACTGGGAAGGACATTTGGGGACATTCAGGGACGTTTTTAGGGACATCTGGGGACACACTGCAGGGACTGTCTCTTATACACATCTAGATGTGTATAAGAGACAGGAGGGGCCCTATGGGACACTGAGGGACATTTGGGGACAGTGAGGGGACACTTGGGAACACATTTGGGAGCATTGGGAGGACACTGGGAAGGACATTTGGGGACATTCAGGGACTTTTTAGGGACATCTGGGGACACACTGAAGGGATATTTAGGGACACTGGGGACACWCTTGGGGACACACTGAGGGACATTTGGGGACACTGAGGGACACATTTGGGAACACACTGGGAGACATTTGRGAACACTTGGTGACACTGAGGGGACACTGGGGACATTGGGAACACATTTAGGGACACATTTGAGGACATTTGGGGACACCCTGGGGACACTGGGGACACACCCACCTGTGCCTGGGCATGGCYGGGTCCTGTCCCCACCCTTGGTGGTCTGGGGGGGACATGGGGGTGACACCCTGGGGACAGAGCCACCCCTGGTGTCCCCTCGGTGCCACCCCCTCACCTTSTCCGATGTCACCTCTGGGGCCACCGTGCTGGGGACATAGAGGGGACATAGAGGGGACAGAGAGGGGACAAAGCCACTGTGTCACCACCAGGGTCAGCACTGTTCCCACAGCCATCCCGATGTCACCTGTGCCACCCCACTGTCCCCAGGGCCACYCCTGATATCCCCAGTGTCACTCACCCACTGTCCCAAATTTCCTCAGTGCTCCCAATGCCAGCCCCCAGATGTCCCCCAGGGTCACCCCCCACTGTCCCCAGTGCCACCTCTGGTGTCACTCACCCCCTGTGCCTACTGTCCCCAGTGTCCCCAAGGTAACCTCCCAATGTCCCCAGCATCACCCTGCCATGTCCCCAATGTCCCCAGTGTCACCCTGCTGTCTTCAGGGCCACCCCCTGATGTCCCAAATGGCCCCAGTGCCACCCCCAGTGTCCCCGGTGTCACTCACCTGCTGTCCTGTGCTGTCCCCTCYGGCTCCCGCTGCCACCGGAGCCGCCCCGAGGCCACCAGCGCTGGGGACAGAGGGGACACTGGGACAGGGACAGTGGGCACGGCCACCAAAGTGTCCCCACCTTGTCCCCAGAGTGTCCCCAATGTCTCCACAATGTCCCCAGTGTCCCCAACCCCTCCTAAGGTGTCCCAAGTGTCCCCAAAGTGTCCCCAAGGTGTTCCAGGAGCATCCCTACCCCGCCCCAAAGTGTTCCCAACCCCCCAAACCATTCCCAATGGCYCAAGGTGTCCCCAACAGGCCCAAAGTGTCCCCAGTGTCCCCCCAATGTCCCCAGAATGTCCCCAACCCCCCTCAGGTGTTCCCAGGCGTCCCCAGTCATCCCCCAACACCTCCAAATTGTCCCCAAAGTGTCCCCACCACCCCCATTGTCCCCAGGTGTCCCCAGTGTCACTGACCCTGCAGTCGGTGCTGGGCCCGTCCCAGGCGCTCACTGAGGGTCCCCAGGGCCACCACGGCCGCGGTGACATCGGCCAGGGCCACGCCCAGTGTCCCCAACAGCCTGGGGACAGCAACGGGGACAGCCCAGTACAAACC
>NDFG01000238.1:291428-306146 GCA_002167245.1 Sporophila hypoxantha
ATTTCTTTATTTTTTTTTTATTATTAATTTATTTTTTTTTTTATTTAATTTTTGTGATAAATTTTTAATTTTTTTTTAAATTTTTTTTTAATTTTTTGGAGACATTTGGGGACACCCTTGGGGACACTGGACACACCCACCTGTGCCTGGGGCATGGCTGGTTCCTGTCCCCACCTGGGTGGTTGGGGGGACATGGGGTGACCCCTGGGGACAGAGCCACCCCTGTGTTACCCCTCTGCCACCCCCTCAACCTTTCCATGTCACCTCTGGGGGCCACCGTGCTGGGGACATAGAGGGACATAGAGGACAGAGGAGGGGACCAAAAGCCACTGTGTCACCACCAGGTCAGCACTGTTCCCACGCCATCCCGAGTCACCTGTGCCACCCACGTGTCCCCAGGGCCACCCCTGATATTCCCAGTGTGTCACTCACCCACTGTCCCAAATTCCTCATGCTCCCAATGCACCCCCAGATGTCCCCCAGGCTCACCCCCACTGTTTCCCCAGTGCCACCTCTGGTGTCACGTCACCCCCTGTGCCTACTGTCCCCAAGTGTCCCCAAGTAACCTCCGCAATGTCCCCAGCATCACCCTGCCATGTCCCCAATGTCCCCAGTGTCACCCTTGCTGTCTTCAGGGCCACCCCCTGATGTCCCAAATTGGCCCCAGTGCCACCCCAGTGTCCCCGGTTGTCACTCACCTGCTGTCCTGTGCTGTCCCCTCTGGCTCCCGCTGCCACCGGAGCCGCCCGAGGCCACCAGCGCTTGGGACAGAGGGGGACACTGACAGGGGACAGGGCCACGGCCACCAAAGTTGTCCCCACCTTGTCCTCCGAGTGTCCCCAATGTCTCCACAAATGTCCCAGTGTCCCCAACCCCCCTAAGGTGTCCAAGTGCTCCCCAAAGTGTCCCAAGTGTCCAGAGCCATTCCCTACCCCGCCCCCAAAGTGTCCCAACCCCCAAACCATTCCCAATGGTCAAGGTGCCCCAACAGGCCCAAAGTTGTCCCCAGTGCTCCCCACCAATGTCCCCAGAATGTCCCCAACCCCCCTCAGGTGTTCCAGCCTGTCCCCAGTCATCCCCCAACACCTCCAAATGGTCCCCAAAGTGTCCCCCACCCCCAGTTGTCCCAGGTGTTCCCCATGTATCACTGACCCTGCAGTCGGTGCTGGGCCCGTCCCAGGCGCTCACTGAGGGTCCCCAAGCGGCCACCACGGCGCTGGTACATCGGCAGGGCACGCCCAGTGTCCCCAACAGCCTGGGGACAGCAACGGGACAGCCCAGTACAAACCAGTTCATCCCAGTTACAAACCATAAACCGCAGGTCCCCAGTTAGCCTTGGGGTAAACAGCGTATGGGAGCAGCAATGGGACAGCCCAGCTCACCCCAGTAACTCCCCAGTGTCCCCAGTAGCCTGGGGACACCTGGGGGACGGCAATGGGACATCAGTTCATTCCAGTACAAACCAATCATGCCAGTTCCAGCCAGTGTCCCAGCAGGGCCTGGGGACAGCGATGGACAGCCCATCCCTTCCCAGTGCCCCAGTCCCCCCCCAGTACCGGCTCAGCCTGGCCAGGCTTCCCAGCTCCTCCCCATCGGCCGCCTCGCCCGGAGCCGCTCCTGGGACAGGGCCGGACACGGAACAGCCCCACATTGTCCCCAAAACTTCCCCACTGTGGGGTTGCCCCGTGTCCCAACTCCCCAGTGTCCCCAAACTCGTCCCCCACTGTAGTGTCCCCTCACCTGTCCCAGTGTGTCCCCTCCTCCATGTGTCCTCCCCTGTCCCTTCCTCACCTGTCACAGGCAGCAGGGCTCTCCCCTGTCCCCTCCCCTGTCCCAGGTGTGTCCGCTGTGTCCCCTCACCTGGCCCTGCGCCGCAGCCCTGCCCCGTTGCAGCCTCACCTGCAGCAGCAGCTGGAAAACCTTGTGGCGCCAGCGGCCAGCAGGAACCTGGGGACAGAGAGCTCACCTGGGACCGCCAAACTCACCTGGGAACCCCAAATACACCTGAGACCCCAAAAACCCACCTGGGGCACCCCAAAACTCACCTGGGACACCTCAAACTCACCTGGACAGAACCCCGAAAACCCCACTGAACCACCTCCAATGTACTTGAGACACCCCAAAACACACCTGATGCACCCCGGGGTGTGTCCCCAGTGTCCCAAGGTGTGTCCAACGTCCCAAGTATGTCCCCAACATACCCAGCAGTGTCCCCAATGCCTCCCAGGTGTGCTCAGGTGTCCCCAGATGCACCCAGGTGCCCCCCCAGGAGCCTCCAGATGTCCCCAGTTCCCAGGTTGGTCCCAAGTCCCCCCAGTGTGTTCAGCGTGTGTCCCAAGTGCCCCAAATGTCACCAGTGTCCCCAGTGTCCCCCCAGGTGTCTCCAGTCCCTCCTGGGGTGGCTCGCCCTGAGACAAACCCAGAACACCTGGGACAGGTGAGACTGGAGTTACTGGGAGCACTGGGAGTTACTGGGATTACTGGGGAGGCACTGGGGTTAATGGGAGCACTGGAGGAGTTACTGGGAGCGAGACTGGGACTACACGGATAGGAGTCTCACCCTGCTCTGGGTTTGCTCCGCCCCTCTAGGCCAAGGCCCGCCCCCTCAGGGTCTCCAAGCTCCATCTCCAGGATTTGGCTTCCCCTTTTCTGCATCCAGCTCGCCTCCAATCGCTGGCCACGCCCCTCAGGGCATCGAGTTCTGCATCCAGCACTTGCTCCGCGCCCCTTTCTGTCTTAAGTTCTCCATCAGCTGGCTCCGCCCCTTTTCTGCTCAAGCTCTGCCTCCAGGCATTGGCTCCGCCTCTTTTCTGCCTCAAGCTCCGCCTCTCAGCGTTGGGCTTCGCCCCTTCAGTGCTTTCAGCTCTGCTCCAATTCCATGGACACGCCCCCCTTTCTGCTCAAGCTCCGCCCCCAGGGACCTGTGAGGGGGACTGGGTGTACTGGGAGCACTGGGAGGGGGAACTGGGAGTTACTGCGGGGTTACTGGGAGGTTACTGGGTTACTGGGTTACTGCGGACTGGGAGCACTGGGAGCCTCCTGGGGCAGCACAAAGTGGAGGGGGGGAGAGCCCTCCAGATTGGGAGGGAGAAACTGGGAGCACTGGGGCACTCGGAGCACTGGGAGGAGGAACTGGGAGCACTGGGGGGCACTGGGGGCCCGGGCGGGGCTCGGCCATCGGCGACCTGTGGGGGACAGTGTCCCAAATGGACCAGTATAGCATGTCCCAGTCCCAGCAACCTCCCAGCCCCTCCCATTGCCCCATCCCCTCGCCCACGCTCTCAGCCTCTCCCAGTCCCATCCTCAGTTCCCCAGTACCTTCAGTTCCCCTCCCAGTCTCTCCCAGTTCCCCGCGCGGTGCACGCCGGGAAGGCGCCCCCGCCGCCGCTTTCCCGCGCTCCCGCCTCAGCCAATTCAGAGGCGGCTCCCGGATCCCGCCTCACACTCCGACCAATGGAGGGCGCGTCTGGGCGGATGTGGGGGCTAGAGGGGATCGGGTCTGGAAGGGGAAATGGGGGTCTGAAAGGCTCAATGCAGCCTTAGCGCGGGGTTAATGCGGTCCGGGGGTCTCACTGGAAGGGTAAATGAGGGTTGAAAGGTAAAGGGGTCCTGAGGGAGACGGGGTCCTGGCCAGGTAAAGTCCTGAGGGAAGGCTGGAGGGTAAATCGGCGTCTAGGGGAATGGGGCGGCGTAATCGCTACAATGGGTCCTGGCGGATGGGCCTAGCAAGTCTGCAGGGTCCAGGCTGGAATGGTTGCAGGCATAGTCCTAGTGAGGGTTGGGCAATCAGGCCTAGGGAATCTGTACGGCAGGTCATCAGGGTCGCCGAAGACCACGCCATTCCGGAGGGGTCCCGCTGTCCCCAAGTCCCTGCTGTCCCCAGGCCCCCCAGTCTCTCCCACCCCACACCAATCCGGGTATTCGGTTTATTACCCTTTTATTTTCCCTTTTTTTTACCTTTTCTCGCTTTTCCCGCCCCTCAGCCCGGCCGCCCCGTTGCCATGGCAACGCTGCTTCCGCCCCTTCTGCATCGCATTGGCTGTTCACTCTGCGAGCGTTGATTGGCTGAGAG
This sequence comes from Sporophila hypoxantha, assembly GCA_002167245.1. NCBI lineage: Eukaryota > Metazoa > Chordata > Aves > Passeriformes > Thraupidae > Sporophila > Sporophila hypoxantha. Next base: position 295,501 of record NDFG01000238.1, read on the forward strand.
CAGCAGAGGGCGGGCAGGAACCCGGAAGCGTCCTGCTGTTACCATGGTGACCCGCTCGGGCGGTTCCACCGTAGCGAAAACCCCGCCACATCTGCGTTGCCATTGGCTGCAGTGCCATGGCCCAGAGGCACTGATTGGCTGAGGTTCAGGGGGCGGGCTAAGGCAAAAGGGTTCCCCAGTGTCCCCAAAGGAACTGTTTGATCGCCCCCACTCCCGCATGACCAAACCCAGGGGGGTCCCCAGAGTGTCCCCAAACGGGTCCCCAAAAGGGTCCTTGGTGTCCCCAAGGGGCCCAATGTCCCCAAAATATTCCCAAGGGGGTCCGTCTGCCCCAGTGTCCCCCAAGCCACCAGATTCATCCCGGGGGGACCCAAAAGGGTCGCTGGTGTCCCCAAAGTGTCCCCAGACAGTCCCGTTGTCCCAAGGGCTCTGATGTCCCCAACCCCCCATGGCCATCCCGGAGGGGTCCCTAAGGGATCCCTAGGTGCCCCCAAGGGTTCCCTGAGTCCCCAAAAGTGTCCCCATAGTGTCCCCAAACCCCCGCGGCCACCCCAGGACTGTCCCCGGGAATGTCCCCAAACCCCCTGGCTCCTCCCCCCCCAAATTTGGATGTTTGACCCAGAGAAGACCCCAACACCGCCGAATTCCGCTGCCCACATTCACTTTATTGGGCCCCCGCGGCTCCGGGTCCGGGGGGGCTCGGGGGGGGTCGGGGACCCCAAAAATTCGGGGGGAACCCTCGGGGGACCCCGGGCTCGTTTTGGGGTGGGATTTGGGCTTTTTGGGGGTTCCCTACTTTGGGGGGGGTCTGCTGCCCGCTCCGGTGCGGGGGGGCTCCGGGGGGAATTTGGGGACCCCAGAATTGGGGTGGATCCTTGGGGGACCCGGGGCTGTTTTGGGGGTTTTGGGGCGGGTTTGGGGTTTTGGGGGGGATTTGAGGGTTTTTTGGATGTCCCTGAATTTGGGGGGTCCCGATGGGGGATTTTGGGGGGTTCGCCTGACGGCTCCGGGTCCTGTGGGGACTCCTGTGGGGGGGTCTGGACCCCAAAATCGGGGTCGGGACCCCCTCTGATGACCCCGGGGCCGTTTTTGGGGTTTTTTTGGGGTGGATTGGTTTTTTTTTTGGGTGGATTTGAGGTTTTTTGGGGGGTCCCCTGAATTTGGGGTTTTTGGGGAGAAGGTTTTGGGGGGGGGTCCTCCGCCACTCCGGTCCTGGCGGGGCTCGGGGAGGGGTGGGAGCCCCAAAATGGGTGCCGGAATGGTTTGGGGTGGGACCTGGGGTAACTTTGGGTGGAGATTGGGGATTCTGTGGGGGGATTTGGGGTTTGGATCTTTTGTTTTTTGGGGGATTTTGGGGTTTTTGGGTGGGTCTTGGAGTACTTTGGTTGGGATTTGGAGTTGTTTCTGGGTAGGATTCTTTTTTGGTTTTTGGGGGGGATCTGGGGTTTTGGGGAAGGATTTGGGGTTTTTCGGGGGGGATTTGATTTTTTTCCGTTTCTGGGAGGATTTGGTATTTTGGGTGGGATTTGTTTGTTTTTTGGGGGTGGCTCGGGGTGTGTTTTGGGGGGGCTTGCCAGGGCTCAGCAGGAACGGCGCCAGCTCCCAGGCACATGCCCGCAGCCACCCCCGAGAGCGCAGCTCGCCGAGAGCAGCGCGGAGCCGTGCGGCACGGGCCTATGGGGGGCCAAAGGCCAGCGTCCTGGGGACACGAAGATACCAGGACACTGGGCTGGGACCCAAAATAACACAGTCAGAACACCCAGAAACCAGTCAGGAAACCCGCAGAAAACACAGTCAGAGACCCAAGATTATAACCCAGAAAACACGTCAGAACATAACCAGTGACCCAAATACCAAACACAGCCTGGTTCCTGGGGACCGAGATACCAGAACACTGGCGGGACGGGGAAATCAAACCTCATCAGGAACCAAACCCCGGGAATGAACCACCAAAGAAAACCCAAAAACCCCACATCAAACCTAACAAACATCAGAAGAACCAAAACGCCCGGTCCTGGGACACTGCAGATCAACCAGGACATCCAGGCTGGGCTGGAACCAGCAGGACCAAATAACCCATCAGAGAACCCAAAATACCCTGCAGGAACGCCAAATACACCATCAGAGACCCCAATAAATCCATCAAAAACCTGAATAACCCAGAAAGAGACACCCAAAATAACCATCCAGACCCAATACGCCCTGATGGACAGAACACAGCGCTAAAACACAAAACCCATGAGGAACCCCAAATAACATCCAACCAAAAATCACAGAACATACCAGCAGAAACCACGCCACCCGTCCTGGGGACATGAGAATCACCAGGACAGCGGCTGGGGCGAAAAACCCGCAATCAGAAGACCCAAATACCAAGGAACCCCAAAATAAACCTCAGGTCAGAAACGACCCCAATAACACCAGCCAGTCAAGACACAGATCCCAGATATGCTGGGGAAACCAATCTCATCTGACCCCAAATTATCAAAAACCTCATCAGAAACACCCGAATACACCCAGGAACGCAAAAACCCAGTAACCAACAGCCCAGCTCCTGAGACTATGAGATCCAACGCAGCCGGAAAGACCAGAGCTGAGGGGAAACCCCAAAAACACAGCAGTGAGGAACCCCAAATAACCCATCCAAACCGCCAAAAAAATCCCATCAGAAACCCCAAATTGCCCCGTGAGAACCCAAAATAACCCAATGATAAAACCCAAATAACAAACAGCAGTCCCAGTCCTGGGGACCCGAGATCACAGGGAGACTGGGCTGGGGAAGAACGCCCAAAATCCTTCGTCATGAAACCCCAAAAATTCCGATCGAAACCTCCATCAGAAACCCGGAATACCACAGGGAACCCCAAATAAACCCACCCAGTCAGTCCTGGAGGACATGAGATAACCAGACACCCAAGCTGGGGGAAAAACCCCAAAAAACAACAGTGAGACCGCCAATAAGCCCAGTGAGAAACCCCAAATACCAAACACAGCCTGCCTGAGACCCCGGAATACCAGGACAGGGGACGGGGAAAAAACCCATCGAAACCCCAAATAACCAGAGAGAAACCCCAATAACCCCCATCAGAACCCCAATAACCCAATCAGAAAACACCAAAATCCCACAGCAGCCCAGTCTGGGGACACGAAGATCACCAGGACATGGGGCTGAGGAAAACCCCATCGAGAAACCCCAAGATACCCTCTTAAGGAACCCCAAATAACCAGTCAGAACCCCAAATAAACTCCATCGAAACCTGAATACCAGAGAAACCAACCCACCAGAAACCCCAAATTACCCCAGGCAGGAACCCCAATAACCCACAGAGAAGCCCCAAAAACAAACACAGCGCCGGTCCTGGGGACATGAGATCACAGGACACCAGGCTGAGAGGGGAAACCCCAAAAAGCCATAAGAACTCCAAATAACCCATCAGAGACCCCAAATTACCTGCCAGAACCCCAAATAACACCAGTCAGATCATCTCTCTCCACAGCCTGGTCCTGGGGACAGGAAATGACCACGACATGGGGGCTGGGGGCAAATGAGGTCAGGAGCCCAAATCCCACCCAAAAACCCAAAAAAACCCCAAAACCCAGTGAGAAACCCCCAAAAACCCAAAAAAACCCCAAAACCCAGTGAGRAACCCCAAAACCAAATGAGAAACCCCAAAACCCCCAAAACACCAAAAAAACCCCAAACACCCTGGGAGAATCCCCAAAACCCACAATGGCCTTGATGTCCCTGAGTGTCCCCAATGTCCCCAATCCTCCCACTCCTCCCAATGTCCTCAATGTCCCCAGTGTCCCCAATACCCCCACTGTTCCCAATGTCCCCAATCCTCCCAATGTCCCCAATCCCCCAGTGTCCCCAACACCCTTGATGTCCCTGAGTGTCCCCAATGTCCCCAATCCCCCCCCACTTCCCACAATGTCCCTCAGTGTCCCCAGTGTCCCAATGTCCCTAACCTCCCCAACRTCCCCCCAATGTCCCCAATTCCCCCAATGTCCCGCTGCCCCCAATGTCCCCAATCCCCCCCCATGTCCCCAATGTCCCCTGTCCCCGCTGTCCCTCACCGCGTATTCCCGGGGCAGCTGTGGCAGGAAGGTGCCACCACAGCAGGTGACAATGTCCCGCATGTCCTCGGGGCACGGCTGGACACTGGGGGTGACGTGCACCTGGTACCCCTGGGGACAGAGAGAACATCAGGGGGACAGTGGGGACATTCAGGGACTGGGGACATTGAGGGGTTCAGGAGATTTGGGGTTTGGGGTATTGGGGACATGGGGATGACTGGGGGGACAYTGGGGACATTAAGCAGGCTGGGGACATTAATGGGTTCAGGAGATTGGGGTATTGGGGACACTGGAGAAGTCGGCGACATTTGGGGACATTAATGTCATCATCACCTGCAGGAGGGGGTGCCACTGTGCCTGGGGCTGGCTCAGGGATGGGTTCAGGTGACATCTGGGGACAGTGTCACCTGCAGCAGGGGCCATTGCCATGCCTGGGGCTGGCTCAGGGATGGGTTTAGGTGACATGAGGTGGCATTTGGGGACACTTGGGGGCAGTGTCACCTGCAGCAGGGGCCATTGCCATGCCTGGGGCTGGCTCAGGGATGGGTTCAGGTGGCCTTTGGGGACATTTGGGGACACGTGGGGGCAGTGTCACCTGCAGCAGGGGCCGCTGCCGGGCCCGGGCCAGCGCCGGGCGCAGGCTGAAGCCGAAGCGCCGCTCACAGGGCGGGTCCCGGGGCAGGAAGGGACCTGGGGACAGCGGGCGGCCACTGCGGGAACTCTGGGGACAGCGGGGACACAGGGGTCACACACGGCCACCAGAGCCACCCCAGTGTCCCCARGGCCACCCCCTTGTCCCTCRGAGTACTCTTGATTGTCCCCAAATCCTTTCCCTTGAATCCAAGGTCACCCTCCCTTGTCACCCAAAGTCCCTCTGTCCCCAAGGCCACCACCGGTCCCCAAGGTTCCAAGTCCCCAAGGCCACCCCCACTGTCCCCAAGGCCCCTCCCATTGTCCCTGAGTTCCCCCTGTCCCCAGGGTCACCCTGCTGTCCCCAAGGTCACCCCACCCATCCCTAAAGTCCCCAAGGCCAATTCCCCCTTTGTCACCATGTCCCCAGAGTCCCCCTGTCCCCAAGGCCACCCAATGTCCCCAAATGCCCCTCAAAGTCTCCAGTGCCACCCCCGTCCCCAAATCCTTCTCCTTGTCCCCAAACTCCCCTCATTGTCACCAAGTCCCCCCAATTGTCCCCAACCCCCCGCTGTCCCTGATGTCACCTGCAGCAGCCATTGGGGGGTGACAACGGGGACACCCCTGGTGATGGCACAGAGGAACTTCAGTGTCCCTGGTGTCCCCAATGTCCCCCTGATGTCTCTGATGTCCCCAGTGTCCCCAGGCCCCCTGATTGTCTCCAATCCTCAATGTCCCCCAATGTCCTCAGTCCCCAGTGTCCCCAATCCCCCAATGTCCCCCCATCAGCCCCAATCCCCCCAACCCCCCTGATTGTCCCCAGTGTCCCCGATGTCCCCATGCCCTGCTGGCCCCGATGTCACCTCGAGCAGCCACTGGGGGGTGACAATGGGGAYGCCCCTGCCCAGGGCACACAGGAACTTCAGTGTCCGGCGGATGCCATCGGTCACCAGGTGGCTGCAGTCGTGCACAGACGTGGCCTCGGTGCCACCCAGCGTCCCCAGGGCCACCCGCAGCGCCGGGGAGGCCACCAGGCCCGTGAACAGCACCTGGGGACAGTGGGGACATCAGTGGGGACATCCCTGAGTGCCACCAGGCCTGGGGACATCACTGGGGACATCCCTGAGTGCCACCAGGCCTGGGGACATCACCTGGGGACAGCCCTGGGGGGTGGGAACATCTAGGGGACACTGGGACAGGTTGGGGACACATTCAGGACACATTTGGGACATCCCTGAGAGAGTCAGGGACACTGTGGGGACATCCCTGAGGAGTTGGGGACACCTGGGCGACACTGGGACAGGTTTGGGGACACAACAGGGACATCCCTGGGGGACTTGGGGACACACTGGGGACACTGTGGGGACATCCCCAGTTGCCACCACCACCAGGACCAGCAGCTGGGGACACTGGGACACGTTGGGGACAGCTTGGGGACATCCCAGGGGACTCAGAGACAGCTTGGGGACACTGTGGGGACATGCCCAGGTGCCACCAGCCCCAGAACAGCAGCTGGGGACATGGCGGGAGGGGGATGGGGGGCACCGGTCTGTACTGGGAGCACTGGGGCAGTCCTGATCTGTACTGGTCCGTACTGGTCTGTACTGGTTTGTACTGGTCCATACTGGTCTGTACTGGGAGGTCACTGGGGTGTCCCTGGGGGAGTCACTGGTCTATACTGGTCATTATGGTTCCACATTGGTCCATACTGGTCCATATTGATCCTTACTGGTCTATACTGGTCCATAGAGCTCTATACTGGTCTGTACTGGTCCATACTGGTCTATAATGGGAGCACTGGGTGGGGTCACTGGTCCGTACTGGGGTCACTTAAAGTCACCAGGGTACTGGTCTGTACCAGTCTGCACTGTTATATATTGGTCTGCACTGGTTCATACTGGTCTGTACTGGTCTGTGCTGGTCCATGCTGGTCCTTACCCGGATCTGGGCGGAGCCCGGTGCTGCCCGGGGGCGGAGCCTGCGCCTGGCACCCTCTGCTGGCTCCTCCTCCTCAGGGGGCGGGGCTGCCACTGAGCCCCGCCCATTTCCTTTTATGGACACAGCAGGTGTGGCCTCTTCAAGCACTGCCACTGATTGGTCCTGCCCCCTCTGGGGGTGTGGCTTGGGTGAGGGGCGTGGCTTGGAGCCTTGATCGTGCCCATTCTGGGTGGAGGCGGGGCCACGTGAGGCTCCGCCCCCTCCACTCACAGCCAATCGCCGACTGCGCCGCACCTGGGGGGGAGGGGCTGTGGTGGGGACCCCAAACTCCAATGGGAACCCCCCAAATCCCCCAAGTTCACCCCAAATTCCACCAGGACCCCCAAAAATTCACCTGAGACCCCCCAAACCACACTGGGAACCCCAAACCCCACTTGGGACCCCCCAACAAATCCAGCTGGAAACCCCCCCCGAATGCCCGGGGGGCTCCCAAAATCGACCAGAGACCCCCAAAATCCCCCGGGACCCCCCAAAATTCACCTGTGGGGTGGGCGGAGCTTCTGCTTCCTCCTGGGCGGGGCTTGGGGGACCCTCAACATCTGGATTTGGGGCCGCCTCCTCCACATCTGGAACCTGGGGCTTGTCCAGGACCCTTTTGGGGCTTTCCAGGGGTTCCACATCTGGGGCAGGGGGCAGGAACAGCTGGGTGGCCACATCTGGATTCAGGCCAGAGCTCCCCGGGCCTTCCACATCTGGATTTGGGGTGTCCACCTCCACATCTGGAATTTCAGGGACTTCCGGGGCCGTTTGGGGCCTTTTTGAGGCTGCCACATCTGGATTTGGGCCCGCCTCCGCCACATCTGGATCAGCGTCCCCCAGCAATGTCCTGTGGCCCCTCAGTGGCTCCCCCACATCTGGATTTGGGCTCTCCATGTCCACATCTGGAATTTCAGGCGGGTTTAGGGGACTTTTGGGTGGTTTTGGGGACCCAACACCTGGTTCCGAGGGTCCTTCCCCCTCCACATCTGGATCAGGGCGCAGGAACAGCTGGGTGGCCACATCTAAGTCCTCCTCCCCCTCCACATCTGAATCTGGGGTCTCCGCCCTCACAATGGGAATTTTGGGGGCATTTGTGGCCATTTCGGGTTGTTTTGGACCCAGAACATCTGGATTTAGGCCATTCTCCACACCTGGATGCAGGGGCAGGAACAGCTGTGTGGCCACATCTGGATCCAGGGAGGGCAGCCCCTCTACATCTGGAATTTCGGGGTCCTTTGGGGCAGTTTTGGGGCCTTCTGGGCTCCCAACATCTGGAGAGGGCAGGAACAGCTGGGTGGCCACATCTGGATCTGACTCCTGTTCCTCCTCCTCATCTGGATCTGGGGTTTCCTCCTCCACATCTGGAATTTTGGGAGGGTTCTGGGTCATTTTGGGTAGTTTTGGGCTCCCAACATCTGGAGAGGGCAGGAACAGCTGGGTGGCCACATTTGGATCTGACTCCTCTTCCTCCTCCACATCTGGAATTTCCGGTGGCTTCTGGGTCATTCTGAGTCGTTCTGGGCTCCCAACATCTGGATCTGCCTTGGCCTCCCCCACATCTGGATTTGGGGGCAGGAACAGCTGGGTGGCCACATCTGGATCCCACCCTTCCTCCTCTTCCTCCACATCTGGTGTTTCAGCCACATTTTGGGGCCTTTGGAGCCTCCCAACATCTGGATTTGGGGGTTTCAGCCCAACATCTGGAGTTTCAGGCACATTTTGGGTAACCTTCTGCCTTTTTGAGGGCCGAACATCTGGATCAGTGTCATCCTCCTGCATGTCTGGGTCACTCTCCCCCACCAAGTCTCCACATCTGGATCCAGAGCCTCCAACAGCTGGATTTGGGGTCGGTGTGGGCACATCTGGAGTTTCGGGCAYATTTTGGGTCATTTTCAGTCTTTTTAAGGGCCGAACATCTGGACTTGCCTCATCCTCCTCCACATCTGTCTCGCTGTCCACCAGCAGCGTCCCACACCCAATTTTTGTGCCTGAAACATCTGGATTTGGCATTTTCAGCCTCACATCTGGAGTTTCAGGCACATTTGTGGCTGGTTTTGGTCTTTTTAAGGATCTAACATCTGGATTTGCCTCCTCCACATCTGTGTCGCTGTCATCCAGCAGCGCCCCCTGACCCCTCTGTGACCCCTTCAGCGCTGGATCTGGGGGCTGTGGGGGCACATCTGGAGTTTGGGGCACGTTTTGAGCAATTTTCCATCTTTCTGAAGAACGAACATCTGGATTCACCTCATTCTCCTCCACATCTGTGTCACTGTCCACCAGCAGTGCCTGACACCCATTTCTGGTCATTCCAACATCTGGACTTGGGGTCTGTGCCACCACATCTGGACTTTCAGGCACATCTTGGGTCATTTCAAGCTTTTTCAGGGTCTCAACATCTGGATTTCCCTCCTCCTCCTCCACATCTGTGTTACTGTCCACCAGAAATGCCCGGCACCTGATTCCAGGGCCYGAAACATCTGGATTTGGGGGCTTCGCAGTCACATCTGGAGTTTCAGGGACGTTTTGGGTCGCTCTGAGCCGTTTCAGGGGCTGCACATCTGGATCCTCCTCCACATCTGTGTCGCTGTCCACCAGCAGCATCTGACTCCTGACTGTGGGGCCTGGAACATCTGGATTTGGTGTCCCCCATCGCACATGTGGAGTTTTGGGCAAATGCCGAGTCCTTCTGAGCCTTTTTAGGGGCTGCACATCTGGATCATCCTCCACATCTGTGTCGCTGTCCTCCACCAGGGTCTGATGGCCGATTTTGGGCCTTTCCACAGCTGGATTTGGGGTCGCCACCTCCACATCTGGAATTCTGGACACTTTGAGCCTTTTTGGGGGCTGCACATCTGGATTCACTTCGTCTTCCACATCTGTATCGCTGTCCACCAGCAGCATCTGAGAATGGAGTTTTGGGCCCGAAACATCTGGATTCAGGGGTTTTGCTGCCACATCTGGAGTTTCTGATAGGTTTTGGAGCATTATGAGYTGTTTTTGGGGCTGCACATCTGGATTCTCCTCCTCCACATCTGTGTCGCTGTCCATCGGGATTCTCCAGTGTCCAATTTTGGGCGCCCTCACAGCTGGACTTGGGGTTTCCACCTCCACATCTGGAATTCCAGGCATGTTTTGGGTCACTTTAGGCCTTTTCTGGGGCTGCACRTCTGGATCCTCSTCCACATCTGTGTCACTGTCCACCAGCTCCAMCCTGTGTTGCATTTTTGGGCCTAAAACATCTGGATTTGGGGTCTTTCCTGCAACATCTGGAGTTTCTGGGACGTTTTGGGTAATTTTCAGTCGTTTTGAGGCCTCCACTTCTGGATCAGCCGCCTCCTGCTCCACATCTGTGTCGCTCTCCACCAGCAGGGKGCCATGCCCACTTTTAAGCCACGGAACATCTGGATTTGGGGKTTTTAGCCTCACATCTGGAGTTTCGGGCACATTTTGGGTCATTTTAAGACATTTTTGGGGCCCAACATCTGGATTTGGCCCCTCCTCCTCCACATCTGTGTCACTGTCCACCTGCAGYGTCCGGTGCCCATTTCTGGCCCATAGCACATCTGGATTTGGGGTTTCTGCTGTCACATCTGGAGCCTCTGAGGTGTTTTGGGCCACTTTGGGCATTTTCAGGTCCCCAACATTTGGATCTGGCCCCTCCCCAATCACATCTGGGGCATTTCGGGAGCAGGGAAGGTGTTTTTGGGGGCCCTCAACATCTGGGGGCACAGCTGGATCCTCCAGGGCACTGCAAAGGAGGGGGGGGGTCAGGAGTTTGGGACCTCCAAAATCCCCCAAGGATCCCAAAAATAACCCAAAGAGCCCCAAAACCCCTTTCAGAACTCCACAAACTGCCCCAAAACCCTCCAAAAATGCCCCAAAGCCCCCCAAAAAACCCCACAGGGAGCCCCAAAAAATGCCCCCAAATTGCCCCAAGGATCCCCCACCCCCCCCCCCCAAAT
>NDFG01000238.1:306155-317744 GCA_002167245.1 Sporophila hypoxantha
ATCTGGATTTGGCCCCTCCTCCTCCACATCTGTGTCACTGTCCACCTGCAGCGTCCGGTGCCCATTTCTGGCCCATAGCACATCTGGATTTGGGGCTTCTGCTGCCACATCTGGAGTTTCTGATAGGTTTTGGAGCATTATGAGCTGTTTTTGGGGCTGCACATCTGGATTCTCCTCCTCCACATCTGTGTCACTGTCCACCTGCAGTGTCCGGTGCCCATTTCTGGCCCATAGCACATCTGGATTTGGGGTCCTGTCTCTTATACACATCTAGATGTGTATAAGAGACAGCCCCAAAACAACCCCAAACTGTTCCAGAGACCGCCACAGAACTCCCACCCCCCCCCCCAAAACCCCCCTAAACTGCCCCAAGACCATCCCAAACACCCTCGAACTCCCCAAGGAACCCCCCAAAATCACCCAGAGTCCCCCAAGCTGCTCCCAAAGGACCCAAACCACCCCAGAGGCCCCCAACCCCCTGCCTGGGACCTCCCAAACTGCCCCAAAAAGACTCAAAACAAACCCAGGGACCCCCCCAAAATTCCCCAAGATGCACCCAAGTGAGTGACCCAAAATCCCACAAGGATCCCCCAAAACTGCACCCAAAACACCCGAAATCCCCCCAGGGACCTCCAAGCCCACATTCCCTCACAGAACCCCCAACACACCTCAGGGAGCCCAAATTCCCTCATCACATGCCCAGGTCCCCTCATGGAACCCCCAACGCCCCTCAGGAACCCCAAATTCTCTCACAGAAACCCCAACTCACATCAGGGGCGCCCCAAACTCCCCTCAGGACCCTTCAAACCCCTCAGAGAGCCCAAACTCTGTCTCTTATACACATCTAGATGTGTATAAGAGACAGCCCCCAAACTCCCCCAAAATTCCCTCAGGGACCCCAAAATCCCCCTGGGGACCCCAAAATTTCCTCAAAGAACCCAAAAACTGTCTCTTATACACATCTAGATGTGTATAAGAGACAGCCACACAGAGAGCCCAAACTTCTCTCAGGAACCCCGAATTCCCTCACGGAAACCCCGATTCCCCTCATGGACCCCAAACCTCCCTCAGATACATCCAACCTCCCTCAGGGACCCCCAAATTCCCTCATCAAGTCCCAACTCCCCTCAGAAACCCCCACATTTCTCTCCGGAACCACAAATTGCCTAGCCAAGCCCTCAAACTTCCCTCAGACACCCCAAGCTTTCCTCAGAAACCTCCATCCCATGTCAGAGACCTCCCCCAATCTCCCTCAGGGACTCCCCAAAACTGCCCCCGAGGCCCTCAGTCCTCACCAAGGACCGCTCCAATCCCCGCTGTCACCTCCAATTCCCTCCAGGATATTCCAGAACCCCCCCGGACCCCAAATCCCCCCAAACTCCCCCAAAATTCCCTCAGGGACCCCAAAAGCGGCCCCGGCTTCCCTCCCCCCCGCTCACCCCTCCCGCGCCATCACCGCCGGGCCCCGCCCCCCGCGCTCCCATTGGCCGCTCTCTCCGCGCGCCGACGCCCATCCGCACTTCCCATTGGTTGCCGTGCGTGTCGATCATCGCCAGACCATCGAGACGGGGCGGGGTGGTCCTCCGAGAGCACAGGAGCGCCGGTGGGAGGGGCTTAGGAGAGGTTTAGACCAATTGAAGAGCAAAAGGCTGGATTGACAACACGATTAACCAATAGAAGGATGAAGAGCGGGCGGTGCCGACCAATGGGAGCCCCGGCTTTGTCCTATATGAGCGCGCGCGGGGCCGTGGCTACCGCCATTTTCACCGCCGTCGCGTTCGCGCCTTCACTCCGCTTTTAAAGGGGCCGCGCCGCCTCTTTACGTTTTTTTATTCCGTTTTCCGAGCGCCTCCGCGCCGTCCGGGTGGGCCCGAGCCCCCCCGCCAGACTCCGCCGCCGCCATGAGGGAGATCGTCCACATCCAGGCGGGCCAATGCGGCAACCAGATTGGCGCCAAGGTGAGTGCGGCGGGCCCCGCCTCCATCCCCCGCCGCGGCGGCGTTGCCCCTTTAAGAGCCCCCCCATCCCCCGCGCGCCAAGACAAAGGGTGACCCAAACCAGGGCGATTTTACCCCAAAATCGGCGTTTTCCCCCCACAGAAGCGCCTGTGAGGGAAGGAAGCCTTGCTGAATGGGGCGGGTTTGGGGTTAAATCAGGAGATTTTGTCGCTAAATGAGGATTTTCGGTGGCCGAACGCGCCCCCCCCCGCACGCGGCCGCAAAATGGCGGCTGAGGGCGGTGGCCCCGAACCGCGGCAAATTCCCCTCCAAAATCGCCTTTTTTGGGGGTGTTAAAAGAAAATATTACTATTTTATTTTRATTTAAATGACTATTTCAAAGATTTGGCCGCGAGTGGCCCTTTTTGCCCGTAATCGAKGGGGTCTGGCTGAGGATGGGCGGGGAAGGCGCCAAAATGGCGGCGAGGAGCCCCGAAATTAAGGGATTTAACCTCGAAATTGGGTTTTTCATAATAATATATTAATAGTTAAATTTAAAACGTTATTTGTTTCGTTTTTAAATCACCATACTTTAGATGCTGCTTTTTTAGTCTGCAATCGGTTGGTTTCACCCCATAATTGGGTATTTTCGCCCCTAAAATCGGCTATTTTCACTGCAAAACCGTCTAAATTTATTTCAAAAAATGTGGGTTTTGARCCCCAAAAGAAATACTTTTGACCCCCAAACGGGGCGTGACGCCCGGAGGGGTCAGACCCGAAAATGGGAGGTTTTATCCCCCCCAAAAAAGCGGCTTAATAGCCACAATAAAGATTTTATTCCCTAAATAATAGGTGTGTAATTGTWTTCCAAAATGGGATTTTTTTTTATCCGCAAAATGAAGATTTTTAAGCTTTTAGACTGCAGGATTTTATGACATAAGCAGGTGTTTTTTATTCCTTAAATGTGGATTTAAGGTCTTTAAATTGCAATATTAATCTCCAAAATTTATGGGTTTTTTACTTTGAATTACCGTTTTTCACTGAAATGCCYTTTTTACGCCTAAATATGGATGACTTTACTTTCAAAAAAGTATATTTTAGTTCTCAAAATGGTAATGTTTTGGATTTAAGGGATTGTTTTTTCATTGATGAAAGATTTTTTGCTGCTAAAATGCAGCTTTTTGGTCCCAAAACCTTGGTTTTTTCCCAGCACCAAGATGGAGCTTCAGAGCTCCAGCTCAGCATCTTTGTTTTACAAAACAACATTTCCGTCCAAAATCAAGATTTCTGTCCCCAAAACGTGGAGTTCTGAGGAGAAAAAGGGCTGGATTTATTTCCCAGAAGTAGAAATTAGGGTCAAAATCGGGATTTTCTGCAGCTCGGAGGGAGCTCCCAGCCCCAAAATGGAGGTTTCCAGCCCCAAAATGGAGGGTCGGGGGAAGAATCGCAGCTTTGTGCTTCCAATTCCGCTTTTTTCTTGCCTCAAAATCACCGCTTTTTCTCCAAAATTTACGGGGTTTGTTTAAAGTTTTCCTTTTTTAAAACACAAACTGGTGCTAAAAAACGCTTTTGCCTAAAAAAGCGTTGTTTTAGGCCTCGGATCTTGCAATTCTTCAGACCTAAATGTCATTTTTACTGCTCCAAAAATCCCTTTTTTCGCCTGAATATCCCCTTCACCCATAAAACGGCATTCTTTAATCCCATATTTCTTTTTTTTCCTTTTTTTAATGTTACTTTTTGTCGCAAAATCGCCCTTTTCAGCCCCAACCCCCTCTCTTTGTGTCTCCAGACCGCATTTCCTGCCCCCGAAATGAACATTTCCATTTCCTGCCCCACACCGAAATCTTTGTTCTCCAAAACGCTTCAAACTGGAGTTTTTAACCCTAAAAAGTAAATTTTTTTAACTTTKKGAAAGAGATTTTAAACCCAAATTGCTATTTTGAGGCCCAAAAAGGAGTTTTTACTGTACAGAAAATACTGGTATTTACCAGGTCATATTTACTCTCAAAAATTGTGTTTTAGCCCCAAATCKGCTYTTTTTTTTACCCCAAAATTCGCRKTTTTTACCCTTAGATATCCATTTCTCTCCATTATCCATATTCCTATCACTAAACTCTCAATTTTTGCACCAAACTCACGTTTTTCCTCAAAAACCGTAATTTTTAACCCACTGTTTCCCAAGGCTCCAGAATGTACGGGTGTTTTACTCTGAAATGCTGTTTATTCGAATTTGAACTTTTTAAACTCATTTTCTTTGTCATTTGCCCAAAATCTCCATTTTTATCCCAAATKAACTTTTTTTGGAGGTATTTCYTTYCTACRTTCCCCRAAACTGCCCTTTTTTAACMTATTTGTCCCATCAGCCCCAAAATCCCTATTTTTTAACCCATTTTTGCTCACAACCCCCTAAAATGCCAGATTTTAACCAATTCCTTTTCTCATCTCCAAAATCAGCGTTTTTAAGCCTATTTTTTTTTTACTTCACATTGCTGGGTTTTAATCCCCTTTTCTCTCCCATCTCCAAAAATTAATATTTTTAAGCCCTTTTTTCTTCTATTACCCAAAGTTGTGGTTTTTTAAAATACATTTTTCCCTCATAATCCCCAAGCCACCATTTTTATCTCAAATCACCATTTTATACSTCTTTTTTGAATTAACAATCTCAAAATTAATGGYTTTTACCCCAAATTAATATTTTAATGCCATTCTGTTCTCCACAGCCCCAAAATCTCCATTTTTTGCCGCATTTCTCATCTTTAACCCCAAAATCACCTTTTTTCACCTCAGTTTCCCCTCACACTGCGTCATTCCCCCCCCCGGCCCATTTTAACCCCAAACCTCCACATTTTTGGAATCTAAATTTCAAATACAAGGCTTGGAGCCCCCTGAGCCGAATTAAGGTGTAAAAAACCTGATTTTGGGTGATGAAAAAGCCAATTTGGGGTGCAAGAAGCCGATTTTGGAGGGGTTGGTTTGAATTTGAACGAGTTGCCGCCATTTTGCCGTGTTCCCGCCCTTTTCGGGGAGCAGGACCGTGCTGCCCTGGACACGCCCCCTCCCTCACAGAGCCCCGCCCACTTCCCTGCCCCACGCCTCCAAACCCTAAAAAAATCCTAAAAATCGCCTTTTACTCCCCAAAAATGATCATGGAGTGGCTGTGTGTTGTAGCCACACCCTTTTAGGACCTGAGCACACCCTAAATTTATTTTTAAAGCCCCCAAAATCCCCATTTTTCAACCCAAAAGAAGGTCCTGGCTGTAAGGGAGGTCTTGTGGATCCTGCCTGTCACTTGGCCACATCCCCAAATACATTTAAATCCCTAAATCGTTCATTTTTTTCCCCAAAAACACTGCCCAGGGGAGGTGGGTGGGGCCAGATTTACATCTCATTCTTTCTATAAGATCCCAACATCCCCTTTTTTGTCCCCAAAATCAATCCGGGGTGTAGCAAAGTGGGTGTAGCCCCTCTCCTCCACAAGSTSTGCTCCTCTATCCCAGACTACRCCATCAATTTCCCTTTAAATCCCAAATTTTTTCCTTAAAATCCACGTTTTTTGATACTCCTCAACTGCTATTTTGTACTTTTAAATCCCAATTTCTTATTTCAAAATGTCTGAATTTTTTTAGCCCCAAATCCTCATTTTGTCCCCCAAAATGGTGTCCCAGGTGTAGCAAAGTGGGTGTGGCCCAGCTGCCCCCACCCCTCCTTCAGCTCAGCCACTTTTAGCCCCCAACTCCCATTTCTCACCTTAAAATCCCCTTTTATTTTTTTATCAAAATTCTATTTTTTTTCCCTAGAATTGAGTTTGGGGTGGGCCTGGCCCACCTGACCACACCCCTGTTTATCTCCTGCCTCTTTTAACCCTGACCATGTCCCCAAACCCCCATTTCTGACCTCAAAATCCCCATTTTTGCCCCTAAAATTTCTGGTTTTTTCTTCTCCAAATCCTTATTTTTCCCCCAATTTGGGTCCCATTTGTCACAAAGTGGGCGTGGCCCAGCTGATCTCACTCCTCCCCAAGCTCCTCCCCTTTTAACCCCTGACCACGCCCCCAACCCCCCTTTTCCTCCTTTAAATCCCCATTTTTCCTCCCATAACCCCCAGGTTTTTTTCCCAAATTCCCGTTTTTTGCCCCAAACCCGCTCCTGGGCTGTCCCTGAGCCGTCCCCAAGCTGTCCCCTTGTCCCCACAGTTCTGGGAGGTGATCAGTGACGAGCACGGCATCGACCCCACGGGCACCTACCATGGGGACAGCGACCTGCAGCTGGACCGCATCAGCGTCTACTACAACGAGGCCACAGGTGGGGACAGCTGGTGGCACCTGGGGACAGCTGCCACACCCCCCGGGGCTCCTCTGCCCTTCCCTCCCTCCTTGTGTCACTCATTAGTGTGGGTGGCACTTGGTGGCCTTTGTCATCTCCCCAGTGTCACTTGTCCTGCTGTCACCTCCCCTGTGTCACTTTCCTTTGCTGTCACTTTGTCACTTCCAGTGTCACTTCCTCACCCCCACCTTGTCAGTCCTTGCTTTGTCACYCTCCTGTGTCACCTCATCTTCCCCGTTGTCATCCTGTCCCCAGTGTCACCCCCCCAATGTCACTTTCCTGTATGTTACCACTTTGTCATCCCTATGTCACAGTGTCCCCATGCTTCCCCCTTAGTGTCACCTTTGTCCTGCTGTCACCTCCCAGTGTCACTTTGTCCTTGTCCATGCCCTGTGTCACCTCATCTCCTGTGTCCCTGAGTGCCATCCCCTCCTTTGCCGCGCCAGTGTCGTCACCTTGTCCTGTCACCTGCCAGTGTCACCCCCAGTCCTGTCACCCATCAGTGTCAGTTGTCCATTGTCACCTTGATCCCTGTCACCGTCAATCCTGGGGATCCCCTGGTGTCCATTGCCACCTCCTGTGTCACCCTGTCACCCCCCTGGTGTCGCTGCATCCTGTCCCTTCCAGTGTCACCCTGTTCCCTGTCACCCACCCACTGTCACTGTTCTTTGTGACTCACATCTTGTCCCCAATGTAGCTCCAGTGTCACCTGTCCATTGTCACCCCCCCATGTCACTTGTCCCCTGTGACCCCCGCCCTGTCCCATGTCACCTGTGCATTRTCACCTTGTCCCTGATRTTCCCCTGSTGTTACCTGYYCTTTGTCACCCCYGTSTGCCCCCCTGTCCTCTGTSCCCCCCCTGCAGTGTCACCTGTCCRTTGYCATTTGTCTCCTCCCTGTCCCYGTGTCCCRTCTGGGTTGCTCTGGGGGAGTTTTTGGGGTTTGTTGGGGAATTTGGGTGAATTTGACACTTCTGGGGTTATTTTGGCGCTGGTTTGGGGTGATTTTGGGGTTATTTTGAGAGGCTTTGGAATGAATTTTGGGGTTGAATTTGGGAGRTTTTGGGGGGATTTTGGGAGGTTTAGGTTATTAGGGCTGGTTTGGGGGTGAATTTGGGAGTTTTGGAAGTTCTTTAGGGTTGAGTTTTTGGGGAGGTCTGGATTGTTTTTAGGTAATTTTGGGGTGTTCTGGGGCAATTTTGGGTAATTCAGAGTGATTTTGAATATTTTAGGGTTGCTCAGAATTGGGTTTGAGGTGATTTTAGATGGTTTGGGAATGATTTTAAACATTTTGGAGTAATTTGGGTGGTTTTGGGGTTCATTTTGGGTGGGTTTGGAGCCATTTTTGGGGTGATTTTTCCTGGGTTTGGGGTGAATTTGGATGGTTTGGGGTTAATTCCAGCTGATTTGGGATAATTTTGGGATGATTTGGGGGCGGTTGTGGGTGTTTTGGGGGTGAATTTAGGTGGATTGGGGTGGTTTTGAGGTGATGCCAGCTATTGATGGGATAATTCTGGGTGGTTTGGGGGTGATTTGGGCTTTTTTGGGCGTTGATTTTTGGTGTCATTTCAGGTGTTTTAGGGTGATTTCAGRCTTCTGAGGTGATTTTGGGTGTGTTGGCATCACATGGGGTGGTTTGGGACATTTTAGGAATGATTTTGGTTTTTTCTGGGGCGATTTTTGCTATTTCTGGGCTAACTTTGAGCGTTTTGGGGGCAATTCCAGGTGGTTTTGGGGTAATTCTGGGTGGTTTTGGGATAATTTTGGGCAGTTTGGGGGTGTTTTTGAGTAGTACTGGATTGTTTTGGGCTATTTCCAGTTTTTTTTGTGTAATTCCAGGTGTTTGTGGGGTGATTTGGGTGTACTTAGGGTGATTCTGGGTGGTTTCAGGTTGAATTCTCTGGGTTTTGGTCACTCCCCAGGGGGGTAAATCCTTGCTCAGGGTCATGCTGGTGGTTTTGGGGTGAATTCTCTGGGTTTTGGTGACGTTTTTGCTGTCCCCAGGGGGTAAATACGTGCCCAGGGCCATCCTGGTGGATCTGGAGCCCGGCACGATGGACTCGGTGCGCTCCGGCCCCTTCGGGCAGATCTTCCGGCCTGACAACTTTGTGTTCGGTGAGTGACACACCTGGGACACACCTGGGACATCTGGGGACACATCTGGGACACCTTGGGCTTATTTGGGGGCTCCTGGGGACATTGGGACACACTTCGGGACACCTGGAACATCCCTGGGACACCTGGTACACACCTGGGGACATCTGGGGACACATCTGGGACACCTTGGGCTTATTTGGAGGCTTCTGGGGACATTGGGACACACCTGGGGACATCTGGTACGCCCCTGGGGACACCTCGGACATGCTTGGGGCCATTTAGGACACCTGAGGGCACACCTGGGACATTTGGGGGCACACTTTGGGACATTTGGGACATGCTTGGGGACACTGGGATACACCTGGTGGCATAGCTGGGGACACACCTGGGATACCTGGAGGTTCCTGGGGACATCGAGGACACCTGTGGGACATCTGAAGACACCTGCAGGCACACGCTGGGACATCTGGGACACCTTGGGCATGCTTGGGGACATCTGGGACACACCTGGGGGCTCCTGAGCGACACCTGGGGATGCTCAAGACATCTGGGGACTCTTGGCACATGGCAAGGACAGCTGCAGATGCCTGGGACACACTTTAGGACACACYTGGGAGTCCTGGGGACATCTGCAGACACCTGAAGGCTCCTGAGGAACACCTCAGGAGTTGCTGAGGGACATTAGGGATATCTCTGGGTATTTGGGGGACACTTGGGGACTCTTGAGGGACATCAGGTTCACTTCAGGACACACTTGGGGACATGCAGCAATATTTGGGGCAGCAGGGGACACGTGGGAACACACCTGGGGACACACCTGGGACARCGGGGGGTGGCCTCAAGGGGYGGCTGGGCCCYAAAGAGGAGATCAAGGTCTCCAGGTGTTCCCAGGGTGGGGTTGGAGGTCCCAAGGGTGGCCTGAAGGTCCCCAAGTATCCCACAAGGGTGGGTTCAGAAATCCTCAGGTGTGCCCAGCTGTGGCATGAAGGTCCTCAAAGTGAGGTTAAGGTCCCCCCAGGTGTCACCCCMAGGTGGGGTTGAAGGTCCTCAAGTGTTCTTAAGGGTGGAGTGAAGGTCCCAAAGAGGGGGTTGAGGATCCCAAGTGTCCCCAAGGTGGAGTTAAAGGTCCCTAAGGATCCCCARGTTGGGGTTGAACCTCCCCAAAGGGTTGAAGGTCCCTGAGGTCCCTATGAGTGGGATCGAGGTTCCTTAGGGGTGAGGTGAAGGTCTGCAGAGAGAGGACAGAAGTGCTTGAGGTCCCCAACAGCGGGAGGAAGAGTTGCCCAAGGTCCTCAAAAATGCTTTGAAGGTTCTCAAAAATGGTTTGAGGGTGTCCAAAGCCTTCAGCATTAACCTGAAGATCTCCAAAGGTGATTAAAGGTTCTTCAAGGTTCCTAAAGGTGTTTTGAGGGTCTCTAAAGTCACCTGGAAGAGCCTAAACCAACTTCTCCATGTCTGCCCCTGGGCACGGGTTACCACAGGGAGCAGCTGAGCTGGGGGGGTCAGGGGTCCTCAGAGGTGCCTCAAAGGTCCCCAGAGATGGTTTGAAGGTCCCCAAGGTGGTTTGAATATTCTCAGTGGGGAAATATAGGTGCYTATCATTCTCAAAGGTGATTAAAAGGTTGGGTTGATGAGGGTTCCTTAAGATGGTTTGAAGGTTCCTAAGGTCCCCAAAGGTGCTCTCAAGGTCTCCAGGTTTGAGGATCCCTAAATCCTCAAGGCTGGTTCAAAGTTTCTCAAAGGTGATTTTGAGGCTCCCCAAGGTGGTTTTGAGGTTCTTAAGGTCCATAAAGGTCCCTAAGATCTTGAAGTCCCTAAAGATGGTTTAAAATTCTCCAGAGATGGTGTAAAGGTTCTCAAATGTGGTTTTAAGGTCCTCAAAGGTAGTTTGAAAACCCCAACTTAACCTTTCCTCCCCTTTTCCAGGCCAAAGCGGTGCCGGCAACAACTGGGCCAAGGGGCACTACACGGAGGGCGCCGAGCTGGTGGACTCAGTGCTGGACGTGGTGCGCAAGGAGGCTGAGAGCTGCGACTGCCTGCAGGGCTTCCAGCTGACCCATTCCCTGGGTGGCGGCACCGGCTCGGGCATGGGCACGCTGCTCATCTCCAAGATCCGCGAGGAGTACCCCGACCGCATCATGAACACCTTCAGCGTGGTGCCGTCGCCCAAGGTGTCGGACACGGTGGTGGAGCCCTACAACGCCACGCTGTCCGTGCACCAGCTGGTGGAGAACACGGACGAGACCTACTGCATCGACAACGAGGCGCTCTACGACATCTGCTTCCGCACCCTCAAGCTGACCACGCCCACCTACGGCGACCTCAACCACCTGGTGTCGGCCACCATGAGCGGCGTCACCACCTGCCTGCGCTTCCCCGGCCAGCTCAACGCCGACCTGCGCAAGCTGGCCGTCAACATGGTGCCCTTCCCGCGGCTGCACTTCTTCATGCCCGGCTTCGCGCCGCTGACCTCGCGGGGCAGCCAGCAGTACCGCGCCCTCACCGTGCCCGAGCTCACCCAGCAGGTCTTCGACGCCAAGAACATGATGGCCGCCTGCGACCCGCGGCACGGCCGCTACCTCACCGTGGCCGCCGTCTTCCGCGGGCGCATGTCCATGAAGGAGGTGGACGAGCAGATGCTGAACGTGCAGAACAAGAACAGCTCCTACTTCGTGGAGTGGATCCCCAACAACGTGAAGACGGCCGTGTGCGACATCCCGCCGCGCGGC
Organism: Sporophila hypoxantha; assembly: GCA_002167245.1. NCBI lineage: Eukaryota > Metazoa > Chordata > Aves > Passeriformes > Thraupidae > Sporophila > Sporophila hypoxantha. Next base: position 317,240 of record NDFG01000238.1, read on the forward strand.
CTCAAGATGGCCGTCACCTTCATCGGCAACAGCACGGCCATCCAGGAGCTCTTCAAGCGCATCTCGGAGCAGTTCACGGCCATGTTCCGGCGCAAGGCCTTCCTGCACTGGTACACGGGCGAGGGCATGGACGAGATGGAGTTCACCGAGGCCGAGAGCAACATGAACGACCTCGTGTCCGAGTACCAGCAGTACCAGGACGCCACGGCCGAGGAGGAGGAGGATTTCGGCGAGGAGGCCGAAGAGGAGGCCTGAGGGGTTTCTCCAGAGSTCCCGGTCCTTGGCAGTGTTGCTCCTCCCTTTCCCGGTGTGTTGTCCCAGAGAGGCGTCAACCGGTGGGCGGCGCCTTCAGTGTCATCGTCATTGTCCTTCATCATCGTCAGTGTTGGCCTTGGCCATCGGCGGCGGCAGCAGCGGAGTCCCCACCCGACCTTCAGCGTTGTCCTCATGGTCTCCAACCTTCATCATCGYCATCCTGGAAGAGTCCCCAGCCTTCAGMRTTGTC
>NDFG01000238.1:317749-333201 GCA_002167245.1 Sporophila hypoxantha
GKYCCCMRGGCTTCACCATGTTTGAAGARTCCCCAGTCTTCATCATTGTCATCCACAAAGAGTCCCCAGCTTTCATCATCATCAACAATGAGTCCTTGGCCTTTGTCATCCTTGAAGAGTCTCCAATCTTGATCATGRTCAGAGCTCCCAACTTCTKTCAYCTTCATCCTTGAAGAGTTYCCARTTTTCATCAGCACTGAAGAGTTCCCAACCTTCATCATGATCTTTGAAGAGTYYCCAGCCTTCAGCATTGTCCTCACAGTCCCCAACCTTCATCATGGTCATKCTTGAAGAGTCTCCAGTCTTCATCATCATTGAAGAGTCTCCAATCCKGATCATGGTCAGAGCTTCCAAATTCCATCATCATTGAAGGATCCCCAAGGTTCATCATTGTCAAGGAGYCTCCAGCCTTCATCATCCTCGAAGAGTCCCCAGAGTTCATCATCATCCTCCTCACAGAGCCTCCAGGAGCTCCTGGCCTTCATTGTGGCCCTTGCAGAGTCTTCGATCTTCATCATCCTCAGCCCATGGTCTTCACTGGGGCTGGTCAGTTGGCCTTGACCTTCATCATAATCATCTTCATCATGGAAGAGCCTCCAAGAGTTTTTGACCTTCATCATCATCATGGAAGATTCCTTGACCTGCATCAGGGTTGGTCACTTGGCCTTGACCACCATAATCCTCATTATGAAAGAGCTTCCAAGAGCTCTTGACCTTCAGCCTCATCCTGGAAGAGTTGCTGACCTTCATCATCATCATCATCATCATCGCCTCCGCCCCTCCCCCGCTGCCACCACGGCCTCCTGTCCCCTCCCCTGCCCCACTCTGGCTCCATTTTCCCAATTTTTTTGTAATTTTTCCTAAGTTTTGATTGTTTTTTCCCAATTTTTTGTCATTTTCCATATTTTTTGTCATTTYCCCCCTTTTTTGGTTCATTTCCCTCCTCACATTTAAGTGTCTCCTCATTTTTGATTATTTTCAACCAGTTTTCCTCATTTTTGGTCAGTTTCTCTCATTTTTTGGTCTTTATTTCACTTTTCCAATTTTTGCTCTTTTTCTCTCTGTTTTTGCTCACTCTCAGCCCAATTCCATTCCTTTTCCCCAACTTTGGGGTCCTTTCTTCCAGTTTTTTGTTGATTTTTCCCTATTTTTGCTCAGTCATTTTTTCACCCATTTTTCCCCATTTTGGGTTCGTATTCCTCGATTTTTTTTTCCTCAATTTTTGTTCATTTCCCCCATTATTTGTCAGTTTCTCCCCATTTTTTATTTGTTTTTCCCCATTCTTGTCCGTTTTTCCCATTTCCCCTTTGTTTCTCCCCGRTTCCGTCGCCGTTCCCGGTGTCCGGTCGCTCTCTCCCATTTTTGGATGTTTTTGTTTTTTTCCCGTTTCTTTTGTTTTTCATATTGAAAAGTCGCCCCCGGGTCCGGAATAAACTCGGGATGGAAAAGCCACCGTGGGTGTCACCTCCTGGGTCACCTCCTGTGTCACCTCCTGGGTCACCTGAGGGGTTCCAGTGTCACCTGTGAGGTCCTGGGGTCCCTTTGAGGTCACCTGGGGGGGTCTCTGTGTCCCCTCCTGGGGGTCCCCAATGTCACCTGGGTCACCTGAGGGTCCCCAGTGTCACTTCAGGGTCACCTGAGGGGTTCAGTTGTCACCTGGAGGGTCCCATGGAGGGTCTCACTGTCACTTTGGGGTCACTTGCATGTCCCCATGTCCCTCCTGGAGGTCTCTGTGTCACTTCAGAGTCACCTGGGTGTCACCTAGAAGGTCTCATTGTCACCTTGGGGTCCCCTGGGGTCACTGGGAGGGGTCTTGGTGTCACCTGGGAGGTCCTGAGGTCACTTTGGGGTCACCTGGGGGTCCCCATATCCATCTTGGGGGTCCCTGTATCACCTCGAGGGTCTGTCACCTGGGGTGTCCCCATGTCCCCAGCTGAGGGTCCCCAGTGTCACCTCCGTCACTTGGAGGTCCCGATGTCACCTTGGGGTCACCTGGGGAGGTCCTGGGGTCCCCACTGCCACCTTGGAGGTCCCCAATGTCACCTGTGTCCCTATTCAGGGTCCCCATTGTCACCTGGGGTCACTCCAAGAGGTCCCTGTGTCACTAGGGGGTCCCCGATGTCACCTGTCCCCTYCCCTCCCCACAGTGTCCGCAGGGTGTCCCTTTGTCAGTGGCTCCGGTGGTGGCAGCGTGGGAACATTGCTGGTTGGGGACATTGGGGTGGCACCAGGGGGTGGTGGCACTTTGGGAACACCTTGGGGACAAGGGACAAGGTGGGCACCTGGTTGGGGACATTGGGGTGGCACCAGGGGGTGGTGGCACTTTGGGAACACCTTGGGGACAAGGGACAAGGTGGGCACTTACAGGGAATGGGGACATGGGGGGGGCACTTCGGGGACGTGGGGACATGACGATGACATTCAAGGGTGACACTTTGGGGATATGCAAAGGGTGGTGGCACTTTGGGGACAAGGTGACATTGGGAGGTGGTGGCACCTTGGTGACACATTTGGGACATGATGAAAGGGAGGATGGTGGTACCTGAGTGACGCTTTGGGGACACAGTGGCACTTCRGGGACACTGCAGGGGTGGTGGCACTTGAAGACACAGGGACACTGCTGTGGTGGCACCTTGGGGACACTTTATTGACATGGTGACACTGGGAGTACTGGCACTTTGGGTGGCACCATAGGGACACTATTGACCTAGCACTGCAGTGGTGGCACTTCGGGGACAAGGTGGCACCTTGGGGACACTTGGGACAGGGTGACAGTGCGGTGGTGGCATTCTGGGGACACAGAGGACATGGGGATGGTGGTGGCACTGAGAGGACACTTTGAGAATGTGACATTCGGGGGTGGCAGTTGTGGGACAACACGGGGTGGTGGCACCTTGGGGACGTTTCAGGGACATGATGACATTWGGGCGTGGCACTTCAGGGACAAAGTGACACCGGAGGGTGGCGGCATTTCTGGGACACTTAAGAGACAAGGTGGCACCTTGGGACAGTGGCACCACAGGGACACTTGGGGGACATGCTGACACTGCAGCAGTGGCACTTTGGGGACATGCAAGGCATGGTGGCACTCTGGGGACAAAGGGACTTGGGGGCTGGTGGCACCCTGGTGGCCTCAGGAGCCACCGGTGGCACTTCAGGGACAGGGTGGCATCAGGGGGTGGTGGCACTTGGGTGGCACTTTGGGGACACAGCGGGGTCCCAGTGGCTCTGGGGGGGTGGTGGCACTTGGGGACACTGTGGTGTCACTGGGGGGTGGCACTCAGGGACACTTTGGGGGAGTTCTGAGACGTTTCAGTGGCTCCGGTGCCACCCTCGGGCTCCGTCGGGGTCACCTGAGGGGACAAGGGGGGGACAGGCGGGACCTGGGGCTGTCATCTCCCCACAGAGGGCCCCAAAATTCCCCAAATTCAGCCCAAATCTCACCTGGGACCCCCAAACCCATCCAGGACCASCCAMATWMACCCCAAAATCCAAATGGGACCCCCAAACCTCACCTGGGACCTCCAAAATCCATCAGGGACCCCTGAAAACCCCCCAGGGCTCCCTCAGATCCCCCAAATTCACCCTAAAATCTACCTGGGACCCCCAAAATTCACCCTACATCTCACCTGGGACCCCCCAAATCACCTCAGGGACCCCCCCAAACCCCATCTGGGACTCTCCAAACCCATCCAGGATCCCCCAAAATCCCCCAGTATCCATCTGGGACCCCCCAAAATCCACTCAGAGACCCCAGTTTCCACCTGGGATCCCCAAAATCCCCCAAATTCCATCTGGGACCCCCCCAGATTTCTTCCGGGATTCCCCAGACTCACCTGGGACTCCCCAGACCCATCCAGGACCCCCAAATTCCCTCCAAACCTCACCTGGGACCTCCAAACCCCATCCAGGACCACCCAAAATCCCCCAAATTCACCCCAAAATCATCCCAAAATTTACCTGGGCTGCTCCAAACTCCACCTGGGACCCCCAAATTGACCCCCAAACCCCCTGAATCCTCTGAGCTCACCTGGGAGCCCCAAAACCCCCCTGGGACCCCAAAACTCCCCAAATCCTCCCAAAGCTCACCTGGGAGCCTAAAATCCCCCAAAATACACCTGGCACCCCCCAAAAATCCCTCAAATATCCACCTGGGACCCTCAAATCCCCCGAATTCCCCTAAAAGCTCACTGGAGCCCCAAACCCCCCCCTCAGAACCCCAAAAATCCCACCTAAACTCACTTGGGGAACCCCCAAAATCCCCCACATCCCTCCCAAGTCCCTCCTGGGGACCCCACCCAAAAACCCCAAATAGCAACGCTGGGGACCACCCAAAATCCCCCGTGGGACCCCCAAATCCCCCAAATTCCCTTTAAAGCTCACCTGGGGAGCCCAAAAAATCCCTCCTGGGACCCCCAAAATCTCCCAAAATATCCACCTGGACCCCGAATCCCCCCTGGGACCCCGAATTTCCCCCCTCTCACCTGGGATCCGCTGGCCAAGGCCCCCACGGGCCCCCGGCAGCCCGCAGTGGACCAAGTCCAGGATTCGAGCGGGATTTTGGCCACCCCGACGGCCCGGAAGCCGCCCACGAGCGTCACCCGGCGCGTCCCAGCAGCGGGGGGAACTGCGACACCGCCTCGGCCACCTTGCCCCCAGCGGGAGCCCAAAATCAGCCCCAGGTCAGGGATCCCCAAATCAGCCCCGAACCAGGAGTCCCCAAAATCAGCCCCAAACTGGGGATCCCAATATCAGCCCCAGGTCAGGTATCCCCAAAATCAACCACAAAATCACAGATCCCCAAGTGTCCCCAAAACATGTCCCAAGTGTCCCCAGTGTCCCCAAAACACACTCAAAGTGTGCCCAAGTGTCTGCAACATGTCCCCAAAGTGTCCCTATGTGCCCCTAAATGTCCCCAAGTGTCCCCAAAACATTCACAAAGTGTCCCCAAGTGTACCCAAAACATCCTAAAAATGTCCTCAAAGTGTTCCTGGGTGTCCCAAAAACATCCCCAGGTGTCCCCAAAACATGCCCAAAGTGTCTCCAGGTGTCCCCAAAGTGTCCCCAAGACACCCTCCAGGTGTCCCCAGGTGTCTGCAAAATATTCCCAAAACACCCCCAGATGTCCCCAGGTGTCCCCAAAGTGTCCCCAAGTGTTCGCAAAATGTCCCCGAGTCCTCAAAGTGTCCCCAAAATATCCCCCAAAGTGTCCCCAAAATGTCCCCAAAATGTCCCCAAAGTGTCCCCAAGTGCCCCCAAAACATCCCCAGGTGTCCCCAAGACATCCACAAAGTGTCCCCAGATGTCCCCAAAACATCCACAAAGTGTCCCCAGATGTCCCCAAAACATCCACAAAGTGTCCCCAGATGTCCCCAAAACAACCCCAAAACATCCCCAAAGTGTCCCTAGTGTCCGTAAGTATCCCCAAACTGTCCCCAGGTGTGCCCAAAACATCCCCCAAAGTGTCCCCCGAGTGTTCCCAAGTGCCCCCAAAACATCCCCAGGTGTCCACAAAACATTCCCAAAGTGTCCCCAGGCGTCCCTAAAACATCCCTAAAGTGTCCCTAATGTCCTCAAATATTCCTAAAGTGTCCCCAAGTGTCTCTGGTGTCCCCACCTGGGGCAGCCTCTGCAGCACCAGATCCACCACGGCGCGTCCTGGAACTGCCCGAAGGCCTCGGCCTTTGGGCTGCAGCTGCTGCGGGCCTCAGCGCCGGGCCGAGAGGCACGGAGACCGCTGGCACGGTGCAGCGCCTGTCCCTGCGGGGAACACCAATGGGCGTGGGGACACCAAAATGGGGACAAACCCCCAAAAACATGATCAGGACCTGACATGGGATTCGGGAACCCCAGGCACCGGGCATGCAGAGGCACGGCCGCGGCACGGGCAGCGCCTTGAACCTGCAGGGACACCCAATGGGTGTTGGGACACCAAAATGGGATTGGGGCATGGGAAATGCGGATGAACCCAAACAGGATTGGGAAACTCATGCTTGGGCACAAGAGGCCACGGCCGCGGCACGTGCAGCACCTGTCACCTGTGGGGACATGAACCTGGGGATAGGGACAACCAAAAGGGAAATGGGGACACTGGAAATGGGATTGGATAGGAACCACGAGGCGATTGGACACCGGAATGGCACAGGCCAGCAGCGCATGCCATGGCTAGCACCCGTCGCTGTGTGGGGACACGCAATGGGTGTGGGGACACCAAAATAGGGACAGAAAACCCCCAAAAACATTGATCAGGAACCTGGACATGGGAATGGGGCCCAGCACAGGCACGCAAGAGGCCCACGGCCGCGGCAGGCAAGCACCTGGTCACACTGCAGAGGGCACGACCATGGTTGGACACCAAAATGGCATTGGGACACCAAAATGGATAGACTGGGGGACATTGGAAAAATGGGCATTGGGATCATGGGAAATGGATATTGGGAACCCAGGAATGGAGCACAAGAAGGCCACAGCTGCACCGCCGCGCGCGCGCTGCGCCGGCGCGCGGCGGTCCGACTGCGGCGCCCGGGCGCGCGCCCGCCGCGCGCTGCGCGACCGGCACAGGCAGATTGCCCGTCGACCTGAGGGGACCAAATTAGGATTGAGATGCTAAAATGGGATTGGGGACATTGGAACGCAGGGTTGGGGACATCAGAAAGGGATTGGGGACACGGACACAGGATTGGAACTCAGACATAGGCATTGAGAGGGCCATTGGCCACAGCATGGGCCACCGCAGGGGACACAATATGGGACTGGGGACACGAAATGGGGACAGAACCCCCAAAAATGGGATCAGGGACACATCATGCGGATTGGACCTAGGCATGGGCGTGAGAGGCCCGCCACAGGGCTGGGCGCGCCCGTCAACTGCAGGACACCCAAAACAGGATTGGGAACATTAAATGTGGTCGGGGGACAATCAGATATGGGATTGGGGACATGGAAATCGCGGACTGGGAACCCAAAACTGGACTGGGATCCCAGGGCGATGGGCATGAGCAGGCATGGCCACAGCACGGGCAGCACCCGTCACCTGCCGGGACATGAAATGGGGTTGGGCGACACCAAAATGGGTTGGGCGACAATTGGGAAATAGGATTGAGGAAATGGGAAAATGAATTGGGAACCCAAAATGGGACAGAGAACCCAGGCACGGGCATGAGAGACTACAGCAACGGCATGGGCAACGCCCATCACCTGTGGGACACAATATGGGATTGGGGGGACATTGGAAATGGGATGGGGACATGGACGCGGGATTGGGACATGGGAAAGGGATTATCAGTGGGAACCCAGGAATGGGCACGAGGCCACAGCTCGATCACGGCCGTGCCCGTCACCTGCAGGGACACCAAATGGGATGGGACACAAAACGGGCATTGGGGGACGACCAATGGGGACAAACCCCCATCAGAAGACGGCATCAGAACCAACATGGGATTGGGAACTCCGCAGGCATGAGAGCGCCATGGCCCGCAGCTGGGCAGCACCTTGTCACCTGCTGGGGACCACTAAGGGGACTGGGACACCAAAATGGGACATGGGGCCACGATTACGGGGGTTGGGAACAATCAGAAATGGGATAGGACCGAGACACAGGATTGGGAACTTCAGACACAAGGCGTTTGAGAGGCCACGGGCGTGTGGCAGCGCCAGTCACCTGCCGGGGACACAAAACTGAGGAACATGATGGACAACATGATGAGACATGGACACGGGACTGGGGACATTGGACATGGGGGATTGGGGACCAGAACACGGGACTGGGGACATGAAATGGGGACAGAACCCCCAAAAATGGGATCAGGGACATGACACGGGATTAGGGACACCAAAAGGGGATTGGGGACATTGCAAATGGGATTGGGAACCCAGGCATGAACAGGAGAGGCCACAGCCATGGCCATGGCATGGGCAGCGCCCGTCACCTGCGGGGACACGAATGGGGTTGGGGACACCAAAATGGGATTGGGAACACCAAAATGGGATTGGGGACATGGACACAGGGTCAGAGACATCGGAAATGGGAGTGGGAACCCAAAATCAGGATCAGGAACCCAAAATGGCATTGGGGAAATCGGAAATGGGAYTGGGGATATGAAATGGGATTGAGGAAATTGGAAATGGGATTGGGAATGTTGGAAATGGGATCGGGGACGTGAAACAGGATTGGGGACATGGACATGGGGTCGAYAGAGACAAAATAAATATAGATAAAATAAAATAGATATAGAACTTCCAAAAATGGGATCAGGAACCCAAAAATGGGGACAGAACCCCAGGAATGGGATCAGGAACCCCAAAATGGGATCAGGGACCCAAAACAGGATCAGGAACAGGAAATGGGATCAGGAACCCAAACTGGAATAAGGGACAATGACACAGGATCAGAGACCCAAAACGGGATTGGGGACCCAACACAGGATTGGGGACCCAAAATGGGATGGGAAACCCTAAACAGGACTGGGGAGCCAAACGGGATCGGGGACACCGACACAGGATCGAGGACCTGAAATGGGATAGGAGACCCAAAACAGGATCAGGGACACGAAACAGGATTGGGGTCCCTAAATGGGATCGGGAACCCAACACGGGATCGGGAACCCAACACGAGATCGGGGACCCAAAATGGGATAGGGACCCAGGAACAGGATCAGGAACTCAGGAATGGGATCAGGGCCCAAAAGGGGATCAGGGACACCAASAGGGGATCCGGGACCAAAAACGGGACTGGAGACCTGAAACAGGATCGGGGACCCAGGAACAGGATTGGGGACACTGGAAATGGGATCAGGGATACCGACACGGGATCGGGGACATTGGAAACAGGATCAGAGACACGAAATGGGACTGGGGACCCGAAACAGGATTGGGGACATCAGAAATGGGACTGGGAACCCAAAATTGGGACTGGGGACCTGAAACGGCAYCGGGGACAYGGGAAATGGGATTGGGAACCCCAGAACAGGATAGGGCCCTGGAAAGGAGGGCAGGACCCCAGAAAACAGGATTGGGAACCCCAAAAATGGGATTGGGAACCCCAAAAAGGGATCAGGACCCCCTGAAATTCCGAGAGCCAAAAATCCCCCAGGGAAGCCAAAATTTCCCAGATTTGGGGCCACAAAATCCAACTGGGACCCCCAAAATCCCCTCAGGATCCCCTAAATCTCACCTGTGACTCCCAAACCTCACCTGGGACCCCCCAAATTCCCCCGGGACCCCCAGACTCACCTTGAGGGTCTCAGCCTCGGCCTCTGCCTGCAGCAGCACCTGTGTCCTGTAGGGGGCGCCATGTCAGGGGGTGGGGCTGCTCTTTAAGGGGCAATGCTGTTCTTAAAGGGGCAATGGTGCAATATGAGTGAGCTCACCAGCAGGGGTGTGGTTTATTTGAAGGGGCATGGCTTCTCTTAAAATGGGCAATAAGACTTAAAAGGGCAGTGACAGCACCCAAGAGGGGGCAACATGTATCTTAAACRGGCTATGGCTACAGAAAGACTGATGGGGTCCACCAAGGTGTGATGGTGGCTGACTGGGACAAGGCRTGGCTTCTCTCTCAAGGGGCGTGGCTCACCTAAAAGGGCCAYGGCTTTAAAAAGGTGGTGGGACCCACCASTGTRAAAGTATGGCTTCTCCTTGAAGGGGCAATACTTGTCTTRAAAGGGCAATGGGTGGGACACCCTGAACTGCCACTGGGCCAAACTGGGTGAGGGTGTGGCTCCTTCTTAAAGGGGCAATGGCTTCACCTTTACTGGTGGAGTCCACCAGGTCTGTAACTCCCTTTAAGTGGTGGGGCTTCTCTTGAAGGGGCAATGACTCCACGCAAACTGGTGGGACCCACCACAGTGAGGGTGTTGCTTTTTAAAAGGGTAATACCTCTTAAAAGGGCAATGTGTGTGACCCACCACATTGAACACCACCACACCCGAGCAGAGGAGGGCGTGGCTCATCCCCAGAGGGGCGTGGCCACCCTTAAAGGGGCGGTGTCTCACCGCTGTGCCTCGGCCAGCCGCTCCAGCCGGTAGCGCTCGGCCTCAGCCGGTTTGCGAACGGTGGCCTCCAGCTCCTGGCGGCGCCGCCCGACCTCCTGCTCCTGCAGCTGCACCCGCTGCGCCCGCTCCACCAGCGCCACCTCCCCRCGCTGCGCCGCGATGGCCTGCTGGGAACGCGCTGCCTGCGGGGAACACAGGCATGGGGGACAGGACACAAATCCATCAGGGGAGGGACACGGGTGAGACAAAGTAGAAATTCTCCAGAGTAGAAATCCATTTTGATTTAGATGAAATGTACATCTTTGAGTCTGTGGTTAGAAAACATAGCTATTTAGCCTGACTGCAAAAGCCTAGGCTCAGGGAAACTGCTTCAGTGAAGGACAGAGATAAGGGGAGGGAGACAGAGTGATTAAGAGAGACACAGACTGGTGTGAGACCAAGTCAACCTGACCTAGGAATTCTTTCTGATAAAGAAGAACTAGCAGCAAATGTCAYGTGAAATTCRTAAAAATGAATATGTATGAACTTATCGTGAAWTTGTATGCATATGTATTTGAGAGGSRGATAAAAAAGGACTCGAAGTCCCCAGAGGTACGCATGTCATTTAAGGAGAGCAATCTCCGCATGTGTCCGGCGCTGTAATAATAAACACACCGGCTTYACAACTTTCACAAAGTTGTGGGGTTTTGTTTATCTCCGCAAAACACGGGGACTGGGGGGACAGGCGACACAAGGGACACAGGGACAGGTCACAAACCTATCAAGGAAAGGACATGGGGACAGGTGACAAAAGGACACAGGGACAGGTCACAAAGCCATCCAGGGAGGGACACAGGGACATAGGGACGGAGGACAGGACACAGATCCATTAGGGAAGGGACACGAGGACAGGGGACACAGGGACAGGGGACAGGTAACACAGGGACAGGTCACAAACCCATCAAGGGAGGGACATGGGGGACAGGTGACACAGGGACACAGGGATGGGGGACACAACTGAAACACCAGATAGGCCATGGYCCTGTGCCAATCCCAAGTGTTACCTGTCCCAGGTGTGTTTGTGTTTTTTACCTGTCCCAGCTGTTTTACCTGTCCCAGGTGTAGGAGTTACCTGTCCAGGTGTGGCCTCACCTGCAGCTGGAAGGCCAGCTCAGCCGTGGCCCTGCGGGCGCTGACGGCTCCATCGCACTCAGCCTGGGCCACCTGGAAGTCGCGCTGGGCGCGCGCCGTGGCCTCCTCACTCAGCAGCTGCGCCGACACCTGCTCCTGCCGCGCCCGCGCCTCCTGCGGGACAGCGGCACTGGGAGGGGCTGGGAGGGACTGGGAGGGACTGGAAGGGGCTGGGATGAACTGGGAGTGACTGGGAGGGATTGGGATGGACTGGGATGGCCTGGGAGGGGCTGGGATGGACTGGGAGGGGATGGAAGGGGCTGGAAGGGGCTGGGATGGACTGGGAGAGCACAGGGATTGGACTGGGAAGAACTGGGGAATGGGGTACTGGGAGCACTGGGCACACTGGGGGTGTTGGGGCAGTTGGGGAATGGGGGTACTGGGGGTACTGGAAGAGACAGGGAGGAACTGGAATGGGACTAGAAAGGCACTGGGAGCACTGGGAAGGACTGGGGTACTGAGGGTACTGGGAGAGGCTAGACATTAATTGGGAGGTGCTGGAGTGGGATTAGTGGGGTAGTGGGAGAGTACTGGGAGCACTGGGGGTACTGGGGCAGTTTGGGGAAGGGGGTACTGGGGGCACTGGGAGGAACGGGGACAGACTGGAATGGGACATGAAAGGGGCACTGGGAGGGCACTGGAGCACTGGGAGGACACTGGGGAATGGGGTACTGGGGCTATCTGGGGTACTGGGAGCACTGGGGTGATCTGGGGGCCACAGGGAGAGCACTGGGAGTACTGGGAATAGTGGGGGGTGGTTGACAGGAAGGTGACCCAGCTGCCCCCAGGTGTGTCCCCAGGTGTGTCCCCAATGTTCCCAGGTGTCCCCAGTGACCCCACGTGTGTCCCCAGGTGTGTCCCCAGTGTCCCCAGGTGTCCCCAGTGTCACTCACGCGGATCCCGGCGTCGCGTTTGGCCTCGGCCTCTCCCACGCGGGCGTCGCGCTGCACCTGCGCCGTGCGGCCCTTCCCGAGGGAGCGCAGGTAATCCTGCACGGGGACACACCTGTCACACCTGTGTCACCTCCTTGTCACACCTGTGTCACACCCGTGTCACCTCCCTGTCATACCTGTGTCACCCCATCCCCCCCAGATGTATCCCAGGTGTGTCTTTGCCCCCCCCAGGTGTCCCAGCTGTGCCCAGGTGTGTCCCAGGTGTCCCTATCTTGTCCCTGGGCATCCCCAAGTGTGTCCCAGGTGTGTCCTGAGTATCTCAGTTGTGTCCCAGCTGTGCCCAGGTATCTCCAGCTGCCCCCCCAGATCTGTCCCAGCTCTCCGCAGCTGCTCCCAGGTGTATGCAAGGTGTATTCTGGCTGTCCCCAGGTGTCCCCAGATGCGTCCCCAGGTGTCCCCAGCCATGCCCAGGTGCGTCACCTGCTCGTCGTGCACGTCCTTGAGGGTGTAGCTGACCACGGAGATGCCCATGTTCACCAGGTCGGACGAGGCCACGCGGAAAACCTGATCCGAGAATTTCTGCCGGTCCTTGTAGATCTCCTGGGCGGGGCCGGGGCGGGGCTTAGCGAGGCGGGGCTCAAATGGGGGTGGGGCTTAGGGGGGTGGGGCCCAAGAGTGGGGTTTAAGTTGGGCAGGGCTCAATGGGGTGGGGCTCAAAGGGGCAGGGTTTATAGGAGTGGAGCTCAAGTAGGTGGAGCTTAGCAGGGTGGGGCTTAGCAGGGCCTCAAATTGGGCAGGGTTTAGCAGGGGCTCAAACTGGGCAATGTTTAGTAGGGTGGGGCTCAAACAGGGTGGGACTTAGTGGGCCAGGGCTTAGCAGGGTGGGGCCCAAGGGGGTGGAGTTTATATTGGGCAGGGCTTACTGGGGTGGGGCTCAAAGAGGCAGGGACAAAATAAGGTGGGGTTAGCAGAGAAAGGCCATGGGGCTGGTGGGTGTGGCTTATCCATGAGGCGTGACTTGGGACAATGGGTGACGCCAGGCAGGCAAGGCTTTGTCCTGGGGCTGTGGCTTTGATCTAAGGGGCGTGGCTTGGTTCTGTGGGTGTGGCTTAAACAGAAGGAGGTCAGGCTTAAGGTGAGGTGTGGCTTGAGCCAACTGGGAATGGCTTTGGAAAGTGGGTGGAGCCAGGTGAGTGTGGCATTGTTTTGGGGATGTGGCTTGTACAGAGATGTGGAGACTGGTGGGTGTGGTTTGATCCCGTGGGTGTGGCTTGATACAAATGGGTGTGGCTTGAACCAAGGGGAGTGGCTTGAACCAAGGGATGGAGCCAGGTGGGCATGGCTTGGTTTGGGGGGTGTGGCTTGAGGCTTAGGGGAATTTAGAATGAACCAAGGGTGTGCTCTTTGAACAAGGGCTGTGATCAGGTAAGTGTGCGACTTGACCCCAGGTGATGTCAGGGGTGGACTTAGCTTCTAGGGGTGTGCCTTGACCCAAAATGGGCATGGCTTGAGCGGAAGGGCAATGGTGTAAGTTAGGTGTGCTTGGATAAGGGTGGAGCCATGGATGTGGTTTGTACTGGCTGGCCGGTGGTTGTCGGCCTAAATTACGGGTCGGTGGAGCTTGATGGGGACGGGAGCTTTTGAGTATCAACTTGAGTACTGGGTGAGTCAGTGGGTGCTTGGATTAGGCGTGGGGCTTTATTGGCTAGAGGTCAAAAGGGAGCACAGCTTAGGGTAGGGTGGGCAGGTGTGGATGTGGCTTTAAAGGGGGTGGGGCCAGAGAAGGATGACTTTATGCTGGTGGGCGGGGCTTTAGCAAAAGRGTGACATCTTATGGGTGTGGCTCCACCAGTGGGTGTGGTCTCCTCCAGGGRTGGAGTTTATGGGTCAAATGGGGGAGAAGTCTCTTAAAGGGCCACATCCCACCCCAACGGGGGATGGTGACCTATCCCTGAGGGGGTGTGTCCATCCAGGTGGCTGTGGACACCTCAGGGGCGTGGCTTTTGGGCCAATGGCCTTTCCAAATCTGGGATTTCTTAAAGGGGCCACATTCCACAGGGTGGGTGAGGGGCTGGTTGGCTCCCAAGTGGGTGCAGCTGTCCTGGGAGGGGCGTGGCTTCCCCAAAGAGGGCGTGGCTCCCCCCAGCCCCACCTCCACGGTCATGTGGGCCATGATGGCGCGCTGGTGGCCCTCCAGCGTCTCCAGGGCGATCTGGCCGATCTCGCTCTCCGACTTGCCCAGGAACATCTGGCAGGCAGCTGCGAGCATCTCCTTGTTCTGCCCCTGGATCTTCACCTGTGGGGGGGCTGGGATCACCTGGGGACCCCCCACCACCCCTGGGATCCCCCAAAATTGGCACAGACCCTTTAAGGGGTAGGTGTGGCATTGCCCTTTGAAGAGGCTGCTTGCTCGACAGGGTTGGGACCACCAGGGCAGTGCCCTTTTACAGGGTCTCATCCTCTTGGAGGGGATTTGGGGGTCTCCACCTCCCCCAGCCCATTTCTAGGGGGGGTCTTACCCCTCTTAAAGGGGCCCCCACCAACAAAAACCCCTTTTAAGGGAGGTCAAGACTCCCCAGTGGGATTTTGGGGTCCCCACCACCCCAAGCCCCTTTAAGAATTGGACCTTAACCCCTTTAAGAAGGGTTTAGGGAGGCGGCCCCATCACAAACCCTTTTGAGTTTTTAAAGGTTTTCAAGGGTGCTTAAAGGCTTTTTAAGGTTTTTAATGGTTTTTTTAAGGGTTTTTCCCCACTTAAGAATTTTTTGGGTCCCCAGCACTCTAAGCCCCTTTTTAAGGGGGATTTCCCTCCCATCCCAGGGGTTTCGGGATCCCCAAAACTTCG
Source organism: Sporophila hypoxantha (assembly GCA_002167245.1). Lineage (NCBI taxonomy): Eukaryota > Metazoa > Chordata > Aves > Passeriformes > Thraupidae > Sporophila > Sporophila hypoxantha. The sequence goes on from NDFG01000238.1 coordinate 332,647, forward strand.
AGCTCCTCTCAAGGGATTCCTCGCCCCTAAATGTCTATATCAGAAATGTTTTTAACCCCTGTAAATGTTTCCGGTGGGCCCCACCACGCCAAATCCCCTTTAAAGGGCTCCTCCCCTCCCCCCGCGTTGTTTTTCCGCTTCCCGCTATCATCGCCGCTTTAAGAACGCCCTTAGGTGGGCCCCACCACAACCTCACTTAAAAGGGCAACGCCACCCTGGTTGGTCCAGGCAGGGGRGCCCTGGGGGGGTTTTGGGGGTCCTGGGGGGGATTTCGGGGTCCCGGAGGATTTTTGGGAGGTTCCAAGGAGATTTCGAGGGTTCAGAGTGTGGTTTTGGGGGTCCCGAGGGGGTTTTGGGGGTACCCGCGTGGGATATTTGGGGGTTTTGGGGGATTTGGGGGTCCCAGGAGAATTTTGGTGGGGTCCAGAGGGGAATTCTGGGGTTCCCAAAGAGATTTTGGGGGTTCTGAGTGGATTTTGGGGGCTCTGAATGGGGTTTTTGGGGTCCCAGTGGGGTGTTAGGGTCCAGGAAGGGCTGGGGGTTCCAAGGGGCCTT
>NDFG01000238.1:358401-419873 GCA_002167245.1 Sporophila hypoxantha
TAAGATAACTTTGTGACACCAAAGGCAGGAGCACCAGAGACGATTAGACAATACCATGCTTAAAATTAGGAAGGACATACTAAATCCTTCACAGAGGATTTGAAACAGCAGGGATGGAGACACAAGAAGAAATAAAATATATTGACCTGACACACCAGGATGTCATGCCAGATAAGCTTGGAGTGTGAAGAAGTCAAAACAAAGGAGTTCCTAAAACATCAGAAAGTTTCGCAAGAATTTTGAATAATGCATGAACACATGGATATGCATATATCTCAGCAATGTAACAGCATAAAGATGACATTGTTCTGTGTCTTTGGCTGTTGCCAGGAGCACTCCAGCGCGTGGAAATATTGTCCTTTTTCATTATTATTATTATTATTTATTTTATTATTATTATTATTATATTATTATTTATTATTACTTAAACTCTTAAAAACTCTAAGCAGTGAATTTTTGTTTTTCACAACCTGAACCCCCATCCACTGCATCAGGACCCCCCTGAGTCCTTCATTTCTGTGAACGGGGACCCCTGTACTCCCTTCCCCAGCCCAGATCCAAGCCAGGCCATTATCGGCTCTGGGACCCCCCCTAAACCCCGATTCCCGGGACGGGAAAAACTCCCCCTGCACCCAAAAGCCGAGGAAAAGGGCGGGTCTGGTGTCTGGGAAGGGCGGGATGGCCGGGAATGGGGGTGCAGGGGGTCCCAGAGCACTGACGGGGGTGCGGGGGGGTCCTAGACCCGGATAAGGGGGGTAGGGGAGTCCCAGTGCCCAAAAATGGGGGTTCAGGGCGGTTCCCATGCCACAATTCGGGGTTCAAAGGGATCCTGATCACCAGGAATGGAAGATCCGCTGGGTCCCGCCGACAGATAAGGGGGTGCAGGAGGGTCCCGCTGCCAGGACATGAACCTTCACGGGGGTCCCCGTGCCCAGGAATGGCGTTTAGGGTATTCTCTTCCCAGAATTCGGGGTTCAAATGAGTCCCGGTGCCCAGAAACGGCGGGTCAGGGGGTCCCGGTGCTGGGGAAGGGGGCACAGGGGGGTCCCGGTGCCCAGAAATGGACGCTCAAGGGGTCCCCGTGCTCAGGAATGGGGGCTCATGGGTTCTGATGCCCGGGAATGGGGTTCAGGGGAGTCCCGGTGCCAGATAAGGGGGTACAGGGGGGTCCCGGTGCTGGAGAAGGTCATCGAGAGGAGTCACAGGGCCGAAAATGGGGCTAAGGGCTGTTCCCGTGCCCGGTAATAGAAGTTCAGGAGGGTCCCGGTGCCCGGAAATGGAAGTTCAGGGGGTTCCCAGTTGCGGGGGTTCCCACTCACCTTTGGTCGCGCCCCCCGGGTCCCCCAGGAGCCCCAAGAGCAGCCCCAGACCCAGCGCTGCAGCCATGGCGCTGCTCCGCTGCGGCCCCGCCCACAGACCTGGCCCCGCCCCGGTCCTGGCCCCGCCCCCAGAACCGCCTCAGGCCCCACCATTGGCGCCGCTATTTCCTGCCCGCCAATGGCAGCCCGATCTGTTGATGACGTCACCGGTCGCCGGGCAGATCCCTGTCTCGCAGGTTGGGACGCGGAAGCGAAAGGGACCGAGGAGGGCGGGGAGGGGGAGGGGACGGGGGAATCCCAGAGAATCCCTCTGGATCTCCCTGGATCCCCGCTGCGACCGCCCTGGAGCCCTCTGAGAACCACCTGGGACCCCCCTAAGGAAGCGCTGGGAGTGGAAAACTGGGGAGACCGGGAAATTTGGGACGATCTGGGGGGTGCAAATAGGGGAAGGAAAGGCGGGTCTAGGGTCTGGGAAGGCGAAGAGCCGGGGACGGCGATGTGTATTTCTTGTGCGAGGGAAGCTGTGTAGAATATATAAGTTCCTCTCGTGAATCATCTCTAGACCTGCAACGCGGCACTCACGGACCAGCCGCAGAGAGAGTATCTCTCAGTTCGAGATAGATTAGCGCAGATCGCTGCGAGGGGGAATTGCAGAGCTGAGTGCAGTTCCCTTACATAGCTCTCAGCCAAGCGGTGCTGTGTGGTTCCATAAGTGTTGGAAATTGTTGTTAATGGTCCCAGAGCAACCAAGGGAAGATGAAGATGAGAGTTGGGCAATGGGGGTTCCAGGGGGTCCGGCGTGGCGGTGCTCTCGAGAAGGGTGCTATCGCGCGCGTTGGTCGTGAGGGAAGGTGTGGAGTAGCGGAGGTGCTACGGGGAAAGCAGTAGGAGGGAAATAAAGCTCGCGCGCGGCCTCCAACATGCTAGGGTGTGCGGGACTTTGTCGAGAGGGTGAAAGCTGGTGGCTGCGTGCGCATGTCTCTGAAGGATGGGGCGCAGTGGGGCCTCGCGCACAAAGAGAGTGGGGTGCGTTGGTGAGACTTTTATCTTTTATCACCCTGGCACGCTCTCGACGCCCACTGTGGATTAAGGGATTGTGGTGGCTGGGAGGTAGTGGCCCTCTCAGAGTCGCCTGGAGTGATGTGTGGGTGGCCCCGCGCAAGGTACCTGAGCCTCGCACGTTTCTATGGGAGTGTTAAGATTTCTAACGGGTGAGTACTTCACCAGGTGCTCGTCAAATGAGCTCGAAAAGTACTCGGTGAGCTTGGCTGAGGTTAAATCCGAGGTTGGCTGTACAGTGCATACGATCAAGAGCATAAGGGCGCTCCCACACTTACGAGTGCCCAAGCTCTGAGTCTCAGATAAACGTGAAGTAAATAAGTCCAGAGGTGGCTGTGCAGGTGGCCCAGGAAAGAGTGAGAGGTGGCTCAAAGGTGGAGGTTCCATTCCCGAGTTCCGAGGTTGCAAGGGAGCGGGTATTACAGCTCCTCAGAGTCGTATTTTCGCAAATATTGAGCGCGTTCAGGAGGGAATTCTCTCCAAGGTTGCCGAGTGATCAAGGGTGTGGATGCGTGAAGAGAATTGTGGTGTGCACACACTCGAGCTGTGTTCCTCACAAATATGCGAGCTTGCTCGCTCTGGCGGACGGTTTCCCCTCGGTCTCTTGCCCAGCTCAATGGTTTGGCGTGTCAGGAAGGCTCTCCCAGGCTCCAATAAAGTGCTCGGCAGGGTTTATCGGGGTGGGGAGGATGGTTACGGAGGGTGGTCCGGCTGCCCCAAAATGACGTGCGTGCAAGCGGGTCTCGGTGCCCAGTGGACCAAGGGGTGGTTGCGCCGGAATGGAAGTTCGGCGGGTCCAGTGCCCTGGAATTGCGGTTCAGGGGGGTTTCAGGGGGCGTCCCCGGTCCCGGCGGATCCCGGTGCCGCAGCTTGGGTGAGCCACGCAGAAAGTGACCGGTGGCAGGCGCGGGGGAGCCAGGGCTAGAGGGGACAGAGGCAGAACCTGGAATTCCCGGTGAAGGCCGCCACGGGAAGCCTCCAGGATTACCTCCCGACGAGGGGACAAGCGACTCGCAGGGGGATGGAGAACTGGGGGGAATCACTAGAGTATGGGTGGGTCTGGGGCATCCAATGCAGACCGGGAAGCGGCTGAGAGTCCGGAGAAGAAGCGCGCGCGCGCTCCAAGTTTCAGGTGATAGGGCACTCGGGAAGAGAGGTATACCGATACGGCTGGAGAGAGCCCCGGCAAGCGACAAGTGTAAAAGGGGCTCAAGCTGATGATGGTGGACTCCAGGGCATCTCTCACTAGCTGTTGCCGCATTCACAAGGAGTGTCTCAGGCCCCTCTCTGGTGTAGCCTATAGAAGAGAGAAGTTCTGGGCTCTGTGGAGCTGGACAAAGAGCCATGAAATTGGGGGCTCGCAGGGGCATGCAGGATTTCGGGTCCCTCGGTCACTCTCAGAAGGGGTGTGGCTTGGTGCTACCCTAGAGAGGCGTGGAGCGGGAATCCCACGGGACGCGAGCTTACGGGGTTAGAGCAGACGCCTGAAAGCGAGACGGGTGGAAAAGGGCGGAAATTACGCAGGCAATAATCTTTCGTGCTTCCTAAAATCCACCAGCCTGATATTCTCCTACGGTGGAGACCACCCTGACTTGTGCCACCCCGTGGGGACCCTCCGAACCCTCTGGAACCTCCTTCCAGGGAAGCGCCCGGGAATGGACGAACTGAGGGACACAGAAATTGGTGCGATCTGGGGTCCAAAAGCCGAGGAAAAAGGGGGGGGCTGGGGTCTGGGAAGGCGGGATGGCCGGGAATTGGGGGTGAGGGGTCCCAGAGAGCTGACGGGGGGCGGGGGGTCCTAAGACCGGGAATTGGGGGGGGGCAGGGGTCCCAGTTGCCCAAAAATGGGGTTTCAGGGGATTTTCCGTGCCGGTATAAGTGTTTCAGGGCGAAGTTTCCTTCCCGGAATTCGGGTGTTCCAGGGGGTCCCGGTGCCCCAAAAATGGGATGAGGGGCACCAAGGACGAGAAAATGAGCGTTCAGCTGGAATCCAGTGCTGCCAAAGGGGATACAGTGGGGGTCGAGGGTGGCCAAAATGGGCGTCAAGGGGTCCGCGTGCTCAGGAAATGGGGGTTCATTCAGGTCCCGGTGACAGATGAGGCGTACAGGGGGTCCCAGAGTTCTGTGGAGAAAGGGATTGAGGGTGACGGTCACAGGCACCCGAAAACGGGGTCAGCGCGCGGGTCCTGTACTGGGAATGAGGATTAGGAGTTTCCCGTGCCAGAATTGCTGTTCAGGGGTGTGTTGCCTGCTCAGAAATGGGGTTCAGGGGGGGTTTCCCGTGCCAAGGATGAGGGCGTTAAAGGGGGGTCCCGGTTGCTGGGAAGGGGCTGACGGGGTCACATGACCGAAATGGGGGTTCGTGGGTGGCTCCTGCGGAATGGGGGTTTAGGGGGTTCTTGGTGCCGGAAATGGAAGTTCGGGGACGCCGTCTCGGTGGCCCGGATGCCGTTCAGGAGGAGGGTCCCGGGTTTGGGTCCCCTCACTTTCGGGTTCCCCGGCCGGGGCCCCCGGGTTCCCCAGCGAGCCCCAGGAGCCCCAGAAGCACCGCCAGCCCCACGGCTGGAGCCATCGCAGCCCTCCGATCGCCGGCCTGTGGCGCAGCTCAGAGCAGACGCGAAAGCGAAAGCTGCCAGACGCGGTGAGGGGAGGAGGGAAAGGGGGAGGGGAAAAGGGCGAATTTCCAGGGAATTCACCTGATCCCCTCCTGGCACCCTCGGGATACCTGCGGCCGGGGATCCGTCTGGGACCCCGCCAGGTCCCGCGCCCTCTCGGGACCCCCGGGCTCGGGCTGTGACTGAACTCCCGCCCCTGCGCTAAGACTGCCCGGACCCGCTGGGCTCGCGCCCGAGCCGGGCAGCACCGGGAAGCGCGGAGCCAATTTTTCCTGCTGGGTGCGAGGTTCCCAGCCCCGGCGAGCAGGGCTGGCGCTGGACCCGATCCCTTGATTGGCCAATCTCCTTCTCTCTCTCTCTCTCTCCCTTCCTTTGGGGATACAAATTCCCAGAGCGGCCGCAGAGCCCCTGCCCAAGGCCGGGTTTTCCCAGCAAAGGGAAGGCTGGGAGCTAGGGCGAGCGCGCGGCTGGCCGGGAATAGGGGCCCGGGGTCCCCGCGGTCACGGAAAGCGGGGATCCAGGGGGGGAGAAGGAGGATACCCTGGAGAAGGGGGTTACAGGGGGTGTTGGTGCGATTAAGGGGGGTGCAGGGTAGTGTCCCAGTGCCCGGGAATGGGTGCGGGGCGGGGCAGATCTGGTAAACGGCAGCAGCTGTGGAAGAGGGCGGGATGGACTTGGCAAAAGAACCCACGGAAGCTAGAATTGAGGCACCAGGGATCATACTGGGTTATACGGGAACCACACTGAGGGCTACTAGGGAACATGCAGAGGACAATTGAGATATACTGGGAGGGACTGGGAATGGTTTGGATCAATCCTGGAGCTGGATTGAATCATAACTGGAGTGATCAGATTGTAGTAGGGGTGAAGAGGAGAAACTGGGAATAATGCAAGGGAGCAACTGGGGGATCATACTGGGGCAGCTGGCCATGCTGGGAGTTCATTACTTGGGATATACTGGGTACTGTGGGGTTAGCACCACTTGAATGATGGACTGCATAGTACTGGAGTAACTGGATGATAGACTGGAAGATGACTTGGACTAATTACTGCGGAGCAACAATGGGGACCACAGCAGGGGCAAATGGCATCGTTGTAAGGTCGTGGACTGGGCTCATCTGGAAGTGACTGGGCCACAACTGGGCTCTTTACTGAGGAGGGACTGAAGAACCATCAGGGCACGACTGGGAGCCACTGGACCGTGTCGTGGGGCAACTGGGGATCCTACCGGGAGTTGATGGCTGAACTACTGCGGAGTGAACCGGGATCATCCAGGGGGTCACGGGACCACCGGTGGGCGGCGGGGAGCTCTGAGGCGGCCGCAGCGCAAGGTCGGGAGCCGCGCTGGGTTGTTGCGGAGGGTTCGGGGCTGGCTGCGGGCCTCGGGGCGGCAGGGGGCTCAGGCGGGTTCGTTGATGTGCCAGTGTCCGGCGCGTGTTGCCGCTGGCGCTTGAGGGCGCTGCGGGAGCGGTGCCGCGGTCTCCTTGCGGCCGCTGCCTCGGCAGGAGCCGCTGCCGGAGCAGCGCTGGCTCGGCGCGGTTCCTGTGGCTGGGACAGAGGTGGCTGCCCCGTCCCGGAGGCTGCGCTGCGGCCGCCTCCGAGCTCCGCCGCCGCCTCACCGGGCTCCGGCCCGCTCGCCGCCGCTCCCGGGCCCGCACGGACGCTCCGGTAATGGCGGCTCTGCCGGAGCCAGGGCCGCCCTCAGGGCAGCACCAGGGGCCGTGCTTTGCGCCAGGCTCTGACCAATCAGCCGCGAGCTCGAAATGACGGCAGAATGTCAGCCAATCGCGGCGAGGGGCGAGCTCTGCACACGGCACGCTCGCCTCCCTTTCCCGAACTCCGGCATTTCCCGCAGCCGCGGCTGAGGAAGCGGCCCCGGCGCTGGGCCCGGCCCGGGCAGGAGGCCAAGGGAGCCGCTGCTGCTGCCCCGAACCGCCGGGAGCTCGCGGCGTGACCGGACCTGAGGGCGCTGGGAGCTGGGGTGAGTGCGGACGGAGGCCGGGACCCACCTGCAAGCCCCGGCAGGAGCCCGGCCGGAGCAGGGGATGCTGGAGAGAGGCCAAAACCTCTTGTCACTTCCCTCCTCCCCTGGGCAGGGAACAGAGCACGTAAGGAAGGCTCGAGGGTCTGGTAAGGGTGGGGACAGTTCAATCACTGGTGGACTGGCACAACGCCCTTGTCAGGAAAATTAATCCACAAACATCAGAGGTTTATGTCTCAAAAAGGAGACAGAGAGCCCTTTTACTTTACTCGGAATAAGGGAGAGCTCATGGGCATTCCCCTGGGGTCTCTCAAAATTTTGGAGGACCAGCCTCCCTTTTTATCCCAGTTATCCCGCTGCATTTCCCTTCTCTCTTTTCCCCATTGCTGAGGTACTTTGAGAGGTTCAGACTTTCGATAACCCTGATACTGAAGATTTCCCTCTAGATGTATTAACGAATCCCTTTTGAATTTTTTTAATTTTATGGAAATTTAGGGTTTACCCCCATTGTTTCTTTTCATTTCAATGTTCAGTTCATTTATCAGCAGACCTAGAAGTTTGTTTGTAAAAGCAAATACGCTTTTCCCATTCATCAATCCTAGAATCTTTCCCATTGTTTCTTTTATCTCTCAGTGCTGGTTTGATCTACCAGCAGCCCCAGCGCCTGTTTGTAAGGACAAAAAATTCCATCTTCCTCTCACACTTGGCTTGGGGAAATTAATTGAATTTATTATCAAACATTGCAGGGCAAGAGAATGGGAACTGAAATAATTCCTACGAAAATATCCTCCCCCCCACTTCTCTCTCTTCCGGCTTAACTCTATCCCGCATTCCTCCTTTCTCCCGCCAGAGGCTGCAGGGGATGGGGGTTCACAGGCCGGCCATGTCACAGCCTCCCTCAGGGACAGGGAATCCTCGTCCTGCTCCAGCCTGGGGTCCTCCCACGGGACACATCCCTCGGGAACGGGCTGCTCCAGCGGGGATCCCCCAGGGGCTCCCAGGTGCCGCGCCCGGAGCCGCTTCCATGGCTCTGGCAGGGGTCTCCAGGGGGCTCCGGGGCCTTCTCTCGGGCATCCCCTGCCCGCGGTTCTCCTTGCGGCCGCTGCCTCGGCAGGAGCCGCTGCCGGTAGCAGCGCGGCTCGGCGCGGTTCCTGTGGCTGGGACAGAGGGGCTGCCCGGTGCCCGGGGCTGTGCGGGGAAATTCCCGTGGCGGAGTTTCTGTGCCCAGAGGGAGACAGAGGAGTCTGTAAAAGTGACTTTATTGCTGAGCCGAGGAGAGCCGTGGGGCATTTGCCGCGTGGCGGGTCTCTGCCATTGTTGTAGTTCGCAGCCTCCTTTTTATCTCCATTTTCCGCCTCATCTCCACTCCCTCTGCCCGCTGCTGAAGGTACTTGGAAGGTTCAGACCTCCCGATCCGCCAACTGCATGTCCTCGTTAATGTGCACCCCCACTTTTGTAGAACAGCCGATATTCACGGCTCTGTTAAGTCTTTGTTCTTCTGGAAGTTCAGGAATCTAGTGGCACTTTGAGCAGCAGCCCGTGTTAATGAGCAATTTTTTGAAACTGATGGTTTCTCCCATTACTTCCTTATCTACAAGTCCCTGGCCCTATCTCCAGAGAGATTCACTCATTCAGTCTGTTTTTTCTTAGTGAGTTCTCTTTTGTTTTGGGATTATTCTCAGTGCCCTCATTCCCTGTCCTTCTGTAGCCGTTTCTGGATCAGGAGGCCTGGCTGCCACCTGCATCCCCTCGCTCASCTGCTGAATGAGCTGCACTCTCAAGGTATGGAGCATGGTGAAAAGATGAGAGTTGCTGTAGCACATCAGAGGAGAAACAGCATTCGTTTAACCCATGGTCTGCCAGGGAACCATGAAACCGTGTCCCATTCCCATCCTTTCCACATTTGGGCTGGAACATGAGCTGCTTTCTTGTTTTCTTTGTTTTCCATTTCACCACTTTTCATTTGTCATCTATTTGCCAACAGCAGTATGATTCATTTGATTTTCCATAAACTCCTCCTTTGTCTGCTAACAGATGATCTGATCCCATCCCATGGTGAAATGTTCTGTTCCTCATTTCAGTGGATTGGTCAGCAGGAAGGTCAGGAGCTGGAGCTGTCCGGTTGGTTATTCCAAGGACAGCTTGTAATCTAATGATGCCATGGAAATGAGAAATGGGTTCTGTGGCTCCTGATATGAATTGGTTTGGGTTCCCAGGGGCTGGTCCATGGTGTTGTAGGATTTGTTCTGGTGACCTTTCAGCTTTTCAGAATTGCTTTTGCCCCCTGTTAGGTGCCATGGTGTCAGCAGAAGATATTGAAGCCTTCCTGCTCAGGGCATTTCAGTGCCAGGCTCTCACAAGCACCCACAGCTCCGCGGGTTGAGCTGAGCATGGGGCGGTGACCTGCGCTTTGTCTGATTCCACTTCCTTCCCTCCCCTGGAACTGGGTGTTGCTTTTAGACACCACTTGTCCTGCTTGCTTCAGAGTGCTTTGGAGAGACTCCATATCTAATTTTCCCTGTTTCTCTGGGGCTGCCCTCACTTCTAGGTTCACTTCAGCATGGGCCTGGCCAGACAATTGACACAGAGGTACAAGAAACTAGCCTCTGTATCACCTTTTATAAAATTAATTTGTGTTCCCAGTTCTCTCTCTCCAGCAGTCAAATCCTTTCGAGTGAGGAAGATTGTGCATAACATTAGGACAAATAAAATATTTCGCATACTGCATTTCAAACCACCCCCATACTGCTAATAGTGGTTGAATAACATTAACCACTCCTCTTTCCACTTGTCCCCTCTGACTAATCACAACATAGCTTGCTAGCATTCTTCGGCCCCCCATTGGTCTAACAGAGTGGGATGAGAGGCCCCTGTGCTTCCCATCAGGAAAATGCCTCCTCTCAATGCAGACCCACCCTGAATGCTTCTAAAGGGCTCCAGTGTGGAGGGTCCCTGGTGTGATGCGCGGAGCCAGTGACAGCCCTGCCAATCAATGCCATCACAGGGGTGACTAGTGCTGGTCCTGCGGGTGCCTGCTGTCCTCTGCTGTGCAGTGTCCCTTGTGGCCCTGCAGCTGGAGCCCTGATTCCTTCCAGGGGATTTGTTTGGTTGGCTCTCCTGACCGCGAGGAGGGCAATGCCTGTGCCAGGTGCTTGGCCGAGCCCGTGCCCCTGGGCTGCTGGGGCCCCCTTGGGCCTGGGGTTGATCCCTCAGGGCTGTAGGAACTGTGCCCTGGCCTTTGCCTTCAGCCTTGTGGCCTTTTGTGTTCCCTTCTTCGCATTCACCCTGCTGTGCCTTTGTGCCCAAGTGCTGCAGCAGCCTTCTTTGCCCCTCCTGCAGCCCCCCTCAGTGCCTGTGGGTGCTCATGCCTCTGACAGCTGCTGAGCTTTCTGACAAAATCATTTGTATCTCCAGTGACCCAAAAAAATCCTTAGAAGAAAAACCTGATCTTCCATGTGCAATCCACATGTCCCAGATGTCCTTGCTCCTCGTCCCTGCTGCTCAGGGTGCCCTCCCAGCCCGTATCCCAGGGCCGGTCCCCTGTCCTGCCGCAGTGTCCAAGGGCGCCCCCGGCGCGGCAGGGCCGGCAGCTCCAGGGGCCGGGCAGCGGCCGGGCGTCCCGCAGGCTCCTGGGGGCCGAGGGGCCACTGCCGGCGCTGCCCGGGGCTGGTGGCTCAGGCAGCGCGCCGGCGCTGAGCCCCGGCTGCCCCACAGCCCCCGGCCCGGCCCGCAGCTCACCAGGCCCCCAGCCCGTGCTCCCGTCCCGCAGCTCTGCGCCCGGCTGCCTGCCGTGCCGCACAGAGAAACCCCTGAAACCCTGACCTCCTTCCTTTCTCCTTCCTGAAACGGGCAGATAGAAATTGATCAGCTCGGCAATTGAGGCTAGACCCTGCTGAAAACATCCAATCCTCAGTATTTTTCTCTTCTCTCCTCTTTTTCCATCATCCTCTTCTCTTCCTACATAGATTTCCTCGTTGCTGCTTCTTGCCTTAACCATATTCGCTTGCACACCCCTTTCACGTCCAATTCCTTCCCAGCACAACCACACACATCCATCCCCTGTTTCCAAAATCCCTTCTCTCACTTCTTATTGCCCCCCTGGGTGTCCAAGTCCTTAGTTACCTCTGGGGGAATGTGCAATCTACCTCAGCCTTCTCCCAAGGGACCCCTTCAGTAGATATTTTTGGGTCAATCATCCCTTTGGCAACAGGCCCCCTTCTCCCACTTTCCCTTTTCTATCCTCCATGGGTGCCCTGCCATGTTCACTGCCCAAAGATCCCAGTGCACTCACTGATGAGATTTTCAGTGCTCTCTCCCTGCTGACTCTTCACAGCCCCCCCGATGCGTCACTCGTCTGTCTCCTGGTCACTCTCGGGTACCCAATCAATCCCCGGTGCCACCGCCCCCCAGGGGAGCCGATCACCCAAACTGGGTGAGGCACCTTCAGCTGCACTCACTGCCCGCCACCCCGGACGGTGGAAGGAATTCTGGACGAGTCCCAAGGTGTGTGGGAAAGTTCACATCACCAGAGGTTTCTGTCCACAAAGCAGACAGGCGAGTCCTGTAAAAGTAATTAAATTCCTAAAAAAGGGAGATGCCATGGAACATTTCCTTTTCATTCTTATTTCCTGGCCACATCTCCCTTTCCCCATTGGCTGAAGTACTTGAGGGGTACAGACTCTACTTACACCTACCTACATCCACTTACTACATCTCCTCTTATTCCTTATTATGCTCCCTGTCGGGATCTCCAGCTTATCAGAGTGACCCCAAGAAAAGTTTGAAAGTCTCTTTTCCCAGCCCGGCGCTTGAAGAAGGAGTCAGAGCTCTTCATTTCTCGATCTCAAGGTTGTTTATTGTATTTTATCTATAAAAAATGTAGATAAGATACAATATTTCTCCTGCACTGCCGAGGTCCGTGCAGCAGGGGGCGGTGTTATGTCTTTATACTAAAAACTATGTATACAATGTTTACAATTACTTTCCAATAGCTGTCACCTGTGTTAGATAGCGAGCTTCTACTCTAAACCAATCTGTAAGTGCCAACATGACAGCAGAAGATGGAGGCCAAGAAGAAGAAGGAGAAAGGCTGGACACACCCAGTTCCCTCCATCTTGCCTCCAGAACCCCCATGCCAAAACCCCCAAAATCTACTTTTTCCAGCCCGTGATAACTTCACTATTATTCCACCTAAACTGTCGTGGCTTTCTGATCTTCATATAAGGTTGGTAATTTGCTACATGGGTCATAATCCATAGATGTTTTGGGCTCTGTGCCAGGGCTTCTGAGCCCCCTGGCAGGGGTCTTGGCCGTCCTGGACAGCCAGAGGGATGTTCTGGGTTCCCACAGCTCCCCAGTTTTGTATAGCAAATGATATTCGTGGCTCTGTGAAGTCTTTGTTGTTCTTCTTGAAGTTCATGAATTTAGCTGGACCGTGGCTGAGCAGCAGTCTGTCATCAATTAATAACATTTTCTGAAACTGATGGCTTCTCCTGTCGCTTCCTTTTGTAGAAGTTCCTGGCTCTATCTCTGAGCAGATTCACAGCACCTGTTTGTAAAGACACTTTCCTCTTGTTCCTTTCATGGGGGTCCCCCGTTTGTGGGACATCCCCCCTGGAGCAGGGTGTCCCCCCTTGCTGCAGCCCCAGCCCTCAGGCAGCGTTTAGCCAATCGGAGCACGCGGCGCTGATGACTCAGTAGTTGCCAGGCAGACCCGCAGCTCCCAGCGTTCCCCACCTGCGCCCCCCCCTCGGCCCCAGCGCCCCCCKTGMGGGGAATTTGGGGAGGTGGGAGTGGGGCAGCRCCAAGGCCGGGCCCCCCYGYGCTGTCCTGGTGGGAGCGGCTGCAGTGGGGACCGAGTGCGGGCGGGAGCGGCCGAGAGCCCAGCGCTGCCCCAGCCCGACCTGCCCCAGCTCCATCCCTGCCCCTGCCGTGGGATGCTGGGGGTTTGGGGGGAAGAGGGAGCCGGCAGTGGGTGCTGGGCCTGGGGCAGGAGGAGAAGGGAAGGAGAAGCAAGGCTGAGGAACAAAATGGTCAAATGCTGCACGTGGGAGGAGAAGGTGGGATTGTGCAGGAAAAGGAGGAATAGCAGGAGGAAGATGAGTGTGAGAAGGAGTGCAGACACAGGAGGAGGAGCAGAAACAGGAGGCACCACAAGGTTCCACCTCTCCCTGTATCTGCAGCCTCTACCCCCAGCTCCCAGAGCGTTGCCCCCTCACATGCAGCAGGTATCCGGGGAGAAGGATCCATGATTTTCACGGGGGCTGAATCTTGGTGTTTCTGAGCTTTACTGGGCTAATATGTTGGTGTTACGGTTTTTTTGTGGGTTCTGAATCTTTGTATTTTGGAGGTGGTTTTGGCTGAATCTTGAATTTTGGGGAGTTTTTGACCTATGTCTTGAAGATTGCAGGATTTTTGTGCTGAATCTTGGTGTTTTGGAGGTTCTTACAGACACTATGTTCCCAGTGACTTCACGAGATGAACTTGGGCATAGAGGAACCACCAGCCCAAGGCACTCTCATCTTGTTTATTTTCCCCAAAGTAGGGTTTTTCATTCCCAGGGCGTGTCTGGATGGAGGAGGAGGAAAAGCCCTGGAGATCCCGCACAAGGAGGGGCTGCAAACCCAGCCCAGGGAGCTGCAGGGAGGGAAGAGCCCTCCTGAGCCAGGAAGGCGGCCGGAGATCCAGCCAGAGCTCAGAGCTGGTGGAGAAGCCTCTTGGCAGGGAGAAGCCCCACAAGTGCTTGGAATGTGGGAAGGGTTTTCAGCCAGAGCTCCAACCTGATCCAGCACCAAAGGATCCGCACTGGGGAACGGCCCTACAAGTGTGGGGAGTGTGGGAAGAGCTTCAGACAGAGCTCTGGCCTAATTCAGGACCAGGTGATCCACACTGGGGTACGGCCCTACCAATGTGGGGATTGTTGGAAGAGCTTCAGAGACAGCTCTGACCTGATCCGGCACCAGATGATCCACACTGGCGAAAAGCCCTATGAATGTGGGGAATGTGGGAAGAGCTTCAACCAGAGATCCCACCTGAACCAGCACCAGAGGATCCACACTGGGGAATGGCCCTACACCTGCTTGGAATGTGGGAAGAGCTTTGGGTGGAGCTCAGACCTGAGAAAACACCAGCGCACCCACACTGGGGAGAAGCCCTACGAGTGTCCTGAGTGTGGGAAGAGGTTTCAGATCAGCTCCACTCTCCTCAGACATGAGCGGAGTCACACAGAGGAGAGGCCCTTCCGCTGCCCCGACTGCGGGAAGGGCTTCAACCGCAAATTCGCCCTCGTCTCCCACCGGCGCATCCACTCCAGGGAGAGGCCCTGAGAGTGTGGGGAGTGTGGGAAGAGCTTCTCCCCGAGCTCAGCCCTGACACAACACCAACAGAGGCGCCACTAAGGGAAGCCCTGTGAGTGCCCCAAGTGTGGGAAGAGCTTCTTGCGCAGCTCCAGCTCCATTCCCCATGGGAGGATGCACAGTGGATGATCCCCAGTGACCCCTGTTGGGCAGTGCCCTGGTGATCTGTGTTGGGATGACACCTGGCTGGGGGGCTCCACATCTTCCTGGCTCCCTCTGGGCACTTGGACGAATGCAGGGAGCAGAACATCCGTCAGGATGTAGACCAACAATGGGAATTCCTTGGGGAGAGCAGATTTCTTGACTTTCAACCCCAGAACCTCTTTTGTGTTCAGTGCTGTCTTCTGGTGGCATCAAGGAGCTCTGGATGGTCTTGGAGGTCTTTTCTAACTTCAGGGATTCYATGATTTTAATTTCCTGTTGCCTAAAGGCGTCTTCCACAAGCAGATGATGAAAAAGTGAGGAAAAGACCAAAATTTTGGAGACAGTTTTTGGAAACTCCACCAAAAAAGGTTCTTCCCTCCCACCCAAGCAGGTGGAACCTCAGCCATCATGGACATGGAAATCCTTTTCTTTTAAGCTTGATTTTCTTTTCATTTCTCTTCATCCCTTTAAAATATCCAACACAGGAGTAAAAATAGACATTGAACTAAGACATGGGTGTGGTCATGGTGGGACACAGATATGGAGAGTGACATGGGGGCACATGGACATGGAGGGGGACATAGCCATTCATAGGGACATGGGTGGACACAGGCATGGATGGAGATGTGGGGGACAATGACAGGGATGGAAACAGGGTGGGGAGACAGCCATGGGTGAGGACATGGTGGGACATGGGCAGTGACAAGTGGGGACATGGCCATGGCTGGTGCCATGGRGGGAACTTGCAGGGGATGTGGGGGATGCTGGGTTTGAGGGGGTTGAGGGCTCCTGGGAGGGACTTGGGGCTTGCTGAGGCCTTTGGGGACCCCAGGCTGAGCAGCTCTGGCTGTGCTGGGAGACCCTGGGGGAGGTTCTGGGGCAGCTGCTCAAGGACCCCCTGACCTGGAGCCCCAGCCGGGCATTGGGCTCCTGGAAGGGGAGGAACGTCCTTGTCCCCAGGAGGGAAATCCCAGCACCCCCAGGGTGTCAGGRGCAGCTGAGGGGCCACAGCAGGAAGGGAAAAGCCAGAGAGAGCTGTCCCCCTCCAAAACTGCACCCCAAATCCAAAATCTCGGGAACTGCTGCCAGAAAAAGCAGCCGGGAGCTGCCAGATTTCAGGGAAAGGGGGAATGTGACCCCCCAGACTGAGCAAGAGGGGCCTGGATCCCCCAAAACCAAGCACGAGGGTGCGGGATGGGGCTGGAGGGACAATGGCAAAGGGGCAGAAGAACAGGGGAAAAGAGGAATCAAAGAGAGTGGGGGAGGCATGGGACCCCAAAATTGAGTTGGGAGGGATCTTCAATTTGGGGGAATGATGGGAGAGGGGAGGAAAAGGTGGAGATGGAACAGAAAAAGGGCAGTTCCATGGGGATCACTTTGTGTTCCCCGCTTGATCCCTGGAATGATTCCCTGCGACTCTGGGGGGAAATGGCGAAAAGCCAGTATGGTGTTTAGAACCGGGAATATTACAGCATAAAGCTGGGAATCAGTGTAGAACTGGGTTACAGTGTAAGAGCTGGGAATCAGTGTGGGAACTGGAGTAAATACAGCATCAAACTGGGAATTGGCAGGACAGCCAGCATGGTGAAAAACCAGAACTTTGCTAAATAGACAGCAGAAAGTGCTGTGAGTTTTCTAGCCCTGTTTTTATGGAGTGGAATCACCTAGGAGACCATGGGAGCTTGGATGTCAGCACCAGAAAACTCCATAATGAAGGTACTGATTTTCTTCTTTAAAAGGAGAGGGATTGATTACGATGAATGAGCCCTACAAGCTTTGTTCACATGGTGTGAAAGCCATCAGCTGGATGTATCAGAAGGGACCGTTTTAGATTTGCCCTTTTGGCAGGGAGCTGGACAATATTTATTTGCAGCAGCCTCTAATGCTGAGGACACAGCCATGGGTGTTATAAAGCCTTGGTCAGCAATTATGGACTTGCTAAAACAGCTGGAATATGAGAGGCAAAGGGGGAAGAGCAGCATCGCAGCCGCTCCTTTGTGTAACGCCGTGCGGGAGCCGGCGGGCCCCGGCCGCTGTGGAAACGTGTCCTGCCACATTGGGGCTGCGGCTGGGAACTGCTGTGAAAAGCATCAATCACTTCGGGGTTTTTTTAAATTTTAGAAGTTTAGTAGTAATAAAATGGTTATAAAAATAGTAATACAATTAGAGTAATAATAATTTGGACAATTTGAATTAGGACAATATGAGACAATAGAACCAAAGAGTTACAGACGTCCAGGTACCTTTTTCTGGGCAGTGTCCTCCCGGTGTCCTTTTTCTGTCTGAAAAAGGACACCTGTTAACAAAGGATTAACTCTTAAAAACAATAGCCTGTTGCATATTCATACATTTCATACATGATGCATAAATTCCATTCAAATACAGGATTCTCTCTGGTCATTGTCAACTTCTTCCTCTGAATCCTAACAGCACCTTTGAGGTGGGAAGAAGTTCATTTCTTCTGATAAGAGGACAATAAATTCTTTTTCTCTGAATGATTTAGGTGTCCTGTGGCTGCTATCTCGCTGCAAGTCCTTTCTTTAAAAAAGTATCCTACATAGCATCATTTATATTTTAACATTTTTATAACCTAAAACTATATTTAACACACTACTTAAGAGAATTAATACAGCATTACTTTCTAACACAACAGATATAATATTCATTTTAATATTTGCAAAAAGCCAATCATAAAATACGCATTTTTCACAATCCCCACTCTTATTCTTTGTAAATCATTTGTCTTGAGCAATATTTCTTGTCTACTTGCATCTTCTGGACTATGCTGGCAAAATAAAACAGGGGATTACACAAGGAAGAAATATCAAAACAGTTGTAACACATAAAATGAAAAATCTTAATTTCTTCTAATACATTACCCCACCAGCTAGGTTTTAACATTGTTTTCTAATTTTTGGACTGGTACCTGGGTGATCATATGCATATATTTTTTCTTCTTTGATTTCTTTTGCTTTTTCTAGAATGACTTTTCATCAATTTTCAACAATCTGATATATTAAACTTTCCACAAACACCCCCTTCTTTAGCCAATAAATAATCTAAAGCCAGCCTATTCTGATACAGTTTTTGTTTGGCTTAGCTGACTTGATATTAMCTCTAATGCCTGGGCGGCTTTATTTGCTATCATTTCTRTAACTGCTTGGAGTCTTGTAATAYGACTCAACAGATAATTTGGGGTCAATACAGAGTTAGTTACAGTTAGAGCTGGTTTTACCTTTTTGTTTAYTAGTTGTTTTTTTACYGAATCCYGAACTGTAAGATTAAATGTAAAAMAAATCCGTCTCTCTCCTTTTGGACATTCCATTCYAAATCTATTACCATTTTTCCTAAGCTTCTTGCAATCCAATAATTTTCCCCATTTTGCCTACAGGTACCTAATTTGTATGGGTTATATAATAGTGGCTGTTGACATGGGTGTGTGTAATAGAAGAGGAACTTTGGTTTCTTTCCATGTAATACTTTCTGTGGCATTTGTGACATGATCTTGCTGGCATCCCAAAAGGGAAAAGACAAATGTCTTGGTTTGGAAAGACAGGTGTCTGCTRWGGAAGGCAGGAGCCTCCCCTGAAATGGAGAATGTAAACCCTCCSCACCCYTCCGAATTGCTATAAATTTTAAATTAAGGGGCTCTCAGGCAAAAAATATGGGAGCAGGAAATAAGAGATCTTTAATAGGGAAAGGAAAATAAAAAGGATAAAATAAACAATGCAATACACTAGAACAACACTGACAGAGTCAGAACCCAAGCTGACACCCTGTGGGGTGTTGGTAGCAGTCCAATTGGAAATGTGGCTGCAGCCCTCCTGGAGTGTCAGGTGTGGTTCTGTTGGAGCAGGGGGGGTCCTGCAGAAAAGGATGTATTCTTCCTCCGAAGATCCAGTGGAAGAAGAGGCAGCTGCTGTTCCTCTGGGAAATCCAGCGGAGAAGCCGTGTTGGTGTTTCAGAACCTCTGGATTATATCTGGGGAGCAATGCTTGGCTCCTCCCTCTGGGCGGAGCATCTCACAATGGGATGTTATAGTTCTTATCAGCCATGCAGTGACATTCAATAACCTGTTATCAGCAGATGTCCCCTCCCGAGGGAGGAGTGATTGTGGTCACTCAAAGAGAGAGATAAGGCAAACTGCCCACTTGACAAAAGACAACTGCTATCCAGATGGTAATAGAATACATCTTTCCTTGCAATCTGGAACAGACAGGCTCAGCCTCATCTTCCTCCTGTTCCTCTACTTCAGTTCCTTGCTCTAATTCCTGCTCCTCCAATTCCTCCCCTCTATCTTCTTCTGCTTTCCATTCCTTCAGTTCCTCATACAACAGTCTCCAGGTAGTAGCCAAATTGACATCCATCTTATCTCCCTTAGATATCAYTTCCCATAGTCTCTTCCCAACCTTTTTCCATGCCCTGACACTGAAGGCAGTGTCAGCATCAGCTTTAAAGTCGTGTGATTTACACCATATCAGTAAGCTATGAAGAKCATATTCAGCAGCTTGAACATTTTTTCTTTTCAGTAAAGTTTTCCACRTGGACAAAACAGTCTTTTCCTCATTTGATAAATTATTTCCCATTATTTTCCAAATCACTCACCTTGAATCAGACATCTGAATTAGGTCCAGACCTCCGAGCGTTCCCTTGCCTTTGTTTTTTTGCCGTTCACTGATTTTTAGGGTATCTTCAACTTTTTTTCTCTCCTTTTTTCTCTTTCCTTTTTTACAGTCCAGTTGCATATCACGGTGGGTGGCACAGATGTTGCTATTGAGCGAGACACAGCGTAAAGCACCAAGACTCCATCAGAAGGGTGTAAAAGAGCAATTTATTATACAACAGTTGCCTTTATAGTTTTTCAAGATATTTTAATTTACTCAGCACACACATTCTCTGCCCGTTTGTCATAAGAAAGAAACAATGTTCTCAGTAGGTGAACAAGGAGCCACGTCATTCTGTGAGCCAGCTAAAGTCTCATCTTTTTACTTTCTCTCTTCCATCACGTTGCCATGGGGATAGCCTTTGTGCTTCCTCGAGAGAGATTCGAGGAGGAAGGCTTTCCTTATCTTCAGGAAGCCTTCACTGGCTCACAAGAACAGCACAAAATGCCTTTCCTATGCTGCCATGCCTATTTGTCTGGCACTGGTCAAGCACAAGGGGATCGAAGCCAACTTGCCCATTAGGACCAGCATCATGCCTGTGCCCAACAGCACATCAGTGCCAATCAGACACCTGGGATCCTGCATACCCAGCGTAGCATTCTGCTCCACTGCCCTGGCTGCCAACTGAGTCCATTTAGACTCAAAAATGTCATTCTACAGGGGAAAAAGAATACGAGCCAAACTGTGGATGTCATAAGGTGTCCGTAAATCAGCAGCAAGCATTCGAAGGAGCTGCATGACTTCAACAGACCCCAGACCATATTGTCCAAACTTATCACGGAGTTCCATCATAGCTTTCCTCGATAAAGGTTGATAGGTGTTATGCAGTAACACCCCTAAGCACAGGACAAGCCTGGGAACCCCCTGGTAAGGTGGGCAGCACCTGCCAAGTTCCCGTCCCATAGGCCCCACAGGGACAGACAGATGCCTGACTGGGAGTCAGCTCAACACCACCCAACACCGCGTCCCCTGCAGCATCAGCAGGGCCAGAGGAGCCATCTCGGCAATTTCCAGCAGACGCTGGCGCGAAGCACAATCAACCATTTCCTYGACCTTAGCTTTGACTTCTCACCAGAACCGCCTGTGTTCCCTCGGACRTACAGTCACCTGACACGGGGGGAGTGTCCACAAGGCCATCAAGGAATGTCCACGCCGGCCGCGTCACCATTTGTGTTAAAAGTGAACACCACAGCATCTTCCTGCACCACAGCCCCAGTATCTGTGGGAGGCAGGGGTGGCGGGGCTGAACCAGCCACTGCAGGGCCCACTCCAGCCCCAGCAGAGCCCGTGCCCGTCGGCAGCCCAGCAGTGCTGTCTGCTGCACCATGGGCAGAGGATGCTGCGGCGGAYGCAGGTCCCGGCAGTACTCGTAGATCCGGTGTGGGTCGGAGCGGGACCTGGGTGGGGCCCCCCTTCCGCGGCACGGGAGAGCGATGGGGCGCAGAGAGAGCTGCGACTCCTGGAACTGCAGGGCAGCACAGGGGTGTGCGGGACCACCCCTATGAGAGTTCTGCCTGTGACGCAAAGCCCCACAGCAGACCCTGCCCCCCGAGTGGAGTGGGGCGGGCTGCCCACCCACCATGGTGGGGCCCAAGACACCACCGATCACACCCCGCCTGTGGCAGTTTCCACCGCCTGTGCATGCCCGGCAGGCTGCGCAGACTCAGAGGCGGTCAATACCGCCCCCCTGAGGATGAGACCGGCGCTGAAGCGGACAAACCCGCTCCCCCTGTGCCCAGGGGGTATTTTGTGGAAACGCCACAATTTCGACAAAGTGTTGTCACCAAATCAGACTCAGGCAGAGGTGGAGGCTGAGCCAGGGCTCCCTGCAGCCCCCGAGTGCCAGGAAGGCACAAAGAGAGGGCGATGCCCCCCCGCCCCTCCGCCTCCCCGGTGTGGGGCAGGGCAGGGTTGGCTTAGCTGACTCCACAGGGCCCCCAGAAGTCTGCGGGGCTCTGCCCACTCGCTGGCTGCTCAGAATCAGCTGGCTGGGAGCCCAGTCCACCTTTGGGGAAGAAATGTCACCCTCCGAGCTGCAACTGTCTCCCAGCTCACCATCCCAAGGGAGAGGGGAAGCTTCTGCTTCATGCAGAAATTCAAATTCCCCCTCCTCCGTGTCCAAGACAGAAGGGTCACCCTGGGAACTCTCAGAGCTACAAAATCCAAACCCCCACCAAACCATGTCAAACTTTTTCYATTGCACCAGCAACAATCCCAYGTCTCTACTACAATCAGCAAAGAGAGCTTCCATGAGGCATTCTCCCACGAGAGACCAYGCCTCCCYGGAGRACACCTCCGCAGGGTCTGAAAAAGACCCTTGCTCTCTGGCCCACAGAAATAATCTTCCAAAATTGYTCCAGGAAATGAAAGCCCGTTTCCACTCCATGAGACCCTTCCTGAGATCCAAAACCAGGGAGTCCTCCATAGAAACCACAGGGGTTGCCACTATCAAAGGAGCTGCAGGCAAAGTTCCAAATGCTTCACAGTCACCACGCCAAAGCAGGGAGGGGGGGTAAAACTATATGACCTCACCCACGGCTGTCCCACACATGGTGGCCACCAGATAATGCAATAGGACATTAAATAAAATGACGTAGACACTGGAACTCCCAAGGTAAGAAGAAGTGAGGTTTATTTTCTGATTCCAATATTTATAGACTTTCAAAAGTGACAGTGGATTGGAGGATGAAATTGCCACCTCTTCAATGACACTGGACAAACCAACAATCCATTAGATTTCTCCTTGTCCAGAGAGGAAAGTAAAAACAACAATTATTTACATAAAAGTGCATGAGAAACTCCATTACAAGAATGTAAACATCAGAAGGCTTAGAAGAACTTCGAAGAACAGGGTGACAAGGAGCCAAGCATTCGTACCTGGATATAATCTGAGATTTGGAACAACAAAGACAGCCTTTTCCCACTGGATTCCTCGAGAAGCAGCTTTCTTCTCCACTAGATTCCCAGAGGAAGTTCAGGCCCATCTACACAACCACTGGATCTTCAGAGGAAAACTCCACCCTTCTAYAGGATCACTGCTTCAACAAAACCACACCTGTCACTGCAGCTGCACTGCAGCCACCATTTAATAGGACTGCTACCACCACCCTGACCCACTGGGTGTCAGGTCGTATTCTGACTGTCAGTTTTCTTTCTTTGTACTATTGCATTTGTATTTTTAGTTTTTCTAGCAAAGAACTGTTATTCCTATTCCCATATCTTTGCCTGAGAGCCTTTGAATTTCAAAATTRTAATAATTCAGAGGGAGGGGGTTTACATTTTCCATTTCACAGGAAGCTCTTGCCTTCTTTACCAGGCACTTGTCTTTTCAAACCAAGACAGAATGTCATCCATATAATGTAGGATGATGGCATCTGGGAAGGTCCTTTGGATGGGAGATAGGACATGGGCCATGTACCACTGGCATAGAAGGCAAGTTTTCCATTCTTTGGGGGAGGACTCACCAGTGGTACTGCTTCAGAGGTGCCTGTCTGTTCAGGGAGGGGATGGAAAAGGTGAATCTGGGAGCATCTCAAGGATAGAGAGGCATGTTAAAAAAGTGTCTTTGATATCAATGACCACCAGTCTCCAATCATGGAAGCATGAAGGGAGAGAGAAGGCCAGACTGCAAGGGACCCGTGTCCTCCGTTGTTTTAGTGCATTTTCTTTGTTTGGCAGGTTCACTGCTGCATTGTGGTTTGTTCTCTGCTTAATCTGTGGTCTTCTAGTCCCCCTGTGTTGTCCTCCCCCTGTCTTCAGAGTGGCATAGGCTCCTCATTTTATATCTTGTGGTTCTAAAATTAGACATACTCCCTCATTGTTATTCAGTTCAGTTAGATGTCAATCTTTTTCTTCGTCACCTAGCCACTCCCTACCAACTTTTAATCCCCAACCTTCCCACTGTCAACCTTCCTATCCCTGCCTCTTTTCCCCAGAATCCTCTTTTGCTCTCCCCTCCCGTTGAATGTCAGTCCTCCCCCGAACCTGCCCTTTCTTCTGGAGAATTCCCTGTCTATTCTGTATCTTTTAACCCTAATTGGTTTACCCAAGTTATGTCCCCTCCCTTATGCGTCCCTTATTGGTTCAAGTGTAAAATGTCCTGCCTTTGACCCCTCCCCAACCATACCCCTATTGGTTTGCTACCCTAAACTCCTCCTCCCGAGTGATGTTATAAAAGCTCTTGTTTGCCCCAAGTCTGTCTTGGGTGCTGGTCATGAAGTAAAGCCACCCCTGTTTCACTCCCAAGACCCGTGCTGCTGCCTTTTTGTTCCTGCGCCAAACCGCTGCTGGTAGCTGGGATTTGCGGAGCTTGTGAGGGGGATCTGTTGCGCCCCTGTTGTCATTGTCACCTGGCCGGGGCACAGTCCGCACCGTGACAGCCTGGCGCCCAATGTGGGACTCCCTTCCTCATCTTCAAAAACAAACGGGCAGGATTTGTGTGGGCGCCTACCTCACAGAAAAGGAGGAAGGGAACGAAGACATCGACGGCAGCTTCAGGCTCTGCTTTGTGACTCTAAGAGGAGACGAGCAGTGTTTCTGAGGCTCCGGGACTCTCTCACCCTTCCCAGTTTCGGATGCTTACCCAGACGCTGGAGAGAAACCTCGTCAGGTGGCTCAGCGGATTGAGCTACGGCCCTGAGCAGACAGCAGCGGTGAGCTGTGTGGCAGCTGCAGGCAGGGCAAGGTGCTCGCACGGAGACGAGCACACCGGGGACCAATAGTGGCCGCACCCAAGGCTCCGGGGACAGGCCTTGAATCACCAGGAACACCCAGGTCCCTGGAGGTGGCAAGTAGAGAAAGAGGAAGTCCCCAGGCTTCCAGCGAACATCGCATTTGATCGGCGCAGCTGGTAAGGAGAGGGACTGGCGTGGGTGGATCCTCGGGGGAATTCGCTGTGGGCTGAGGATCACCCACCAGAGGACGACCAGACACCCAAGCTCGGACGGTAAGTGGGCTGTAGCAGGGTTCTCTCTTTGCTTTTTATCCCCTGCAGGTGGGAATTTGTCTCCTAGGGCTGGTGGCCGAGTTTGCGGAGACCTCCACATCTGGCTCATTTCCCTCCCTCACTTACCAGAGGGTGTCTCCTCTGCTTTCTGTTTTTCCTCCCCCAAGTCAGGGCTCTCCCCCAGGAAACTGGGGCATCCCTTGAGGGGGAGAGAGCAGAGGATACCAGGATGGAGCAAAAATTTTTCACCAAGCAGCAGTACGCCCAGAAATATGGGAGAGATTTTAATATTAATGATAAAAGGACCTTTGTTCATCCTAAACATCATTTTAATTCGGTTGTGGCAAGCTCTTCTCCTGTAGATTCTCCTATAGCTTCTGTGAAGCTCCCTATACTCTCTGTCCCTCGGACTACCCAAAGCCCTTCCCTATGCTCCCTTGGAACCAGTGTTGGCCGCACTGCTCCAAGCGCCCGGCTGGACACTGTTCGGGTCTTACTAGGGAACTGCAGTGTGCCGAGCCCCCCTTTCCAAGATAGCGATGGCCACGACACTTGGAGCCAGCTTTCCCACCAAGACCCTTCTTTTCTGGTCCCGATTTTACTGCTAGCCCCACCCCTTCCTCAAGGGCCACCGCCCACATTATGGGTTGTAGGCCAGTCCCCTTTGCGGGAGGGTGGGACCGAAGCCATCCCTAATCCTTCTTCTGACTCCTCCTGCAGAGGACTGCCAGTGGGGCCTCCCCTCAGAGGACCTCCCTCCTTGAAGAGTCATCCCCCCCTCTCGGGGGACTCCCCTTCGGAGGCAGGCGGAGCCGGAAACCCAGACCCGGTAACCGCCATCTTGTTCCCCCCAGGGTGGTGGCATCCAGATCTCTTTCCTCACCTACCCCCTTACTCACTTGCGGCAGCCACCGGTTTTATCATAACATTCCCTGCAAGATTCGGACCCAATCAGCATTTAATCTCTATAAAAATCTTCCTGCAAACTTAGATCCTTCTAAACCCCTGAAACCCTTTCAAATTATAAATCTGCAAACTTTAGCAACTGCAACAGATAGTCAAGTAAAGAGAGAACAAGAAGAACAATTTAGAACATGTTTTGTCTTCTTTTTAATAGTTCTTCACATGTTTTTAGTAATTCAAATGTTCTAACTTGTAACTGCCAGAAGTGGCTGCTCAAGTCCTTGTCCATCCTCCTAGTCAGACCCTATCCAACGTTCCTTTTAATTTCTATAATATTACCAGTTTAATTAAATAATATAGATGTTATTTCTATTTATATCAGTTTGATTATTATTAAGTTGTGAGAGACCCTGATTGTCCTTTCTTGCAAAGGGCCCTGCAGTAAGACGATAATCATGGTTTTAATAATGTGACAGATCCTGATTATTGTCCTTCTTGCAAAGGTCTCTGCGGAAGGACTGTAATCATGATTTTAATAATAAAAAGGGAACTTAAAGTGCTTTGATTTAAGTTAAACATAAATTCTATAACAATTAATTCCTTCAACAGTAATATTTGATTTGTTAATTTGAAGAGTTGTTGATTTCATTTGAAGTTGTAAAACTTTCCTTTAAGATTTTTAAATAGCATATTTTTGTAAAAGTAAAATATATATAAACTCTTTTAGAATTTTTAAACAGTCCATTTTTACAAAGGTAAAGATTATTGATCTAATTAAAAATATAAGAAGTTTAATTAGTAAAGATGTCTTAAGTTCTGAATAATTATGTTTCCCTAATTCCACAACCAAAATGTCAGATAATTTTTAGGTTTGATTTAGTTATTGATAAAGCAGTTCCCTTATGCCAGACATATGTTCTCGTGTTGTTTTGAAGATAACTGCCTGTCATATTTGAAATAATTTTAAAATTAATCCAGTTTTTGAGTTGTATATTGTAGAAAAATGAATATTATAATCACGCCAAAGTCTACTATTCTACAATTGATTTTTGCTATTTATTGAACTGGACTCTTTGGGGAGAAAATCTGTTGGTCCAAGTTTGTCAGCAATTGAAGAAGTTAGCTGGAGAGTCTTGAGTGCAAAAGTAGAACAGCCGCCGCCTCAGTTTGGCCATCTAGAAACGCTACCAAGGAAGATTCACTAAATTAATATGATAAATACCGTATTATTTTACTTTGTGTTATAAAACAATTTGTAGTAGTGTTTGAGTGTAATAGCAACTGCAATCCAGTTAACTCCTAATAAATTTAATATTAAAATCCCTAGTTTCAGAATTATAGTTTCGAGTTACAATAAAAGATAAAGTAAATTTATTTGTTTTATATATGTGGTTTCTTGGGTGCTACAAATGTTAAGTCCTTTTAAGTTTGTCATTCCTAATGTTTCCTTGTTTGAATGAGTCTTTAATCACCTTTTTAAGCCAATTCTTATAAATTAATTATTCAAAGTCAAGATATTGTTCATTAAGTAAAAACAAGATTAGTAAAGCCGCCTCACTATTTGGTGATTACACTCAGAAGAATGGTTGGCTCCCCTGAGCAATTCTAAGTCACAGAAGACCTTTAACTAGTTCCCTTTAGTAAGGAGTTGCGCAGGAAGCTCATTTTGTTCTACAAAAAATTCATTATTTGTCTAGCAGTTATCAAATTAGGCATATTCAAGATTATTTGTTCCTTTTCCAAAAGTTTTAAACTTTCTATCAGTTTTAGATTGTATTTGCAAAATATTATATATTTTATTATGCTAATATCTTTTGTTATTTAATTCAAACTCCAATGCCTTTCCCCTGCCTTTGTAAAAGGAAAGGGGGAGATGTTTTAGTGCATTTTCTATGTCTGGCAGGTTCACTGCTGCATTTGTGGTTTTGTTCTCTGCTTAATCTGTGGTCTTCTAGTCCCCCTGTGTTGTCCTCCCCCTGTCTTCAGAGTGGCATAGGCTCCTCATTTTATATCTTGTGGTTCTAAAATTAGACATACTCCCTCATTGTTATTCAGTTCAGTTAGATGTCAATCTTTTTCTTCGTCACCTAGCCACTCCCTACCAAGTTTTAATCCCCAACCTTCCCAGCTGTCACTCCTTTCTATCCCTGCCCCTTTTCCCCAGAATCCTTTTTGCTCTCCCCTCCCATTGAATGTCAATCCTCCCCGAACCTGCCCTTTCTTTTGGGGAATTCCCTGTCTATTCTGTATCTTTTAGAACCCTAATTGGTTTACCCAAGTTATGTCCCTCCCTATGGCTCCCTTATTGGTTCAAGTGTAAAATGTCCTGCCTTTGACCCCTCCCCAACCATACCCCTATTGGTTGCCACCCTAAACTCCTCCTCACGGATGTTATAAAAGCTCTTGTTTGCCCCAAGTCTTTGTCTTGGGTGCTGGTCATGAAGTAAAGCCACCACCTGTTTCACTCCTAAGACCCGTGCTGCTGCCTTTTTGTTCCTGCGCCAGACGCCTGCTGGTAGCTGGGATTTGCGGAGCTTGTGAGGGGATCTGTTGCCCCCTGTTGTCATCGTCACCTGGCCGGGGCACAGTCTGCGCCGTGACACTCCATGACCTCATTAATTTTATGAAGGCATGGAGGAGCCTCAATCTGTGCTTGCCAGGTTTTTAAGAACAAAGACAGGGGAGTTCCAAGGGTGTTGGTAGGTACGATGTGGCCCTTGGAAGCTTGCGTCGCTCCTCCACAAGGAGCTCGAGGGTAAGTAATTTCTCTGTTGAGAGGGGCCACTGAGCCACCCACGGTGGGSTGTCAGTCTTCCAGGTGAGTGGTGGGGTGGTGCGCTCTGCAGTGGCCCCARCTAGAAGTCCCGGGATGGAGGTGGAATATCAAGTCAAGCTCCCCATTGGGACAATAGGTCCCTGGCCCACAGGGTGATGGGTGCCCTGACTACAAATGGCCTGATGGTGGCAGTTTGGCCCTCTGGTCCCTCTATTGTGACAGTATGCTTGCTCCTCATGGAGACGATGGCTCCTGCGATGACTGAGATGACTCCAGTGACAGGAGTCAGCTCCCAGTTCGGGGGCCATTTAGGTTGTGTAATCATAATAATGTCAGCCCCTGTGTCCACCATCCCTTGTAGGTAGATGCTATTACCTTTATTCAACTGACTGCAGTCTATAAGAGGTTTGTCTTGGCCCATGATTTCAACCCAGAATGCCATTGGGTGTTCTGGGATATTGTCCATGCTTAATGGCAATAAAAACTCTTGGGCGATCACAGTCTCTCTGTGCAGTCTCTCTGTGTGGTGGTTTTGTGCAGCAGACAGTGACTGTGATTTCATCAGTTGGCGCAACAGTTTGTACTTCTACAATAACATGTATTTCATTTGGTCCATGAATAGAATTACCTTTTACCAGCACATCTCTCAGGCCCTCTGGGGGTCCATATTCTCTGGTGGGAATAAGATAGAAAGCAAATTGTACGGACACAGCACTCACCAGTTGGCGTCACGTCCCAACCTGAACTTGCTGGAAAGCCTTGGTGACTCTGGTCTGCTGTTCGGAGTATGAAGAGCTCCGCGGGAATTTTCCAAGTCTTGGACCTCTGGAATAGTGGGGAGGGTACAGTGAAACAGCTTTCCATTTGCTGTCTTTGGCCRGCTCTGCACTGCGCTCTGTTGGTAGTTTTTTGGCTGATAATGGTGCTGGTGGTGGTGAGGCTGCTGGTGATAATGAAACTGAGAACGGTTGTTAGAGTGTCTGTTGCAATCCATACAATGTGATGAATGGCACCCCTTTTGTGGCTGCTGGTCTTTAGGCATTTTGTATTCTGGACAGTCCTTCATAAAAGGGCCCARTTCTCCACAATTAAAACATTTTTCAGCATCTTGGGATGTTAAAAAGGCCTCTGCTGCTCCCTTAGAGACTGCCCTTGCTACAGTGTGTTCAGAGGGAGATAATTTGGTGCAGGCCTCATCCCTCTGGTCGACTGTAGGTTCTGGGTCAAAAGGGAGAGCTCTTAATATTGTTTTGCACTCATCGTTCTCCTTTGCAAAGGCCATTTTATTTAGCACTTCCTTCTTGGCCTCTGGGCTTTCTCTTTGTCTCTCAAGTGCAACCTTAAGTCTGTCTACAAATTTTATGAAAATTTCACTTGTCCCTTGTTTGATGTTAGTGAAACTCTGTGTAGGTAGGGTCGTTGAGAGTGAGGAGCAGGGATGTCTTTGCAGCAGTGGCGAAGTCATTGAGTGCAGCTTCTTTAAAATCCTTTGCTTGGTCTTGTGGCTTCTGGAAGTCACCTTCTCCCGCCATTTGTTCAAGGGTTAAATTTGGTTTGTTGGCATCTTTTGAATATGTGTCCGCCAGTGATTTGAGATGCCTTTTTCACTGCCTCTCCCCTAAATCTCGACCGGGGTGTGAGACTCTGTCCAAAGTTTTCTCTCATCTGCCTCACGATCGTCATTGGGGACCACTGAAGAAAAGACCCTTGTCTGAAGTTTCTGGCCCTGTTGGAGAAAGTTACATGCCAGGGGCTCCGAGACGTGAGCACAGCTCCTGGCATTGCTAAGCTATTGTTCACGACGTGGTGGTTGCTGTATGCTACACGGAGCCCAGTGAGAAGAAGAAAGGGGCATCTTGCCTTTTTGCAGCAATAGCCTTAAAAGCTGTCCTACCTCGGCCTGGCTGGACTTCTCTTGAGTCTTGGGTGGTCCCCCACAGAAGACCTTCACCTGTTTTACAACACTGTGACAGATAGACTGAGATGTAAGAAGCCTCTCCATCAAGGACTGAGACATGAAACCCCCATGTGAAAAGGCCCTCTGCTCCTTCCAAGGACTGGACTGAAACCCCAGCGCCGGGGGAGGTGTGTGGGGGAGGCAAGCTGACCAAAGCAAGACGTTTGCCTGCAGGTTGTGACCACTGGACCAAGAAGACAATGGCTGTCACTACTGAGAACATGGACTACCTGTTACATCTATTCTTTATTGTATCTGTTCCCCCCTCCCCACAATTTTCAATTGAGTTATGGTAATAAAAACCTCTGAGTTAGCTAGAGATTTCAAGATCTCCCCAGACGTGACCTGGTGAACTCCATCAGCTGGACATCAAAGGACTTTGCTGTTCTCTGTTTGGTAGCTATATACCTTCCCTTCTCTTCCTCCCTCTTTTCCTTCTTTTTCCCTTTTTTCCCCAATTCCTCCCCAGTGCATTTGGCTGTGGTTATTCAATAAAGGTGCATTTGTTTTGATTATCACTGCAAACCTTCCTGTGCCATGTCAGTTTTTTGCATGCACCCTGAAATCAAATCCACAATCACGAAACCTGTTCRTAAGGACAGATTGTGACACGGGGAGAGTAGGCAGTTTATGATACTTTTATTTTCATGCAGGACCAAGACAYGGGCAGAGAAGGTGGCTTCCAGCAAGTTTTTTAAGAAATGCAATCCCCGACCATATTGTTAGCCACTTTGCTTCTTCAATTCCCCATAGGGGATCGGCTCCCAGGAATTGATTGCAGTTGCCCTTCTGCTGTGTTTACATATAATTGACAAGGCAAAGATCTTTTTGGTGAGCTCTGAGCCCTCCCAGGGGGCTTCCCTCTGCATCTTGGCCCAGCGATCCTCAGACTCAGGACTGGAATCCAAGTCTGAGGAATCCCTACTGTCATCCTCCGAGGAGGATGGAGGGTGCTTGATGACTGCACGGGGCCTCTTGGGGCAGCCAGAATCTGCCTGTTTGTGTGAGGCAGTGGAAGCCAATATGGCCTCCTTCTGGTCTCTGCCATCACCACTTCTGGCTCCAGTGTTGTGGGAATGGGAAGGGGAGGGACTCACAAGCAGAGCCGGCAGCTCTGCCCTGCAGGGCTGGAGAGTTTTCCCCACGTTTGCTGGGCACAGAACTGTATGGGAGCGAACAGCTGCTGGAAAACGGCAAAGAGGTATAGGGCGAAATACAGAAAACTGGCTGTAAATATGTACAACAATTAGCTTGATACTTGCGGGACACTACTAGTAGTGTTATGAATCCTAGGAGCAGAATCTTGAGAAAATTCTCATTATATGAGACAACTTACTAACACTCGCAGGGCTCCAAGGCCCAAATCTTGAGCGGAAGCCTATTTGTGTGAAGTCGCGGATAGATGACTAAGCACGTGTTTTATAACATCGTATTCCACTTGCTTGACTCTGGGTCCAGGCTGCATTAAGGGCAATCCTTATTCATCAGTAAATCACCTATAAAATCTAAAATACAAGGTTACAAACTCAATACAAAAAAAACTCTAACCATTGGGAGGATCAAGCTAATGATTCTGCCTGCGAGATAGGATTATGATCATTTCTCAAAGTGCTCTGTCTTTCAGAGACAGTTCAGGTAATTAAGTCATTGCTAATACTTCTATCTTATATGGTAGTTCTCTCCTGAGAGGCTATTCACAATAGAAATTTCTATCTACATTATATTTGGGAATAACATTGATTTGCACTGGTTTCTCCTTTTTCCTTTGTATCTCTGGGCAAAAGGCTGGTCTTTCTCACTTTACACTGATTTTGGACAGCTTTTTTACATGGTCCATTACTTTTGCATCTGAAGCCTGATCATCTGGTAAATCTGTTTCGTACTTTCTGTGGGACCGAACTGTTGAAGAGCTCGTGTGTGCCTC
Organism: Sporophila hypoxantha; assembly: GCA_002167245.1. Taxonomy (NCBI): domain Eukaryota; kingdom Metazoa; phylum Chordata; class Aves; order Passeriformes; family Thraupidae; genus Sporophila; species Sporophila hypoxantha. The sequence continues at coordinate 390,044 of NDFG01000238.1, forward strand.
ACAACCGTGCTGCACCCGCGAAAAATTCTCCAACTTGAGATTTGATAGAGGCTGAAGCTGTGTGCTGGCTGCTGTGGTGCTGCGTGCTGGCTGCTGGCTGCAGCGTGCCCTGCTCCACGGGGACCAGAGAAGGGCTGGTACTCAACGCATCCCTCTGCACCCTGAACGCGCCCCGTTCTCTGCCTACGCCGTCCACGGAGTGTGGATGCCGCTCCGACGCGCCTACCCTGCGCTCGTACTAGGGCGCGCAGGTGCAGTCTCGGGAACGCCCCTCTGGCTGGTGACCGGCGCCATGCTGTCTGAATTCTGTTTTCCTGATCTGGGCCTCCGTGCCAACGCCGCAACCGGGCCGCGCGCGGTCCCCGCTCGCGGTGTCGGCAGCGTCTGCGAAACCTGGGGAAAACCCTCTCTGGCTCCGCTTCGGGTTTTTGCGTCATTATCGGGCCGCTCCGCTGCCGCATGCTCCCGCTCCCGCGCCCGCTCCGCCACCCGCCCCGCTTGGCGCTGCCAAATGACCCCACAGCAGGACGCAGCAGCAGATGCAGCCAGGCACGCAGATGGAGTGCCTCTTGAGCTATTGACGCCCCTGGCCTCTTCCCTGCCGTGTGCAGCGGGTGTCAACAACCGGCATGCCTGAGGCGAGCTACCTGCGGAGCACCCCCAGTGCACCAGCAGACCGGCCGACTTGAGATGACGCGCGCCACGCAGCCCTGGGCTCCTGGATGCTGTGGCAAGGAACGGAGCTGGGCCTCCCTGTCCATGGGGAGCGATCACAGATGGAAAAGGCTGGGCTCGTCTACCAGGCGCCTAGTGTTCTGCGACTTCGCAACGCGCCGCTACCGAGATAGGCCGTAGCGGCCTCTGGACGCCACCCAGCCATCTGTGGCCTCCGCAAACGCGCTCCCGCCACAGTGCCTGGGCAGCTACGCTGCGGCAGCGAGCCTGGGGAAACAGAGGGCAACAGCACACCGAGGGGGCTAGCTATGGAACGCGAGGCAAACGTCAGAGGGACTGGCGCGCACCACGAGCTGCGCAGGCAGCGAGGTAGGACACAGTCTGCTCCATTTGCCACTCTCGCTGAGAGAGACGACTGCTCTCTGCGCAGTAGCTCTATAGCTCGTGAATTTTCACCACTAGTGTCGTCTGAAATTGAGATACAGACGAAACGCTGTCCCGGTGGTCCGATGCTACATAAGCACACTAGTCGCTGCCTGTGTTGCCACAGGCCCTCCCTCTGCGTGTCCGCAAGAAGGGGTCTCGGAGCATGGACTGTAAGCTTCTTAATATCGAGTCGTAACAGTCGTACTCACAGCGGTTATCCGACGCTCATCTGGGGTACGAAAAATTCATGCTACGGTTCATTTGAGCTGAATGAGCTGTAACGACTTAACCGGTCCCTTAATGAGAGGCCCATGGATTCTGTGGCATAAAAAGGGATGAACTTTTTTGGAGCAAAGAAATAAGCTGCTAAAGTGAGCGCGGGAAATAGCACTGATGCAGTGGAATATACCTGAATCCCCAGCACCACGGAGGAAGTACACAGCTATACTCCCTTGTACGTATGTCTCAGCCAAAGCCATCGTGTACGCTCTCAGTATAGGCAGCCCAGTCCCAGTGGGCCACGATATTTCCTGCCTTCATTTGCACGAGGCACGTTGCTGATCATTTGGAGGGCAGGCCCGGAAATCCTCTTCTCACAACACATTGTCCTCCCTGACACGTGCCAGCGTCCTGCGACAGCAGGTCCCCCTGAGTGAGCCTCGCAGACATCAAGCCCAGGTCCCCTCCTTACTTGATACGCCGTATCACAAAGGTGGCTCTGGTGAATTCCCAGCAAGGCTTATGTTTGTATCATGCCTATCCCTAATGCATAAACTGCAATGGTCATAGCATGTGATAGATGTAGCACAATGCCTTAATCGAAACGCATAGCTTGCACCCTTTCTGTAATTTAGGAAGCACATCGAGCAGAGGCATCACATAGAAATCGTACGAACCATCTGCCAGCCTATGGCCTTTTGGGGAGTGATGAGGATGTGCGAAGGAATATCACACTCCCTTCGGTGTCCTACTTCTAAGGATCACTGGCAAGGAGAGCTTTGGGGATGGTGAACCTAAGAGTAGGTATGTTGAGTCAGCGACTAGTAAGTAACATACGACTGATCATCGTACAACTATCATCGTCGGCTTGCGTCGACATTCTTGTTCATCGTCTCGACGCAGCTGTCAGAGCTGGGCCTCCTCCACCCAGCGGGGCTGGAGCCCTCACCTGTGGCTGGGAGGCACCTGCAGGAATTCCAGTGCCCAGGAGTGGCTCTGCAAGGCCCTCTACGCTGTGCTACGCTCCACTGCTCTGGCCAGGAAATATGGCGATGATTTGGGTGCTCCATCCAAGGCCGTTCGTCTGCAGGGTAACTGGGGCTGGAGGTCTTATAGCTTAAATCGCGATCCTATCAGCGAGACCATTTGGTTGCGGTCACAGTTCTTCTAAGTGTGGTCGATTATGTGGTGTTGGTGCTAGTAGCATTGCTTCTTGAAGATGAATTATTTCCTAAGTTTTGTTATCTTCCTGTAGCCTCTCTGGCGTAATCTCTCGTTATTGTAGATTTCACTTCTGCTAGCTTGCTTGGGCACATTAGAATCACTGCGGAAATGAAATTCTGAGATTCCTTCCTATGCTCGCTCCGATCATGGTATGTACCTTTGGTGCTGGGCACCCTACAGGCTTCTTAGGCTCTTCAACCAACGAAGAGCTCGCGCCTCGTGCTGCTGCAGATCCCAACAACCAATGCTCACATTGATTCACTAGCTCCTCAATGTCGACGCATGAGTCTCCGCGTAGTTTCAGAAATTTGCTAGACATGGCTCGCATGCGGGAGGAAGGCGCTCCGGCTGTGTCCAAAGGAAGGGTGTCTCGCGCGTGGGCTCCTGGCAGGTAGGGGGAGCACGTGAAGGCGAGTCGAGAGAGCAGCATGTAACACAGTAAGAGATCGAGGGAATGGAGAGGAGGAGCTCAAGGGACGCAGGAGTACAGAAGAGAGATAGCACCCCCTAGGAACCAGTGCTGTTCTTGAACATGCAGTCCCAGAACATTGCATATGGAAAGAAATAAGAACTTGTGGGTTTGGGCAGACAAAGATGAGATTTTGTGAAAAGAAGTAAACATTGGAACAACAGGGCAAAATTTCAGTTGAGAAACGAGGAGGACTAATTCTCTCTGGCCCTGGGGTTGGACATACTGACTTCCACATGGACGAGGAATGAGACAGTAAGAGTTTTAAATACTCGTTGAGGTGGAAGCTGACCCAAATCCATAGGGGAAATCTGCTCTTGGTATGAGGTGCTCATAGTGTTTATAATGAGTCAGGGATATTGATAGATGGAGATAGTTATTGGAACTTTAGTGACAGGGCCTTACCATAAGGATGGATGCATATGTATGAGGACACCATAAAACTTTATAGGAAGATTAGTGAGAGGTAAATTTTATCTCATCTTGATACCTTTTATATATATATATATAGGTACTGGGAGGAGGTGGGTACTAGTTGCGGGGTGATAAAGATCATTGAGGTGGTTATGAGGAGAACATACCGATTGGCATCAGATCGTTTGATCGGATGCAGTCAGGTAACATAGTGTCTTCGATATAATGGATCTCGGTGAGGATCTCACAATACAGTACCGCAGAAATTCAGGTTGGGGGAAGATGGATGAGAGCTAGGTGCTCTGGGGCATCGAATCACTAGAGATGTGTGAGTCTTTGAGGTCTGCTCAGGGATACGCTATATCATGGACGTGCTAGAGCACCTCTACTAGAGATATCAGGATATTGGACCAGAGATCGGCTCACCTGATTGTCCATTGGGGTTACTCACTCTCTGTGTAGGAAATAATTGGCATACTACCAAACAGATAGAAAAAAAAGGGAGGAGAGGAGAGAGTTTAATTTATTTTGGGTCTTGGGGTAGGGAGTTCCATCTCGCCACAGGGCATATATATGCTGATAACTGTGATGCAGACGTGCTCTTCTAGATACCCTGTGGTCTGGTAGATAGAGAAGCTAGACAGGAGTGTAGGGTGAGGCCTTGGCTCAGGAGAGATAGGTTTTCATAGTTAGGCCTGGGAGACTCACTGTAGCGCAAGGCGAGGAATGCGAGAAGTCTGAGAGCTTGCACGGGCACCGATGTGTGTGGTTGCTTATATCGAGAGCAGTTCTAGCAACTCACACTACGAGAGCGAGATGGGATTAGGTTCTCGCTCGCCTATGCGAGAAGAAACCCATCTTCCTAAGACTTGTGCTCCACCTGAATCCCTGCAATCAATGATTTCTCTGGTTCACCAGGGATGACATTCGGTGTGTATGGGACACTCTCATCCTTCTGCTCGCATTCTCGCTCGCGCCTCGCTGTCCACGGATGGAGCTATAATCGTCACATTCTGAGCACATCTATAGTTTGCAACATTATTGGATAGAAATAACTAATGATCTCCTTAAACACTCATTCCTTTTCTCACTATCAAGTCACAATCCCTCTGGGTGAATCGTCTGCCTATTCTATCAATATCATGATGGGCTCTGCACCTTTTTCTTTCTTACACAGACAGCCACACAGCACTGGGTAACGCTGCTACAGAGACTTAGTCCTGGGCATGTAGCACTGTGTCCTATGGCGAGTGGCAAGCACAGCTCATGGGTAGTACGAGCTCATGGTGTATCAGAGCAACGTAACTAGTTGGTCAGCAAGAATAATCATGGTCGTGTGGCAGATGGACATGCCGTGGGATTTGATCACCGTCAAACACAACCAGAGAGGAGACAGGGGTGCATGACACAGACATTGCTGGCTCTGTCTTGTAGCTGAGAGAAAGAATTGCCAAGGCACCTCGTGCTCCGACAGTTGAGGCAGCTGGGGAAGAGAATGCTTCCACTTTGTGGGGGCACTGCAACGTCTGTCTGTGTTGTATTGCTACGACTCATGGTGGGAGGACCGAAACATGAGAGGCTTTGGCCAAAGTGCTGCTAGGACATGTTGGAGAAGAGTGTCTTTTGCAGACCCGTAGAACTAGTACCAGACGTGATCTGGCTGTCAGGTGATCCACATGGGAAACGGCCCTACAAGTCGTGGGGAGGTGTGGAAGGGCTTTTGGGTGGAGTTCCAAACCTCTCATCAATACTGCAAGATCCCACGGCGAGGCCCTATGAGGTGTCCAGAGCAGCTCCAGCACCACGTTCTAAACTGACATTGGGCAGTGATTGCGCTGAACCCACAGAAATCCTCTCAGACGTGCCTCTGGAACTGAACAGGGTTTGGTTTCCTCCTGAAGAGAAATCCTAATGAATCCTGTCAAACTGACCATTGCATTCCTGTGTTCCACAGCACAGCTTTTCTGTAACTGTCCTGCAAATGACTCCATTACGCAGGCAGAGCCATGGAGCAGAAGGTTCTGGCCACCACAGGCTGGGGCCCTCCAAGGAAACCCCATTCCTCCAACTCGCAGCTGAGAACAAACCCAGCAATTGGTGACATGCAGTACTTTGGCTACCCTGATCTTTACATTTTCAAAACCCAATTTTTGAAGACCAATGCTTGTAAGCTCTAGAGGTGTTTCCTGCACACATAAAATTCTGGGACTGAACTCTCAAGATACAACTGACAGACATCAAGTAGTAAATCAGTGACAAGGTTTACTCATTCTTTTTTTCCTCAATCTCATTGAGATAAGACAAACAATTCTGTTGTCCATGGAGCTGGCACCGAATGTCATTCAGAATAATGCCCGAGGCCTTTGCTGTTCAGCTTTACCATGGCTTGTCTGGTGGTTGACTGAAAAGGCCTGGGGGCCTTCCCCTCTGGCTGGAAAGGGGGCCGGGTGCAGCAGTGCCCTGAGGGGCAAGGTATCGAGCTTTTCTTGGGAAGCAGACGCTTCGCAAATCTCCTTGACTAGTCATGAATTGGGGCACGTGGTCAATCAAGTGCGCGGCGTTCAGCATGGGTAATCATACGTAGGACTTATTGCCTCAATCACTTGAACAACATGTGGAGTAGAACCCGGTGCGAAGGGGTCAAGAGCATAGTTGTGTCCACCATGGGCTTGGGAGCATAAACTTAGCACATAAGATGATTGTGGTCTGGCAAGCGAGAGAATTGTTATACGATTATAATTATATAAGAACTCATTATATAATATAGATCTGTCATGATTTATCTACTATGAGGTCTTCAACGTTAGCTAGCAATAAACATCACACACTAGAACACCTCTATGTTCTTAGAAAAGGGAGAAAAGGATTAACAATTCTAACAATTGACTATTAGAAAAGGTTAAAGCCTAGCAGGTCGTAAAGTGCGATTGGATGTAAGGCGCTAATCTTAGGGATCGAAAGGAGGATCAGGTAGTTATCCTAGACCAGTTAGAAGATCTGGCCGCTTCCTGCTTTTATAAGGACATACTGACTCTTGGGAGAGGACAGTTGTCCGGAGGAGGGCATTTTTGGGACCATGACAGCTATGAATTTTAAAAGTCTTGCTAATACTGGCATTTGGCCCGGGCAGACAGTCGAGCTATTACAGCTATGGTCGTGCGATTAATGTAGAAGCGTTGTCTTCGCCCTCTAGGAATTCAGCTGTAACGTAACACAGCATCGCTATGGTCTCATGGGATAACAGTCCTCTCCAAATAGTGACAGATTGGATGCAAGTGATTGACGGAGTAGTGGCATGGTGCGTCCATATTCTCTATCAACGCACTAATTTCAGTCTTTCTAAATTGAACATATCTCCCTGGATAAAATTGTGCTAACCTCGGTCATGGGCGGTTCGAATAATCAAATCCAGTGGTCATTCATTACTTGTTTAACCAGAATTACACCTCGTCGATTAACTCTCTGAATATTGCTGCTAATGTCAATACTGCTCTCCTGCCTATAGACACCTTGTGACTAACCTATGCGTCAAATCTGGATTCCCCCTTGAACCTATTAGAAAGGGGCATATCTTGACGCCACCTGGGGGAAGGCCAAGAGCTCAACAACAAGCTCTGGGACGCCACGCTTGACCGACCAAACACTGCAGACGATCGTCTCCTCTAGGAGGATATCACATGCAATCCTGTGCTTCTCAGCAATCTGATGAGCTCATAGACTTTCCTTTCTCTCGCAATTCTCCTCGTTCACTTGTCAAATCCAATGCAGTGAGCAGGCTCAAGCCAGTCGGGCTCACCCTGGCCCTGAGGCCCCTATCACAGTCGGGAAGAAGGCTGCAAACTTCTGAGAGCTAGTTGGCAATACTCATACAGGTCGCATAACAGCAACATTTTTTGCCCTTGACGCTACAGCGGGTATGCGCAAGCCTGTCCGGCACTGCACCATTTGGAGCCTGGGTAGTCGGATATATAGTGCCTAATGGCATAGGAGCGTCGGGGCGCACTGTCTGGCCACCCAATGGCCGAGGAAGGTGGGTGCTTCTCATCCTCGATCTCCCACATAATAGGGCCAGTACTTGTTAAGGGCATGGAGCCCTATCCTAACGAGAGGATGGGTTTTTTATTCTTATCATATTGGGAAAAGGTTCCCCGCATCTCCTCATTTTTTTCAACTGCTTTTGTACACTTCCCTTATACTCAAACATCCCTTCAACCTGGACCCTAGTTAAGGGGGGAGTGCAATCTCGCCATCAGCCATATTAGAGATAACTCAATCAGTCCTGTGCACAGTGCTTTCAGTGGAGATAAGTACTGAAGTGAGCAGAAGATATGTTTAGATAAACCTATTCACTCGTCGCAGTGCTCTAATATAGAATACTGCGTAGTGATTATTCAAAACAGCGCAACCTGAGTACAGATAATAGAGCATCACTCGTAGAGCAGTGATCTAGGTCTCACTCGAACTATGCACACGCTCATGTTCAGAGAAATAGATGTCTCAATTTCTCTCACTTCGTCTCTCAACTCATAATATTTTCATATCTGTTTATCTAGCTTTAGTTAGTTTGCAATCTACGTCACTCATGTATGCTCTGATCCAGCTTTGACCATCATGGTAGCCGGTAGGCCTATAAATCCCTGATATCTAGTAGGGAGGGTATATTGAGTCGTTATAATGCTCGCCTCGAGCAGCCAAAGCAACAAATTAGTATTGTACACTACTTCTCACATTACTATAATTTTATATGTAGACTAGTGGTATAGCAAATACAGATACAGATAGATATAGACTATATATACCGACTGGTGGGTGAAAAGTCGTGCATTCTAAATGCACATAAAGCTATCCACCAATATCATCGTGATACCTAACCTAACATATAGGCGGCAATATCTCAATATAGCTTGGTGAAGACGGGAGTTCCTCTCTAATTATCAGCTATGTCCTAGTGTGTGGGAAGAGGATTCAATTACTGCTCAGAAGCTCTTACTATGTATAGTCTCCTATACTACAAAAATGATAGCAGGCTACTGATTTAAATGTTGAACTGTCGCCCTCAAGAGCGATGCCGTGCTCTGATAGCCTCGCGTAGGTCAGAACTTAACCTTCCTTCTCTGCCTCCACCTTTTTTCTTTCTTGGGACCTCGAGAGACTCATTGAGTCCACAACGGCTGGCAAGTCCAATTGGTAGCCCTTTTCTCTTCGCTCTCGAGCCGTTTGTCTGCTGTGCTTGGGACCTTTCCCCGGGACACTATGGTGAGGGGCAGTCTTTGAAACGCGAGTGGGAGAGGCCAGTTGGCGAGAACAATCGCGGTTTTGTCGTGTTGTTGCGGTTGCTCGCCCACACCATCAAGTGTTCTTGTGTCCTCATCAGTTCTCATATTTACTCGTGCATATTGGTTTGGATGCATTTGAAGACATGATCCTAACTTGTGTCGCGCATTTGCAGCCTCTTTGTACATCTCGTCTGATTGGCGCGCTAGAGCGTAGACCGCGCCATGGGAGTTGAGCATGACATGGCAATGATGGAGAGATCCACGTCCGCCTTGCTGAACCATCACGCCACTTGGCTGAACAGAGAGACCCAGGCGCAGGGCACTCGCACAGGAAGGGGAATTTTCTACTTCGCTCACAGCTAGACGGCAATAATTCATCCAGTGAGACATGAGAAGGAAAAAGGGCGGTGGATAAGAAATCCTCTCTGGACACACATTCCACCACATGGAACAAGTGACATTTTGTTCGGATTCTGCACAGGACGGGTGGTTCCAACAATGGTATGAGACGGTGGGTTTTTCAGAGTGTTATACGATTCGAGAGGGAGGCACAGGATTCTTAGAACTGAGGAGTTATACAGAAAAGGGCATCATTTTGTACTTATCCAAGCGCTGAAGTGACACATTAGTGATTCCATGTCATTTCACTATCATGGGTGCTCAGTTTTTTGCTAACATTGCAGCAAATGTAGAGTTATACACAATGTTGCATACCATACTAGCGAATCATCGCATCATCACCCAACCGATATACACCCATACCAAAAGTACATAAATAGGCTCAGCCAACATGATTGCTGTGTATATCACACTAATATCATGGGCCCCAGCAGAGGCTCAGCCGTTTTTCTTTTATGTTCTCCTATAGCACTCTGCCTAGTCGCTGACTCCACTCCCAACGGAGTTTTCGTGACATGCGCTGTCTCCACACGCCCAAGAGCGAGACTTGCAGAAGGCGCTTTCATCAATGCTCTTCTGGGCTCGAGTGGTGCAATGTCTCTCTATGCATGTGCTCGCCATACCCACGCCCACAATCGCCTCGACTAGGCTCCTCTCAACCCATATAAAAGCTCTGCGGAAGACTCTTGGAGCTTCGACTTATGTCTAATGAGATAGTGTCTCTAGATAAACATCGAGTGAGGATGACAATCTGCTAAGTGAATGTGGAGCCAATGACAATAAGCACTATTTGAGTTTCACTACATCGCCCTATCTACCATTTGAGGTATCACCCGTCCTCCCAATATGTTACAAACTAGAGAACTCAGTTGGCTCTTCAGCGCATGGAACCAGGAGGGTGACTACTTGATGTCCTTCAGTCCCCCAACACACAGGCTATTTAGTATCGCCTCAGACTTCCATGAGCCAATGTCCCGCTGTACAAATCATCGAGCGGGAGATGTGATCATCATAATAATATATCCCACTTAAGTCAGCTCGTATAAGCGAGGCTCTAGTACACGGCTAGGGCATAAGTAAGATGGTTAAAACGCAGGGGCTGGGCTGGTATGTGGGTGGCGAGGCTTCCTGTGCATACTATTCAGTGTTATGCGGACAGACATGATAGCTCTTCCAGGTGAATCTTCAGGTGATCACTCAAGAATTTACAAAAAACAGTTTTCACATTCCCTTGCTGGAATAGCGCTTGGGACGCGCATATTGAGACACAAGCAAATACCTCTACCAGGGGCCTAATGGATAAGGCCCCCCAGTTATCTTACCAATCTGGATCCTTTCACGAAGGAGGTTTTTTTTCCTTTTGTTTGCAATTGGTAATTACAATTAATATGTTGAACAATTTCGGTGGGTTGGGGGTCCATCAAAGAGCTGTTTCAAAAATTTTAAAAACAAAAAGGGCTTTCTGCAGTCTCTGGCAGGGGCGGCCAATCTCCAGCCCCCCTTTCTGTTGGTACAGGAGAAGCGCCTTGAGGGACCATCGAAGCCTGCTTCAGTGACAGATTGGCCTGTTGGGGAATGAGCAATACCTGTTTTTGTGTGTAATTCCCATAAGGCTAAAAGAGTAGCAACTCCAATGGGAAATCTGGAAAGCTGGGCCATTTCTGTCTCTACTTCAGATGGTATTAAAACCAAGAGTGCAAAGCAAGGCAGTGAAGTGTCTAAGAGAACATCTTAAAGCTGTCTTCCCTGATGGGCAGTAGCCGGCAAAAGTGGACACATGAAAGGTATACCATAAGAAATAAATGTATTTGAGGTTTTAAAGTGACCAAATTTCAGAAAAAAGGGTACATGTGCTGATGCCTAGACTTGAAGGCCTCTTGAAAGCCCTCTGGGATTAATACTTCCTGCAATAGAGAGAAAACAGCAGCTTTGGCAATGCGGATCAAACCAGCCATAATTCTTGAAGCTTGGCCTTTACTACTGCAAAGTGCTGAATCAAAGCAGCAGCATTTTTGGTGAAAAAAAGGGGTCAATTTAGCCTGTTTTCTATTTTATTAGGTAGAACAGGATTCTTGTACAGGTCATCTGTTAAATAGGTTTTTCCCTTCAGTAAAAATCTGAGAACGGTCTGTAATGTGATCAAATATGTATGTAAGGAAATGTTCTATTTCTAAGGAAAAACCAAGGAGCTGCAAAACCAATAAAAATGCTGTGAATTTTCAAACCTCTTTCAAAGCTGATGCTTCGCTCTCATCATCACATTCCTGCACATAAAGCTGAATCTGTTGCCAGATTAAAAGGCAAACAGAAAATTTCTTTGAAAAGCTTGGACAACAGCAGCACTTCAACAGTTGGGGGGAAACCGCCTCAGATCGTGGGTACATCTGCTCTCGGCAGGCACTAGAAGAGGGTTTCTCTCCAAACCACGATGTTCTGAAAATGACCAGAACCATCTGTGAATACTGTTAGAGGCTTGAAGTGGGAACGTCACTCTCTTGGGGTTTTCTGTCAACTGAAAAGATATTATAAGCCTATAAAAAAGCTTTTAAAAGTTCTTAAAACGAGACGAGCTTATGTTTTGTGGAAGCGATGGTGATTGAGATTTGTCTGCTTGAATCTCAGCAAAGGCATCTGAAGAGCCTTTGATTTCCTGAAATATCCAATTCAAGATAAAAAGTGGGTTTAAAGGTGGAAAATAGTGGAGAAATTCCACTCCTGCAAGAAGAAATGAGTCAGGCCTTAACAACCAGTTGGGCCATCATTTCATTGTTGGATCTGTGGGTTTTAGTCATTTGTGTGGTAAATAAATCCATTCAGTGATAAACAAAGAGTCTGGTGCCTGGAGTCCCATTGGAAACATCAAGGCATGGGCTGTTTTGGCTGGGGTGCAAGATTATTTCGAATAAGAAAGGCAGCTCATAGTGGCCAGCGGCAGCTGTTGGTTTACTATGGCATCAGTACAGTTGGACACGTGCCTGCTGAACTGTTGAAATGGAAGTGTCTAGGTGATAAAAGGCCCGAACTCCTTTTAACGCCTTTCAAACAAAGGACTTTTAGCTTGTTTTTGACAAATCCCTAACAAGGAGTGCACCCAGTGATTGTTAACCCAAAAGTTTTTTGCTCATATGTAAGGTGCAAATATTTGTCTGAAATTTGCAGAGCTTGGGAAGAAATGGAATAGACCCAATGCCCCACCCAAATACCTGCACAGGAGGATGTTTTTGTACTTTTTTGGGAGCTATGCACAAAAAAGGGTTTTCCCCACCCCCCCCCCCCCCCCCTTTTTGGCCCCCCCCCCCCTTTGAACTTACAGCTTTGGTGACAAGGGCTACATAAGGCTTTCTCCAATGACTTCCTGTTGTTGCAGCTCTACAAGAATAATCAGAGGAAGTGGTCCAAAAGAACATTGGGCATACTCTTTTTGAGCAACAGAATTAAGGACTAGCAATATACCACTGGCAAATAGACAGCTGTTTTTCCTGCCTGAGGTAAAACTATCCCAGTGATATGCTGTGGGAGCGGCGCCTGCAATGTTTTTGCTTGGAACTGAAAAGGAAAGTTTAGGAGCATCATCAGGATGTAAGGGGATATAAAAAACCAATCTTTTAAATCAATGACAGTCAAAGTTGCCAATTTCGGGAATCATGGTAGGAGATGGGCGACCAGGCGGTAGGCTCCGTGTCCTCCATAGGTAACAATTTTTTCGAGTAGGTCATGGAGTAAATGCCAAATTTGCTAGTTTGTTTTTAGATAACATGGGAGAATTCCAAGGACGAGTAGAAGGGACAATATGCCTTTCTCGAGCTCGTTGTAGGACGCAACTCTGTTACATGCACAATGTTTTTGGCAGTGGTAGGTGTCACAGACATTCTTTTTCACTAAAATCCTTTCTTTAGGATTTTTTCCTTCTGAGGGAAGCTGAGGCCCCAGAAACAAAAGGTAAACAATAATTATCTGGCTTCTGTTGGCAATCACAGGTCAGTCTGGATTGGCCCAGATTGAGTTTTTTTCTGGAGGTGATGGCCAATCCAGGCTTGAGAACTCTTCGACAGAGTCTGAGGAGCAGGGTTGTTATCCACTCTTCTATTCTATTCTTACGTAGTTAGCAGCTTCTGGAAACTCCTTTCCTTTTTCCTTTGCTTTATAGTATAGTTATAATGGTAGTATATAATATATATCATAACATAATAAATCAAGCTTCCTGATCATGGAGCCCATCTCACTCTCTTTCCTTCACCCCCGAAAACCTTGTGACAACCGTCGACAATTGGTGACCCTCGTGTTTCTGAGGACATTTTATCACTTGGTGAGACTCAGAAGCGAGCAAATTGCTGCATTTGGGTAAACCCCGAATATGTGGCATTGATGGTATCTCAAAGGTGACGCACAGAAGTGGATTTAGCCAGGACTGAAGAACCGAACATCCAGATTTGGACGGAGTTTCAACAGGCCAAGGCTGACCACAAAAAGGACCTTTTGAAACCTCCAGGAAAGATGCCAGGAGGCCTTTTCAAGCCTCGGCGCAGCTGCCGAGCATGCTGGACTCTCTCGGAAGGTACTGTTGGGCTTTTCCCTTCCTGAAATGCTGCCCTGTACAATGGTGGCTGGTAAAAGTGGAATCGAATTTTCCCCACCTAAAGCAGAGGTCCAATTTTCTCCCTCAGAGGAAGAGGGCTTAATGTTCCCTCTGGGGCAGATGGGGTTTAAGGAGGACAATATTCCTATGGAGAAGAGACAGTTATATGAAATTCTTTCGATGGGGCAACAGTTCTTTGGATTTTTCACTAATGTGCTATACTGCCCTTGATTTGTAATGTATGGGAATGGCATGGAATTGTCCTGCCACAAAGCCTGTTTTGGGATCGGACTTTCCGTGTTCCCTGCGTTTATCCGTCTTCACGGCATTGTTTCCGGTTTTAAAACGAAGAGCAGCTGCCTTTTTTCCCGTGGATCCGGCTCAGGCCAGGGGGCAAGCACCATTTCCCCCGACTCCTGGGGAAAGATCTTCGGAGGGGAGACAAACGGCTGCTTCCCAGCCCCCTCCGTCCCCAGCGGGGGGGAGCGAAGTTCGCCCGGAGGCTGCAGTTTTTTTTTTTTCCCGAGTTTTCGGAGCATGCCAGAAAGACCCGCCATACCCCCGCCGCGTCTCTCTCTGGGGGAATGTGGATGCGGGTCTGCCGCCGCGGCCCAGCGCCAACGAGCGGCTGCCCGGTCGCTGCACAAACGGCCCACGGCTGCGGTGGGCACGGCCGCATGGGGACATGGAGCGCCTCAGGACTGGGGAGGCCCGCCGCCAGCCCGCCCCTCGGGTGCGGCCGACTTCTCCCGGGGCAGCCCGGTGGCAGCAAGCGCCGGCCGTGGCTCCGGCCACAGCCTGCCCCGCGGACACGGCCGATCCTGTGAACAACCGCTTCCCGCAATTCGCGGGGTTGCTAGGTGAGAAGGAGACGCGGGGCTTCGCTGCTTCCGCCACAGAGCCTCCGGCGGCCCCTGCCTTTGCCCACAGCGCGGATGCCGGAGATCGCGTTCAGAAGACAGCCCGCCAGCCTAGCGTCAAAAGAATGCGAGTGCTGCGCCTGACACGTGGTCCTGCACAGCGTGGCTTCTCACCCCGAGTTTTTAGGCTGTCCCAGGGCTGTCCGCCTGCCGGGTGGAGCTGCAAGGGAGAGGAACTTCAGCCTCCCTTTACCGTGGAGGCAGGTGTCGCTCATGCAGCTGAATGCTGGCGTAGCCAATGATCCCTGTCTTTCAAAATTAGCGTTTTTGGGGGGTTGGGGTCCTTAATTGGAATGCTTGCTATCTCTGACACCCCTCGCTGAGCGCCCAGTGGGCGAGGGGACAGGTGGGTCCTCAAGGTGTCTGCGCCGGTTGGTTTGCAGTCCACACGGGGATGGTGTCAGGACAAGTGATGAGAAGACACCGTCTGCAGTTTGGCTTGCAGACGCAGAAAGCCTTCATGGTCCGCTTTGCTTTGGGGAAAACAGGTGTTCCAGACCCGGATGGACGGGACTCTCGAGCGTGCTTCTATTCCTCAGCTGCTGCAATGTTGTCGGTGGTCTTGGGGAACAGAGGCATGGGTCACTGCATGGTGCTGGCAGCTGGGTGGGTTGGCCTGTGTTAATGCAGGAGCTTGCCTGAGGGGTCCGCCCAGAGTGGTCCTCTCAGGCCCCTTCTGCTGCTTGGCTGTCTTTAAAAAAAAAAAAAAAAAAAAAAAAAAGTTAATAAAAAGAGTTGAAATACTGCAGCAGCAAGCTCAAAAAGCATCTGAAGGGCCGCAAACCTAGCTTCAGACCCAAGTTGTTTCAGAGTAAAGGCTGTGGTCTAGGGACATTTTCAGAAACTTTTTAAAAAATTGGTATTTGGGATTGTTTTTTGATAACTGTATGATGGGATGTTTTCTGCTGCAGCAAGTCTGTTCAGTGACCAAAAGAGACATTTCAGATGAGCAAAGAGAGAATCTTCAGTCACCATAGGACCATTTTCCTGAAACTAGCTGTTTGGACTGTTGGACTTTGTTTATTCTTATTGTGCATTTTTCTTATATTGTAAGATTGTTTTTAGTGATATCATAGAATTTTAACGTTTGTATAGGTGAAGAAATTCCCTGTTCATCCAAGAAAGCACTTGATTGAGTTTTGATTGGCCAACAGATTAACCTGTCGGTGTGTTGTTTCTTTCCTCGCATGAACCCGCAGAGAAAATTACCAAACCTTTTTCTTTTCATTTTAAATAAATTTAAAGGTGAACAATGTCAAGACATTCTTTTCACTAAAATCTTTCTTTAGGATTTTTTTTCCTTCTGGGAAGCTGAGGCCCCAGAAACAAAAGGTAAACAATAATTGATCTGCTTAACTGTGGAATGCAAACAGGTCAGTTCTTTGATTGGCCCAGATTGAGTTTTTTTGGAGTGATGGCCAAGTCCAGGGCTGAGGAACTGCTCTCGGACAGAGCTCTGAGAGAGCAACGGGTTTGTTATCACTCTTTCTATTCTATTCTTAGGTAGTTAGCAGCTTCTGGAATACTCTTCCTTTTCTTTGCTTTTAAGTATATTTTATAATGTATGTATATATATATATCATAAAATAATAAATCAAGCTTCTGATCATGGAGCCCATCTCAATCTCTTCTTCACCCAAAACCTTGGTGACAACCGTCGACAGGTAGGGGCCTTGATCCAACGTAAAACCAGTTTCTCTGTTTTCCAGGTTAGTTTTAAATAGTGCTCGCGCTCCAATGGGCCCCCATTTAATAAATTCTGATTGAATTCTACCAGCCCCACTGGGAAGAGAACATCCCCCACCATAGTACTATTGGCAACTTGTAATCAAACATAGATATGACTTGTGGCAGGTGTCCTCGGGGCCCTTTGATCTGTATAAGTGGTGGCTTTGACAGCTGGCGGCTGGCTTCCTCCAACGAATGAAAATGCCTGGAGCACTCAGAAGGGACCACGTGTGAGGGCATTTGCTTGAGGAGATAACTGTAAGTTTTCAGCCCCTGTGTCTATGAGGCTGTTCAAGTGTTATCTTTTGTCCTTTTGAATGTCAGGTCTACACCGATGGTGGGGATATTTGTTTAATACAGGTTTTAACCCAGACAATACTTGGGGTGTTCCAGTAGCCCAAATCCCCTTTTTCGCATTACGTCTGTGAAAGGTATGCTCATGGTTTGGGGAAATAAAAGCAATTAAACTATTCCTGTTTCCTTGGGGAACAGTGAAAGGCAGTTGGAGTGCCCAGGCCATGATCAGATCTCATTATCAGGGTCAGAGTCTCTAACCCCAGGGAGAACAAAAATCCCATCCAAAGAGGTGGATGACCGACTTAAAACAATGCATGCCTAAGCTGCCCAGGTGGTCCGAAAACTCCTGTGGGAAGCAAATGAACAGATTGATCAGTAACGTTACTGTATGGAGGTTTGCCAGGTCCAGTCCGGCGCTCCCTGCTGTGGATGGTTGTAAATTGGCAATGGGTCAGGCAAAGGCTGCCTTGTGGTGGGCTGGGCTGGGGCTTGCTGTGGTCTGCTCTGAGGCATAACCTGGGGCATTTTGTCTGTGTGGGTGGCAAACTCGCGCTTCAGCTTCCTGTTTCCCGATAACTCAATCTCTTTCCTAAAATCCACAAACTTGGACACGTCTGGTTGATTAGCATAATGCCTTCCATTAACAGCACTGAGGGTCCCAAATACTGGAGCTTTTGGATTGGCCTCCCCCTTTTCCAAAGCACTCCTTTTTCAAATGCCCAATTTCCTGACCTGGAGCACATTCAGGAGTCCCCTGGCATAGTCCCCTCAAACTGCAAAGGTGTCACTGTAGGAGGTGGTCAAACACAAGGCAGAAACGTACACCAGCAGTTCAGATGGCAACTCTTTATTATCAAACATGGCTGACATTTACCACTTTCTAATTGTTTATACTTCTTCTACCCTAACTATTGCCACAAAAAATCACATAAATCATTGGTGAAAAGTTACAGTGACTTCAACTAACTTTCTAAAAATATCTTCGTCAGCTGCAAAGTTCTCATCTTTCTTCAGTTCCTCACTTCTTGGTCTCTTAGTACGCCTTGGAGAGAGCTCTTATCAGCTTCTTCTTACTCCAGCTCTTCTTCTCACTCCTTAGCTAACAGGCTGCTGTTAGGCCCCTTCCACACAAAGGCATTTGCTATATACCAGTCCCCACAGCTTCATAAGTAACTGTTGCCCTATGCTGAAGGTAACACAGGTGGTTACATGCCTCTATCATTTACAGCAGGGTGGTTTCCTCCTTAGACAAGGACTTCAGAGTTTTTACCATTCTCATTAGCATTTTCAACAGCTAATTTTGAAGAGCAACACCTCTCTGGCAATGTCATTCTCATTTGTCTTTTAAGAGCTTGTTTCAAGCAGCCATTGAATTGCATATAAGGCTCAGCTAGTCCTTGCTTTACATAGTAAATAATTTTTGGGGGGTCACAGCATTGGGGAACCTTAAAAATGTGCTATGCACAGCTTCAGTAATACCCTCAAAGGGCCTCAACTAGAATGTAGGCTTGCCCAACAGGGACTGAGTGGATGTTCCTTCTCCGGCCAGGTGGTCAATTCATGAGGCTGCGATATTGCGGTTGCAGGTCACACAAATTTCACACAGCAAGCTTCAAACCCCTTTTTTCTACTGAAGCATCTGTGGAGCCGGTGGGCCTGATTAGAACAAAGCAATTATAGTCCTTTGGACAGACAGACAAACCCCAAGTTGGAGAAATCTCCCCTGTTCAGGGCAACTGAGCAGACCCTTCCCAGGATGCTTTGTTGTATATGCAAATGTACCAGTTCTTACCTCCCTGGTTGGACTGTTGGCCTCTCTCATGCCTTTTTCCTTATATTTATATGTCTTGAATGTTCTCCCTTCCCTGCCTATCCATTGGCCCAATATTGCCTCAGTGTCCACCCCCTTTTACGCTATTGGCTGCCACCATGTCTCCCTCTTTATCCCCTGAGCCCTCAGCCATTGGCCCTGATGCTCTGCCTCTGCCCCCCTTGTCCCCTGTATTTAAACCCGGACCCTCACTGTTCTTTTTGTCTTTGTCCCTGGACCCTTTGTGCCTGGCTGGATTAACCTCCTCCTCTGACCTCATAGAAAGACCCCTTCCCACTTCTTTGCGTTGGTGATTCCACAAGAGAAGTGTGGCTGCCAGTGATTGTGTGTGTGTGTGTCTGTGCCACGAGCAGCTTCATTACTGGAGATGCTTCTGGAAGGTACAGCTCCACTTCCTCTCGCTCCACCACCAACGGCTGGGCTTGCGACAGCTGGCAGCCTGAACAGGGACCTCTTCGGAGCATTCCTGGAGGCGTCTTCAGTAGCTTTTTTGCTACTGTAATTAAGCTATGTTTGGAGCAGCCTGTTCCCAGAGGAAGACTCCCAACTTTTACTGAGGGAATCCCACAGGCAATTGGCAATGTTCTTGAGGTGAGAAGATTGGTTGAAGCTGCCGGACCACCTCGAGAGCTTTTGCTGACCCACTGTCTTGTGAGTAATATATTTAGGGGTCCCACCCTTTTTTCTATCTTTTTCCTTTGCCTTCTTTTCCTCTTGGATGTTGGGAGGAAGTGTGGGGATGGAGCCAAACTGGACCACCCACAGAGGGAAGTTTATACCCAAGTTAAAGGAATCATTGTTGGGGAAAATTTTCATTTTTCCAAGGGAGATTTAAAATGTTTTCTCATTGGTTGTTCAAGTATTTTCCTGATGTTATGAGGAATCCGTTCTAATGAGTTTCTGGGACCATATAGAGAAAGGTTCTACTTTTTTGAGTTAAAGGGATCTTTCTCAAGTAGTGGATTTTTTAATTAATCGAAGTATGGAAATTTTATCCTTTGGCCTTATTGTTACGTCTGTAGAAAATGTTGGGAAATTCAGGACCCCAGTTTAAACCCTTCTCCCGTTCCCCCCTCACATCCCTAAACTCTCTTCCCTGCCTCAGGGAGGATTGGGAGATGGATCCTGCCAGCAGGCACAGGGTTGCTACCGTCACCCTGACATCTCCCAGTCTCCTCTGTCCCCTCTCCAGGGCAGCACTGCCATGGTGCCTTGGGCTCTCTCCTAACCCTCTTACCAATGTCCACATACCCAGTTCTACCACCCCTAGTTTTCTCCCAGATGGTGCCAGGAATTTGGCCAGCCCCGCCATCTTGTCTCTCCCTCTCCAAGTTTTCCTGCCCTTTCTCCACAAAATGGTGCTGACCCCACAAAGGCGACGGCCATTTTGTCACCTCCCCTCCTGCCAAAAATGACGCCTCTGACCCTCCTCCAGTTTCTCTATTCCTGTAATTGCCCTTGCCCCTTCCCTCTCTGTTGCTGCAACCCCATCCCTACCTCCTCCGCTCTTGGCTCCTCTCCTGATAGTCCTCCCTTCCATTCCCACAACACTGGAGCAGAAGTGGTGATGGCAGAGACCAGAAGGAGGCCATATTGGCTTCCACTGCTCAACACACAAACAGGCAGATTCTGGCTGCCAGCAAGGGCCCCGTGCAGTCATCAAGCACTCCTCCAAATCCTCACTCGGAGGATGACAGTAGGGATTCCTCAGACTTGGGCGATCACGTCTGATCTGAGGATCGCTGGGCCAAGATGCACGAGGGGAAGCCCCCTGGGAGAAGGAGCTCACAGCTGAGCCAAAAGTTTGCCTGTCAATTAATTGTAAAACCAGCAGAAGGGCACTGCCAATCAATTTCCTGGGAGCCGATCCCCTATGGGAATTGAAGAAGCAAAGTGGGCTAACAAGGCGGGGATTGCATTTTCTTAAAAAAACTTGCTGGAACGCCACACATCATCGCGCCATGTCTTGCGTCCTGCATGAAAATAAAAAGTATCATAAACTGCCTTACCTCCCCCGTGTCACAATCTGTCCTTATGAACACGGTTTCCGTGATTGTGGATTTGATTATCAGGGTGCATCGCAAAAAACTGACCATGGCAACAGGCAAGGTTTTGCAGTGTGATAATCAAAACAAATGCACCTTTATTGAATAACCACAGCCAAATGCACTGGGGAGGAATTGGGGATAAAAAGGGAAAAAGAAGGAAAAGAGGGAGAAGAGAAGGGAAGGTATTATAGCTACCAAACAGGAACAGCAAAGGTCCTTTGAATGTCGCAAGCTGATGAGTTCCACCAGGGTCACGTCTGGAGATCTTGAAATCTCTAGCTAACTCAGAGGTTTATTACCATAACTCAATTGAAAATTGTGGGGAGGGGGGAAAAGATACAATAAAGAAATAGATGTAACAGGTTAGTCCATGTTCTTCAGTAGTGACAGCCATTGTCTTCTTGTCCAGTAGCGTCACAACCTGCAGGCACAACGTCTTGTTGTTTGGTCAGCTTGCCTCCCCCACACACCTCCCCCGGGCTGGGGGTTCAGTCCCCAGTCCTTGGAAGGAGCAGAGGGGCCTTTTCACAGGGGGGTGTCCAGTCTCAGTCCCTGAATTGGAGAGGCTCCTTAAATCTCAGTCTGTCTGTCACGATTGGGTTGAAAACAGGTGAAGGGTCTCTCTGTGGGGGGAGACCACCCAGAACTCAGGAGAAGTCCAGCCAGCCGAGGTAGACAGCTTTTAAGGCTATTCGCTCAAAAAGCAAGATTGCCCCTTTTTCTTTCTTCACTGGGCTCATGTAGCATACAGCAACACCACCTGTGAAAGAAAGCTTAGCAAATGCCAGGAGCTGTGCTCACGTCTCAGAAGCCGTTGGCATGTAAACTTTCCTCCAACAGGGCCAGAAAACTTTAAGACAAGGCGTCTTTTCTTCAGTAGGTCCCCATGATGATCATTGAGGCAGATGAAGAGAAACTTTGGACAGTCGTCTCACACCCTGGTCGAGTACATGCCACGGGATGAGCAGTGAAAAAGCATCTCAATCACTGGCGGACACATATTCAAAAAGATGCCAACAAACCAAATTTAAACCCTTGAGCAAATGGTGGGAGAAGGTGAACTTCCAGAACCACAAGAACAAAGCAAAGGATTTTTAAAGAAGCTGCACTCAATGACTTCGCCACTGCTGCAAAGACATCCCTGCTCCTCCTCTCAAAACGACCCTACCTACACAGGAGTTTCAACTAAACATCAAACAAGGGACAAGTGAAATTTTCATAAAATTTGTAGACACCGACTTGAAGTGTTGCCACTTGAGAGGACAAAGAGAAAGCCCAGAGGCCAAGAAGGAAGTTGCTAAATAAAAATGGCCTTTGCAAAGGAGAACGATGAGTGCAAAACAATATTAAGAGCTCTCCTTTTGACCCAGAACCTACAGTCGAACCAGAGGGAGAGGGCCTGCACCAAAATTATTCTCCTCTGACAAACTGTGCAAGGGCAGTCTCTAAGGGAGCAGCAAGAGGCCTTTTTAACATCCCAGAGATGCTGAAAAATGTTTTAATTTGTTGGAGAACTGGGCCCTTTTATGAAGGACTGTCCCAGAATACAAAATGCCTAAAGATCCCCAGCAGCCACAAAAGGGGTGCCATTCACCACTGTAGGATTGCAAACAGACACTTCTAACAAACGTTCTCAGTTTATTATCGCAGGCAGCCTCACCAATCCACCAGCACCATTATCCAGCCAAAAAAACTACCAACAGAGCGCAGTGCAGAGCTGGCCAAAGACAGCAATGGAAAGCTTGTTTCACTGTACCTCGCCCCTATTCCAGAGGTCAAGACTTGGAAAATTACCGCGGAGCTCTGCATACTCCCGAACATGCAGACCAGCAGTCCACCAAGGCTTTTCCAGCAAGTTTCAGGTTGGGACGTGACGCCAACTGGTGAGTGCTGTGTCGTACAATTTGCTTTCTATCTTTATTCCACCAGAGATATGGACCCCCAGAGGCCTGAGAGATGTGCTGGTAAAAGGTAATTCCTATTCATGGACCAAATGACAATACATGTTTATTGTAGAAAAAAAGTAATCCAAAAAAACTGTTGCACCAACTGATGAATCACAGTCACTGTCTGCTGCACAACACACCCACACAGAGAGGACTGCCGACGAGACTCGTGATCGCCCGAGTTTTTATTGCCATTAGCATGGACAATATCCAGAAACACCCACTGGCTTTCTGGTTGAAATCACATGGCCAGACAAAACCTCTTTAAGACTGCAGTCCAGTTGAATAAAGGTAATTAGCATCTTAACCTACAAGGATGGTGACACAGGGGCTGACATTATTATGAATTACAACAACCTAAAATGGCCCCGGAAACTGGGGAGCTGACTCCTGTCACTGGAGTCAATCTCAGTCATCGGCCTAAACGTTCTGATGAGGAGCAAGCGGAGAGCTGTCACAAAATAGAGGGACCAGAGGGCCAACTGACACCATCAGGGCCATTTGTAGCAAGGCACCCATCACCCTGTGGCCAAGGGAGAGAGTGTCGCCAATGGGGAGCTTGACTGATATTCCACCTCCATCCCGGGACTTCTAGCGGGGCACTGCAGAAGCGCACCACCCCACCACTCACCTGGAAGACTGGACACCCCACCGTGGTGGCTCAGTGGCCCTCAACAGAGAAATTACTACCCCTCGAGCTCCTTTTGCTGGGAGCAGAAAGCTTTCCAAGGCCATCAAATCGTACCTACAACAGCCTTGAACTCCTTCTGTCCTATTGTTCTTTTAAAAAACCTGGCACGCACAGATTGAGGACCCTCCAGACCTCATAAAATTAAGAGGTCATGGAGTGTCACGCGCAGAACTGTGCCCGGAGGTGACGATGACAAACAGGGTGCACAGATCCCCTCACAGGCTCCGCAAATGCCAACCAGAGCGGTTGGCGGCAGGAACAAAAAGGCAGCATCCACGGGTTCTTAGGAGTGAAACAGGGGGTGGCTTCACTTCACGACCAGAGAGAGAAGACTTGGGGCAATCAAGAAGCTTTTTATAACATCACTCGGGAGGGAAGGAGTTTAGGGTAAACCAATTAGGCGGTATTGGTTGGGGAGGGGTCAAGAGGCAGGACATTGTTACACTTGAACCATATAAGGGAGCCCATAGGGGAGGGACATAACTTGGGTAAGCCAAATTAGGGGTTCTAAAGATACAGAATAGACAGGGAATTCCCCCAAAAGAAAGGGGCAGGTTCAGGGGAGGATTGACATTCAATGGGAGGGGAGACAAAAAGGATTCTGGGGAAAAGGGCAGGGATAGAAAGGAGTACAGCTTGGGAAGGTTGGGGATTAAACCTTGGTAGGGAGTGGCTGGTGACGAAGAAAAAAGAATTGACCATCTAACTGAACTGAATAAAAATGAGGGAGATGTCTAATTTTAGAACACAAGATATACAAATGAGGAGCCTAGCGCCACTCTAGAAGACAGGGGGAGGCAACACAGGGGACTAGAAGACCACAGATAAGCAGAGAAGCAAAACCACAAATGCAGCAGTGAACCTGCCAGACATAGAAAAAATGCACATAAAACATCTCCCCTCTCTTTTTTACAAAGGCAAGGGGAAAGAGCATCTAGGACGTTTGAATTAAATATACAAAAGATATTAGCATAATAGAAATATATAATATTTTGCAAATACAACTAAAACTGATAGAAAGTTTTAAACTTGGAAAAGAACAAATAACTTGAATATGCTAATTTGATAACTGCTAGACAAATAAGAATTTTCTTGTAGAACAAAAATGAGCTTCCCTGCGCAACTCTTACTAAAGGGAACTAGTTTAAAGGTATTCCTTCTGTGACTTAAGAATTGCTCAGGGAGCACCAACCATTCATTTCTGAGTGTAAAATCACCAAATAGTGAGGCGGCCTTTACGAGCTTGTTTTTACTTAATGAACAAATAGTCTTGACTTTGAAATAATTAATTTAATAAAATTGGCTTAAAAAGGTGATTAAAGACTCATTCAAAACAAAGAAACATTGATGATAAACTTAAAATGAATTAACATTTGTAGCACCCAAGAAACCAACATAATATAAACACAAATAAATTTTACTTTATCTTTATTGTAACCTCGAAACTATAGATTCTGAGAACTAGGGATTTTAATATTAAATTTTATTAGGAGTTAACATGGATTTGCAGTTGCTATTCACTCAACACTTATGACAAATTGATTTTATAACACAAAAGTAAAATAATACGGTATTTATCATATTAATTTTAGTGAAATCTTCCTTGGTACGTTTCTTAGATGCAACACTGAGGCGCGGCGGCTGTTTCTACTTTTGCCTCAAGACTCTCCAAGCTAACTCTTCAATTGCTGACAAACTTGGACGCAACAGATTTTCTCCTCCCCAAAGAGTCCAGTTCAACTAAATAGCAAAAATCAATTGTAGAATAGTAACTTGGCGTGCCATTATAATACTTCATTTTTCTACAATATACAACTCAAAAACTGGATTAATTTTAAATTATTTCAAATAATGACAGGCAAGTTATTTCAAAAACAACACGAGAACATATGTCTGGCATAAGGGAACTGCTTTATCAATAACTAAAATCAAAACCTAGAAAAATTATCTGACTTTTGGTTGTGGAATTAGGGAAACATAATTATTCAAGAACTTAAAGACATCTTTACTAATTAAACTTCTTAATATTTTAATTAGATTTCAATACATCTTTTACTTTTTAAAAAGGACTGTTTAAAATTCTAAAAGAGTTTATATATATTTTTAACTTTTACAAAAATACTGCTATTTAAAAAATCTAAAGGAAAGTTTACAACTTCCAAATGAAATCAACAACTCTTCAAATTAACAAAATCAAAATATTACTGTTGGAAGAATTAATTGTTATAGAATTTATGTTTAACTTAAATCAAAGCACTTTAAGTTCCTTTTTATTATTAAAAGTCATGATTACAGTCCTATAATCCGCAGAGGAGACCTCTTCGCAAGAAGGACAATAATCAGGAACCTGTCACATTAATTAAAACCATGATTATCGTCTTACTGCAGGCCCTTTGGCAAGAAAGGACAATCGGGTCTCTCACAACTTAATAATAATCAAACTGATAAATAGGAAATAACATCTATATTATTTAAATTAAACTGGTAATATTATAGGAAATTAAAAGGAACGTTGGATAGGGTCTGACTAGGAGGATGGACAAGGACTTGAGCAGCCCACTCTGGAGTTACAAAGTTTAGAGTACATTTTGAATTACTGAACCACATGTGAAGAACTATAAAAAGAAGACAAAACATGTGTCTAAATTGTTTCTTCTTGTTCTCTCTTTACTTGATCTAGCTGTTGCAGTTGCTAAATGTTTGCAGATTTCTAATTTGAAAGGGTTTTCAGGGGTTTAGAAGGATCTAAGTTTGCAAGAAGATTTTTTATAGAGATAACATGCCTGATTGGTCCGAATCTTGCAGGAAATGTTTATGAGAAAACCGGTGCTGCCGCAAGTGAGTAAGGGGGTAGGTGAGGAAAGAATCTGACATGCCACCACCCTGGGGGGAACAAGATGGCGGTTTACGGGTCTGGGTTTTTCCGGCTCGCCTGCCCCTCCGAAGGGGAAGTCCCAGAGGAGGGGGGAATGACTCCTTCAAGGAGGGTAGGTCCTCTGAGGGAAGGCCCCCACTTGGCAAGTCCTCTGCAGGAGGAGTCAGAAAGAAGGATTAGGGATGGCTTCGGTCCCATCCTCCGCAAAGGGGAACTTGGCCTACAACCCATAATTGTGGGCGGTGGCCCTTGAGGAAGGGGTGGGGCTAGCAGTAAAGAATCGGGGACAGAAAAGAAGGGTCGCTGGTGGGAAAGCTGGCTCCAAGTGTCGTGGCACGCTATCTTGGAAAGGGGGGCTCGGGCACAGCTGCAGTTCCTAGTAAGACCCGAACAGTGTCCAGCCGGGCGCTTGGAGGCAGTGCGGCCAACACTGGTTCCAAAGGGAGCATAGGGAAGGGCTAATTGGGTAGTGCCGAGGGGACATGAGAGTATAGGGAGCTTCACAAGAAGCGTATTAGGAGAATCTACAGGAGAAGAGCTTGCCACATACCGAATTAAAATGATGTTTAAGATGAACATAAGGTCCTTTTTCAATTTAATATTAAAATCTCTCCATATTTCTGGGCGTACTGCTGCTTGTTGAACAAATTTTGCTCCATGTTCTGGTATCCTCTGCTCTCATCCCGCCTCAAGGGATGCCCCAGTATTCCTGGGGGAGAGCCCTGACTTGGGGGAGGAAAAACAGAAAGCAGAGGAGACACCCTCTGGGTCAGTGAGGGAGGGAAATGAGCCAGATGTGGAAGTCTCACCGCAAACCGGGTCCACCAGCCTAGAGAAAATTCCACTGCAGGGGATCAAAAGCAAAGACGAGCTACAGCCCACTTAACCGCCGAATGCTTGGTGTACCTGGTCGTGCCTCTGGTGGTGATCCTCAGCCCACAGCGAATCCCCCGAGGAACTCCACCCATCCGCCGAGTCCCTCTCCTTACCAGCTGCGCCGATCAAGGATGCGATGTTCGCTGAAGCCTGGGGACTTCCTCTTTCTCTACTTGCCACCTACAGGGAAACCTGGGTGTTTCTGGTGATTCAAGCTGTCCCGGAGCCTTGGTGCTCGCGCACTATTGGTCCCGGTGGTGCTCGTCTCCGTGGAGCACCTTTGCCCTGCCTGCAGCTGCACACAGCTACCCTGCTGTCTGCTCAGGGCCGTAGCCAATCCGCTGAGCCACCTGACGAGGTTTCTCTCCAGCGTCTGGGTAAGCCATCCGAACGGGAAGGGTGAGAGAGTCCCGGAGCCCTCAGAAACACTGCTCGTCTCCTCTTACGAGTCAAAACAGAGCCGGACCGCTGCCGTCGATGTCTTCGTAGTCCCCGTTCGCTCCTTTTCTGTGAGTGTAGGCGCCCACCAAAATCCCGCCCGTTTGTTTTTTTGAAGATGAGGAAAGGGAGTCCCACAATTGGGCCCAGGCTGCAACGGTGCGGACTGTTGCCCCGGCCAAGGTGACAATGACAAAGGGCGCAACAGATCCCCCTCCACAAGCTTCCGCAAATCCCAGCTTAAGCAGCGGTTTGGCGCGGAACAAAAAGGCAGCACAGACGGGTCTTTTGGGAGTGAAACAGGGGTTGGCTGTTACTTCATGAACCAGCACCGCCAAGACAGACTTGGGGCAACAAGAGCTTTTATAACATCATCGGGAGGAGGAGTTTCGGGTAGCAACCAATAGGGGTATGGATGGGGAGGGGTCAAAGGCCGGAACATTTTACAACTTGAACCAATAGGGAGCCATAGGGGGACAATAACTTGGGTAAACCAATTAGGGTTCTAAAAGATACAGAATAGACAGGGAATTCCTCCAGAAGAAAAGGGCAGGTTCGGGGGAGGACTGACAATTCAACGGGAGGGGAAGCAAAGAGCGAATTCGGCAAAAGCAGGCCAGGATAGAAGGATTGACAGCTGGGAAGGTTGGGGATAAAAGTTGGTTAGGGAGTGGCTAGGTGAACGAAGCAAAAGATTGCATCTAACTGACTGAATAACAATGAGGGAGTAATGTCTAATTTTAGAACCCAAGATATAAATGAGGAGCCTATGCCACTCTGAAGACGGGGGGAGGACAACACAGGGGGACTAGACAGACCAAGATTAAGCAGAGAGAAAAAACCACAATGCAGCAGATGAACCTGCAAACAAAGAAAATGCAACTAAAACACGGAGGACACGGGTCCTTGCACGTCTGGCCTTCTGCTCTCCCTTCATGCTTCCCCATGATTGGGAGACTGGTGGTGCATTGATATCAAAGACCACTTTTTTAACATGCCTCCTCATCCTTGAGATGCTCTCCAGATTCAACTTTCCATTCCTGGAACGACAGCACCTTGAAGGCAGTACCAACAGGTGAGTCCTCCCCCAAAGAATGGAAAAACTTGCCTTCTATGCCAGTGGTACATGGCCCAATGTCCTACTCTCCCCCCATCAAAGGACCTCCCAGATGCCATCATCCTAAACATTATATGGATGACATTCTGTCTTGAAAAGACATGGTCTGGTAAAGAAGGCAAGAGCTTCCTGTTGGAAATGGAAAATGGTAAACCCCCTCCCTCTGAATTATTAATTTTGAAATTCAAAAGGCTCTCAGGCAGATATGGGAATAGGAATAACAGTTCTTTGCTAGACAAAAATAAAATTACAAATGCAATAGTACAAAAGAAAGAACAGACTGACAGTCAGAATATGACCTAAACCCAAGTGGGTCAGAGGTGGTAGGTAGGCAGTCGCTAGTTAAATGGTGGCTGCAGTGCAGCTGCAGTGACAGGTGTGGTTTTGTTGAAGCAGTGATTACCTGTAGAAGGTGGAGTTTTCTCTGAAGATCAGTGGTTGTGTAGATGGGCCTGAACTTCCCCTCTGGGAATCTAGTTGGAGAAGAAGCTGCTTCTCGAGGAATCCAGTTGGGAAAAGGCCTTTCTTTGTTGTTCCAAATCTCAGATATATCCACCAGGTATGGAATCTTGGCTCTTGTCGCCTTGTTTTCTTCTAAGTTCTTTCTAAGCCTTCTGAGGTTTTACATTCTTGTAATGGACGTTTTCTCAATGCACTTTTATTAAATAATTGTTGTTTTTTACTTTCCTCTCTGGAGCAAGGAGAAAATCTAATGGCATTGTTGGTTTGTCAGTGTCATTGAAGAGGGTTGGCAATTTCATCTCCAAATCCACTGTTCACTTTTGAAGTTATAAGATATGTGGAATCAGAAAATAAACTCAACTTCTTCTTACTTGGGAGTGTCCCATAGTCCTAGATCTTTTATTGTTAATGTCCTAGTTGCAATTCATCTGGTGGCCACCAATGTTTGGGTACAGCCGATTGGGTGAGGTCATATAGTTTTACTGCCCCTCCCCTGCTTTGGCGTGGTGACTGGTGAAAGACATTTGGAACTTTGCCTGCGCTCCTCTTGACAGGCAAACTACCTGAGGTGTTCTATGGAGGACGTCTTTGGTTTTGGATCTCAGGAAGGGTCTATGGAGTGAAACGGGCTTTCTATTTGCTGGAGCAATGTTTGGCAAGATTATTTCTTGTGGGCCAGAGAGCAAAGGGCTTTTTTCAGGACCCTGCGGAGGTGTCCTCCGGGAGGCATGGTCCCCCTCGTGGGAGAATGCGCTCATGGAAGCTCTCTTTAGGCTGATGTGTAAGTTAGAGACGTGGGATTGTTGCTGGTGCAATAATAAAAAAGTTGTTGAACCATGGTTTGGTGGGGGTTTGGATTGTTAGTGACTCTGAGAGTTCCCCACGGTGACCCTTCCATTCTTGGACATGTAGGAGGGGGAATT
>NDFG01000239.1:34569-44601 GCA_002167245.1 Sporophila hypoxantha
AGAGGGACACACAAGGGACATTGGGGGAGGTCCATAGGACACGGGGTGACACAGGTGACACGGGGGGGGGTCCGTACCTGTGGGGACAGACAGGGGACACACAGGTGACACACAGGTGACAGCAGGGGGTCCCTACCTGAGGGGGCAGCCGAGGGTGACACAGAGAGGACAGGGTGGGACACACAGGTGACACGGGGGGGTCCACAGGACACAGGTGACACGGGGGGGGGTCCGTACCTGTGGGAACAGACAGGTGACACACAGATGGGCACACAACAGACACACAGGTGACACACAGGGGGGTCCATAGGACACAGGTGACACACGGGGGGGCACGTAACGGACACACAGGTGACACACAGGTGACACACGGGGGGGGTCCGTACCTGTGGCAGCAGCCGCGTGGCCCCCGCGGGCAGCAGCAGCAGCAGCAGCAGCAGCAGCGTCACCGCCGGGACACCGGAGACACGGGGAACACCGGAGACACGGGGAACAGCATGGGGGACACCGGGAACACCGGGGGTCACACCGGGAACGCCGGGAATGCCGCGGGTCACACCGGGGGTCACACCGGGGCTGACACCGGGGGTCACACCGGGGGTGGCACCGGCCCGGGGGGGCGCGGCCATGGCGGCGGCTCTGACCCGGCCCGAGCCCCCCCCGGAGCCTTTATGGCCCCTCCCGGCCCCCGCACCGCGACCCGACCGGAACCGGAAACGGGAAACACCGGGGGAGGGGGGGCGGGGCTTGGGGTGTCCCCCCCCCAAACTCCACAGCCCCCCCCCAATTAATGAGCGCTCCCCCCTCCCCTAATTAATGAGCCAGCCCCTGATTAACGGCTCAAGTTGTTAATTACGTTAATTATGCTAATTATGTTAATTAAACCCCGCCCTCCTGCTGGGCTTTCCCACTGTGGGGGCGGGGGGGGCCCCAAAAAGCGGAACCGCCCAAAAAAAAACGGCCTGGGGGGGGTGGGAGGGGCAAAAAAAAATCCCAAAGGGGGAACCCAAAAATTGCATTGAGGGGGGGACCCAAAAATTGCATTGAGGGGGGGGCGGAAATTGTCCTGGGGGGGCCCAAAAAATCCGGGGCGGCTCAAATTAACTTTCTCGGGATCTCCAAATATCTGCCCCTGTGGAAGGACCCAAAATCCGTGGTGGGTGGGGAGTCAAATAATGCCCTTGGAGGTGGGCTCTAGTAAACTACTTTGGGGTGGGGTCCAAAAATATGTGGACGTGGGGTGGAATCCCCAAAAAGACCTCGCTCTTGGATGGTCTCCATAAAATTGGCATTTTGAGACATTTTATGGGGATCCCAAAAATTCTGCGGGTGGCCCCACAAGATCCGTCCCGGGTGGCCTCCATTAAACACAGGTGGGGGCGGACCTGAATACCGGTTGGTGTGGGCTCCCAAAAATTCTCGTCCGCTGGGAGTCTCCCAACGGTTCCGGTTGTTGTCTTCAAATTTATTCCTTGGTGGGTGGTGCAAAAACCTGCCCTGGGTAATTGTCACTAGCAAATTTAAATCCTGTGTGGGGGGGGCCGTAATAATTCTGCGGAGGGGCCCCAAAAATCCGGGGGGGGGGCAAAAACACCGCCCTGAAGATCGCCACCACAAAATCGGGGGGGGGCAAAACGCCCTGGGAGCAACCAAAAATCTCGGGGGGGGCCCGAAAATCCGGGAAGGTAAACCATCGTAGGGGCGCATCCGAAAATCTGGGGGGGGGCCCATAATCACGGGCCCCAAAAAACCGCCCGGCGGGCCCCAAACCGCCCGGGGGGGCCCCAAAACCCGCCCGGGGGGGGCCCAAAAACCGGGGAGCCCAAACCGCACCGGGGGGGGCCCCAAATGCCGGCACTACCCGAACCCCCCCCCCCGGGGAAATGTCAGCGCCTCCGATTTCAGTGGGTGGCGGCGGGGGCCTCAATGGGGTTTCTGAGAGGCTCGAGGGGGTTTTGGGAACGGTCCGGGGGTTTCCCTGGGGTCTCTGAGGTTTGGTCCTCTGAGGGGTCCCAGGCGGTTTACCCTGGTTGCTCCCTGGTGCTCTCAGGGTCCCGGGGGTCGCGTGGTCCGGGGCCTCTGAGGGGTCTCTGAGGGGTCCGTTGGTCCCGGGGGGTTCCCGGGGTCTCTGCAGGGGTCGGGGGTTGTTTTCCCGGTGCTTCCACAGGTTCTTCTAGTGTGGGCTTCCTCGTGTGTTCCTGTGATGGTCTCTGAGGGGGCTCTGATGGTGTCCCGTGGGTTCTCCTCATGCTGTCCCTCATGGGTGAAGTTCTCGCGGGCGGTGTTTCTCCTGGTGCTCGTCCGTTTGCCCTTCAGGTGTCTCCGTGGGGGTTCCGTGTGTCTCTTATGTATGGTTCTCTAGGGTTGTGTCCCGGGTGTCTCTCCGGTGCTTCTCCATGTGCCTCAGCGTGTGCTCTCTTTCCGTGTGCCTCCTCACTGCTCCCAAAATCTCCTACCGTTCCAAAGTCCGGATTCCCTATTTCCCTCGCTTCCGCCTGCCGCTTTCAGAATCGATACCGAGCCTCGGTTTCTTGGTCCTGGTTTCTCGGTCTCCGCTGCGGCTCTCCCGTCCGACGCGCGCTGGTGGTCTCCCGGCTCCGCAATGTGCGTAGATCCGGGCCTTGGTTCTTCGGTGGCCTAGCCAGCTCTCTGCCCGTCTCCGTGAGCTCTCGTGGTCACCTGGATGGATTGTCCGCCCTCCGCCCTCCTGGTCCTGGCTCATTCCCGCCCCTCGCTCATGCTCCGGCGCTGTCAGCATTCCTAGTCCTTGGTATCCCGTGGTACCTTGGTGAGCATGTGCACCTGGTAATCCGTGGAAAACTCTTGGATACCTGGAACGAACCTGGACCGGGGCAGCGTGCCATGCCGCAGCTAGGTGCTGTCGGTTGGAGCGGTCGGGGTTGCTTCTGGGTCGGGGGTGGTTTCATTCGGTAATCGAGCCCCTGCATTCTTTGCGGCATGAGTGGCGGGCTACGTAATGATAAATAACCGTTTAATTTTATTCATTGAGTTACCTAATTACTGATTTTAATTGATATTTTACATTATACGGGGGTCGCATCCACCTGGGCGCTGCCTTCGGCGGTGTCTCTCGCGGGCCGTCCGCCTCTCGCTGAACAGGCTCTCGTAAGACAGCTCCGCGCGCGCCGCCCCGGGGTCGCAGCCGCGGCCTCGGGCGGCGCGCGGCGGCGGCGCTCCGGTTGCAAGCTGCCCGTACTTCCAGCGGCCCCGGGCTTCCGGGCGCGGGCGGAAAGTCGATCAGGGCTGGCGGGCACAGGGAGGGTCCGGGGGTTCTGAAGGGGCCCGCCCGGTCCTTGCTGCCGCAAAGCCGGAAAGTTTGTGATCGGTGGCAGCGGAACCCACAGTGATCACGGGCGGGCGCTCTGATTGGCCCGGCGCAGGCGCGGGACCAGCAGTTCAGGGCGGAAAGCCTTCGCCGGAGCGCGGCGCTGATTGGTCGATGGAGCGGGAAGTGGCGGGCGGGCGGCGGTGATTGGGTTGTGTCCGGCGGGGGGCGGGGTTTGGGTGGCGGAAAGTCGGCTGCGCGTGCGCGGATCCGTGCCCGAGCGCCCCTCAAGCGGGGTGAGAGCGCCGGGGGGCTCGGGGGCCCGGGACGGGTCCGGGGGTCCCGGAGGGGATTGGGCGTCCGCGGAGCTCTCTGCGGCGCGCCTGGGTCCTTCGCGGCGCGCCCTGGGGTCGTGCGGCTGCGGGGGTGCGGCGGTGCGGGGGCCCGGGAGGCCCCGGTGGCACCCGGGGTACCGGGACGGGACGGGACGGCTCCGAAGAGGCTCTGGGGTCTTTAGTGCCCCCCAGGTCCTCCTGTCCGGCCCTGGGTCCGATGCGGTGCGGGGGTGCGGGCCGGTGAGCCCCCGGTGGCACCCGGGGGTACCTGGAACGGGTCCGGGGGGGATTGAGGGTGGGGTTCCCCGGGGGGATTTGGGGGGATCCCCGGTGTCTCCGGGGGTTCACGGCCGCCGTCGTCCGCAGACCCCCCGGACCAATGAGCAGCTCCGAGGAGGTGGTCGTGATCTCGTGGTTCTGCGGCCTCCCGGCAAACGAGATTCTTCTGTGAGGTGGGGAACGGGACCCCTACCAGGACGAGGGACCCCAGCACCCAGGGGACACCCCGGGACAGCCCGCACCCTGGGACCCCTGGGACCCCTCGGACCATCGTGGGACTCTCTGAGATGCCCCAAGACACCTCCCAGGACCCCGAAGGGACCCTAGGAACCCGCCTAGGACACCAGGACCCCTTAAGAACCCCCCAGGACCACCAAAGGGAACCTGGAGAGGACCCCCAGGACCCTCAAAGGGACCCCGGGACACCCTCAGAGACTGACAATCCAGGACACCCCTTTACACCGCACCAGGACCCTCTGGGACGTTGGACGTCCCGAAGGGACCCCGGCGAGCACCACCCAGCCCTCTGGGGTCCCCAGCCCCCAAGCCCCCATTGCCCCCAATCCAGTGGATCGAGTTACAATCCAGGACAAGCTTCAGTTTCCCCCGACCTCCCCCTGGTCCCCTGAGCCCCGACTGGTCTGGTGACCCCCCAGCCCCCCAGCCCTCTGGGGTCGTCCCAGCCAAGCCCCCAAGCCCCCATTTGCCCCCAATTCCCAGGTGGA
The DNA here is from genome assembly GCA_002167245.1 of Sporophila hypoxantha. Classification (NCBI taxonomy): domain Eukaryota; kingdom Metazoa; phylum Chordata; class Aves; order Passeriformes; family Thraupidae; genus Sporophila; species Sporophila hypoxantha. The sequence goes on from NDFG01000239.1 coordinate 39,195, forward strand.
AGTGAGATATAGGCAAGTTTCAGTCCTGATCCGTCCTGCCGCAGCAGACCAGACAGCCGCCTTCTCCAAGCCCCCTTGCCACCATCCAGGGTAAGTACTCCAGCATCCTGCGTAACGAGCAGGTGCCGCAACTACAGACGGCCCGACATGATCTGGACCTGGAGCCGGTAATGGGGGTCCTGGAGGCTCGGGCTTGGGGCTTTGGGGGGGCTGGGGCTTCATGTCGGACATGATCCTGGACCTGGAGCGTGGGTAACGGGGGGTCTGGCTGGGGGCCTGGAGGAGGGGGCTGGGGGCTTCGTGGGCTGGGGCTGATCAAATGATCGCTGGAGCCGTCAACGTCTGGGGTTACGGCGGGTTTGGGGCTGGGGCCTGGGGGCTTATCGGTGTTGGAACCTGGCGGGAAACGGGGCTTGGGGCTTGGGCTTGGGTGGCTGGAAGGGGGGGGCTTGACGAATGATCTGACCTGGAGCCATCGGTACGGGGGCTTGGGGGTAGCGGATGGGGCTCAGGGAGGTAAGTTGGGGGTACTGGGTCACTCTACTGTTGCCACCTCAGAGAAGTGCGGGACAACCACCCATGGCCGGGGATTGGGGTTGGAGGGTCTCAGGGGGTTCTGGGGGTTGGGGGAGCTCAGGGGGGGGATTAGGGGGGTCTAGGGGGTCTCCTGGGCCCCTGACCCCCCGTGCGCCCCTCACCCAGAGCGAGGAGCCTGGAGGACACCCCAACCAGGCTTTGGCGGGGATTGGGTTTGGCTCAAGGTTCTGGAGTGGTTGGGGGCTCAAGGGGTTCTGTGTTGGCGTCAGGGGCTAGGGGATTTGCCGGTGTCAGGGGTCCGCTGCCGCCTGACCCTACCTGTCGTCCCCCTCCCCAGACGAGGAGCTGGAAGGACAACCCCTAACCCAGAGCGACCTGATCGAGCAGAGCGGTGCCGAGACTGCTCTAACGGCTATCCAGCTCCGCTACATCTGCCCAACAGGGCAATCCGCCCAGATGGTGAGGGGAGAGACTCCGTGAGACCCCCCCTCAAATTCCCCTGAGACCCAATCCGGACCAACACTGACACCACCCTGATCCACCTGACTCCTGAGACACCGCTCTGGCTCACCCCTGACCCCCGAGTCACGCCCGGAACATACTGCCACAGGGGCATCGCCCAGATGGTGAGAGAGAGACCTCCGGGCCTCCCTAAAGACGCAGCCCCCAAATCCTGAGACCCCGGACAGAACTGAGCACCCCTGGGGACCCCCGTGCAAACCTAGCCCCCGATTCCACCGCCCGTACAGATCTGACCAACAGGGCAATCCGGCCCAGATGGTGAGGATGAGAGCCCCGCCCCATCCCTGTGAGACCCCAAACCCCCCTAAGACCCCTCCTGAACCCCCTGAGACCCCTGAGACTCCTCCTGAACCCCTGAGCCCCTTCCGAACCTGAGACCCCCACCCTTGGACCCCGGGTACAGCCTGAAGCCACCCCTGAGCCCCGATCCACGCTCGATCCATCCTGATCCAACGGGGGCATTGCTCAGAGGTGAGGGAGAGACCCCCCGAGACCCTCCCGGGACCCTTCCCCAAATTGCCACCCCCAGAGAAAACCTGAACTCCTTACTGAACCCCTGAGATCACCCTCTGGGACCCCCAAACCCCCAGAGACCCTGACCTCATCTCAACAAGCAGGGGCATTGCTCAGCGGGTGAGGGAGACCTCCCCCAGAACCCCCTGAGACCCCCAGGACCCCCCTGAGACCTCCCTCCAGGCCCCCCGAATGGAACCCCCCTGACCCCAGAGCTCCGCCAAAGACCCCTGACCCCTGTTGCCCCTCCCCTCATTGGAGAAAGTACAGCAGGGAGCACTTCGGGGTACTGCCAAACGGGTTCTACTGCGAGAACGCAGCCATGCTGCCCCATCGTACGGTCATAACTGTTATAGTTCTGGAGGGACTGGGAGGACTGGGAGGGCTACGTGGGCACTGCGAGATACCGAGCCCATTGCTGCCCATTGGTAATGCTTATAACTGGTTATGATCCTGGGGTTAATACTGGTTTGTACTGGAAGGGACTGGGAGGGCTAGGGGGCAAACTGCGAGAACCAAGCCCATGCTGGCCCATCGGTATGTGTCATAGCTGGTTATAACTGGGTTATACTGGGAGGGACGGAGGCACCTGCGAGAAACCAGCCCATGACTGCCCATCGTATGCGTATAAATGTTATACCTGGTTTGTAGCTGGGTTTATAACCTGGGAGGGACTGGGAGGGGCACTGGCGAGACCAGCGCCATGCTGCCCATGACGTATGGTCATTACTGTTCTATCTGGTTTGTACTGGGTATACTGGTTATACTGGGAGGGCTAAGGGGGCACTGCGAGAACCAGCCCATGCTGCCCTCGGCTACGGTCATAACTGGTTATACTCTGGTATAGCTGGTTTGTAAGCTGGGTTTTATATGGGAGGGACTGGGATGGGCTACTGCGAGAAACCAGCCCATGTGCCCATCGGTATGGTCCATACTGGTTATACTTGGTTTGTACTGGTTATACTGGTGTATACTGGGAAGGGGCTAAGGGGGGCAACGCGCGAACCAGCCCATGCTGCCCATCGGTAACGGTCCATGACTGGTTATACTGGTTATACTGGGAGGGACATGGAGGGACTGGGAGGGCGGGGGGCAGCTGCGAGTAACCAGCCCATGCTGGCCCATCGGTATGCTACGGTTATACTGGTTTGTACTGGGGAGGGACTGGGAAGGGCCTAGGGGGCACTGCGAGAACCACCATGCTGCTCATCTGGTACGGTCAATACTGGTTAATCACTGGTATAATCTGGGAGGAACTGGGCAGGCGGCTAAGGGGACCACTGGAGATACAGCCCATGCTGCCATTGCGTATGGTCATACTGGTTATACTGGGTATCAGTCTGGAGGTGACTGGGAGGAGCTGTGCGAAACCACCCATGCTTGCCCATCGTAACGGTTAACACGGTTATACTGGGTTAATACTGGTTTGTACTGGGAGCCACGCCAGAAACCATCCTATGCCTGCCCATGGTATGTTATACTTGGTTTATGACTGGTTATAATGGGAAGGTGACTGCGAGAAAACCACGCCCATGCTGCCCACTCGGTAATGGGTTACATTCTGGTTTAATTACTCGGTTGTTATAATTTGGGAGGCGCGCTGGGATAAAGTGGGAACTGGGGGGTCACTTTGGTGCTTTATTTGGGTTTCTGGTCTCTCTGGGTTTGAGTTGAGATCTCTGGAGTTTATTTAGGTCCTTTAGGGAGGTTTATTTGGGTTTTTGGGGATTTTTGCCACGGTTTTCTTTGGGGTTTATTTGGTTTTTGGGGGTCGTCTTGTTGTGGGGTTATTCTTGGGTCGCCTAGGAGGATTAATTGGAGTTTATTTGGGTCTCTTTGGAGGTTTCTTTGGGGTTTCTTTGGGGTTTATTTTGGGATTTCTTTAGGGAGGATATTTGGGGTTTTTGGGATTTTTCCCCGCTGGGATCCCTTAGGGGGATATTTGGGGTTTTTGGGTTTGGCTCCCGAGCTGGTCTGATTTGGGTCTGGGGTCCCTGTGCCCCGCAGGCCCCCCCACCCTTGGGGGGGGGGTGTGTGCGGACATCGCCGCGGCGAGGCCATGTGGAGCTCTGCTGCCCCAAGTGCAATGGAAAAGTGTACACGCCGTGGGCCTGGGTCCCTTTTGGGGTCCTTGGTTGTGTTTTTTTGCTGTCTTCTGATTTTGGGTCTGGGGTCTCAGCGCCCGCTGGTCGGACATCCCGGCGAGCCATGGTGAAGCTCTACTGCCCCCAGAGTTGGCATGGACGTGTTACACGCGTGTCGGGCTTTGGGGTCTTCGGGGGTTTCTATGGGGGTTTTTGGGGTTTTTTTGTGTCTCTGATTTGGGTCTGGGTCTCAGGGCTGTCGGACATGCCCCGCGAGGCCATGGTGAAGCTCTACTGCGCCCCAAGTGCCATGGACGTGTACACGCCCAAGTCGTCGCGGCACAACCAAACGACGGTCCGCCTACTCGGGTCACGCTTCCCGCAAACATGCTGTTCTGGTGCACCCGAGTACCCGGCAAGCGCCCCGCCAACCAGTTTAAGATGCCCAGGTCAGGCATGGGGTCCCCCAAAAACAAAACCCAAAAATTAAAAAAGAAAACAGCTTGGATTTTCCAAAAAAACGCAAAAAAAACCCCAATATATAGTCACGACCTCGCGAGTACCGGCCAAAGCCGCAGCCCACCAATCCAGTTTGTCCAGGTCTAGACCGAATGGGATCCCCCAAAAAATCACAGAAAATTAAAAAAAAAGAAAACACGCAAACAATACAAAAATCCAAATTCCCAAAAAAAACAAAACAAAAAAATAACATAATTTCAAAAGGTGACACCTGTGAAGTCCCCGAGTTATACGCTCTGGCCCCCAAGCCCCCGCCAGTACCCTTTCAGTTTCGATGCCCAGGTCAGTACAGTGGAATCCCCCCCTCAGGATAAATCGCAAACATTATAGAAAAAACCCAAAAAAAGCTAATATGAAGAAAGAGTAAAAAAACAAAAAAAAACAAAACGCCAATTCCAGGAAAAAAAAAAAACCAGAAAGGGAAAAACGACGACAAAAACACCATGCAGTCTTAAAAAAACAAAAAAGAAAAAAAAACCAAAAAATAAAATAAAAAACAGCGCGAAACCGGGAAAAACCATTACAGTAAACACCAACCTCCAATTCCAGAAACAAAACGTCCCGCGAGAAAAAATAACATGTTAGAATTTTTCAATAGGTGCACCTGAGCTACCAACACCAGCCCAAGCCGCCCAGTGGTTTCGGTTTTATTCGGTCCCGTGGCCTTTAACATTGGTCAGTTCTGCGTTTAGCCGCAAGTTGTACGGGCATGGGGATCCCACAGCAAATTCCCCAAAATAAAAAAAATAAAAAACAAAAAAAAAACAAAAAAAAAAAAAAATAAAAAAAAAAAAATAAAAAAAAAAAAAAGAAAAAAAAACCCAAATTGCCAGACAAAAACAAAAAAAAAAAAAAAAAAAATTCCAAATTAAAGGGTGCGAAAAACGCGAGTACCCGGCCCAAGCGCCCCCCCGCCAACCAGTTTGTGCCCCAGTCAGGGATGGGGGGTGCGGCGCGTCACAAAATAAAAAAAACAACCACCAAATTAAAAAAAAAAAAAAAAAAAAATAAAAAAAAAAAAACAAAAAAAAAATAAAAGAAAGACAAAAAAAAAAACAAAAAAAAAAAAAAAAAAAAAAAAAAAAAAAAAAAAAAAAAAAAAAAAAAAAAAAAAAAAAAAACAAAAAACAAGTTCCCAGGATAAAAAGCAAAACAAAAAAAACTTTTTTTTTTTTCATCCACAAAATCCAGAAAAACAAAAAAAAAAAAACCAAAAAAAAATCCCACAAATT
>NDFG01000239.1:121881-134606 GCA_002167245.1 Sporophila hypoxantha
CCCTGTCACCTGCCCTGTCCCCTCTGTCCCCTCCCTGTCACCTGCCCCCGCCATCGACCCACCTGGCACCGGCCTGGCACCCCTGTCACCTCTGTCACCTGTCCTGTCCCCTCCTCTGTCACCTCCCTGTCACCTGCCCTCATCACCTGCCCCCGCCATCGACCTGTCACCTGCCCTGTCCCCTCCCTGTCCCCTCTGTCACCTGCCCCCGTCACCTGCCCTGTCACCGGCCTGTGGCCTGTCCCTGTCACTGTCCCTGTCACCCCTGTCTCCTCCCTGTCCCCTCTGTCACCTGCCCCCGTCACCTGCCCTGTCACCGGCCTGTGACCTGTCCCTGTCACCCCTGTCCCCTCCCTGTCACCCCTGTCCCCTCCCTGTCCCCTCTGTCCCCTCCCCGTCCCCTCCCGCGGGGATTTAAGGGCGGCCCCGGGGCCACCGCGGCACCGACAACGGAGCTGCCGGTGAGTGGGGACAGCGGGGACAGTGGGGACAGCCAGGGGACAGTGGGGACAGCGGGGACAGGGAGGGGACAGTGGGGACAGCGGGGACAGCGGGGACAGGGAGGGGACAGTGGGGACAGCAGGGACAGTGGGGACAGCAGGGACAGTGGGGACAGCGGGGACAGGGAGGGGACAGGGAGGGGACAGGGAGGGGACAGTGGGGACAGTGGAGACAGGGATGGGGAAAGGGAGGGGACAGCGAGGATGGCATGAGGACAGGGATGGGGAGAGGGATGGGGACAGTGAGGGGACATCGGAGACAGGGACTGGGGACAGCAAGGAGACATCGGGGACATTGGGGACAGGGAGGGGACAGGGACTGGGACAGGATGGGGACAGGGACTGGGGACATCAGGATGGGGGACATTTGGGACAGCAAGAGGACAGGGAGGGGACATAGGGACAGGAATGGGGACACAGGGACAGGTCGGGGACATTGGGATGGGGCCAGGGATGGGGCCGTGAGTGTGACAAAGGGAAGGGACAGGGACAGAGGGACACAGGGACAGGGACACACGGGGACACGGGGACAGGGACACGGGGACAGGGACACACGGGGACACAGGGCTGGGGACAGGTCGGGGACATCGGGAAGGCGGGGGCGGGGACACAGGAACAGGGTGGGGACCTGGGGACAGGATGTGGGGACAGAGGGACAGGGACAGGGGGACAGGATGTGGGGACAGGGATGGGACAGGGACAGAGGGACAGAGGGACCCAGGGACAGGGGGACAGGGAGACAGGGGGACAGGATGTGGGGACAGAGGGACAGGGACAGGGACAGGGACAGGGACAGAGGGACAGAGGGACCCAGGGACAGGATGTGGGGACAGGGATGGGACATGAGGGATGTGGGGATGGGGACGGGGACAGGGACAGGGGCAGGGATGGGACAGGGACATGGGGACAGGGCGGGGTCTGTGTGTCCCCACTGTCCCCACAATGTCCCCTGTGTGTCCCCAGGGATGTGTGCCGGACTCCAGTGCCTGCTGAACCCGGGGCTGGGGACAGGGACAGGGATGGGGACAGGGATGGGGACGGGGATGGGTGGGGCTGTCCCCTGCTGTCCCCTCAGTGTCCCCATTGTGTCCCCAGGGATGTGCGCCGGACTCCAGTGCCTGCTGAACCTGGGGCTGGGGACAGGGACAGGGATGGGGATGGGACAGGGACAGGGACACGGGGACAGGGCTGGGGACAGAGCAGGGGTTGTGTCCCTGCCCGTGTCCCCTCAGTGTCCCTGATGTCCCCTGCTGTCCCCTGATGTCCCCATTGTGTCCCCAGGGATGTGTGCCGGACTCCAGTGCCTGCTGAACCTCCTGCGCTGGGGCTGGGGGGTCCTCAAGGGCCTCCTGGGGGGACACGGAGGGGGGGGGGGGGGGGGGGGGGGGGGGGGGGGGGGGGGGGGGGGGGGGGGGGGNGGGGACAGCGGGGACAGTGGGGACAGGGAGGGGACAGTGGGGACAGCGGGGACAGCAGGGACAGTGGGGACAGGGAGGGGACAGTGGGGACAGCGGGGACAGCGGGGACAGACAGGGGACAGCGGGGACAGGGAGGGGACATCAGAGACAGGGACTGGGACAGTGGGGACATCGGGGACATTGGGGACAGCCAGGGGACAGAGGGGACAGTGGGGACAGGGAGGGCACAGGGAGGGGACAGGGAGGGGACAGGGAGGGGACAGCGGGGACAGGGACTGGGGACATCAGGATGGGGGACATTTGGGACAGCAAGAGGACAGGGAGGGGACATAGGGACAGGGCTGGGGACACAGGGACAGGTCAGGGACATTGGGATGGGGCCAGGGATGGGGCCGTGAGTGTGACAAAGGGAAGGGACAGGGGGACAGGGACAGGGACACACGGGGACACGGGGACACAGGGCTGGGGACAGGTCGGGGACATCGGGAAGGCGGGGGCGGGGACACAGGGACAGGGTGGGGACCTGGGGACAGGATGTGGGAACAGAGGGACAGGGACAGGGGGACAGGATGTGGGGACAGAGGGACAGGGACAGGGGGACAGGATGTGGGGACAGAGGGACAGGGACAGGGACAGGGACAGGGGGACAGGATGTGGGGACAGGGCTGGGACAGGGACGCGGGGCACAGGGACAGGGAGACAGGGGGACAGGATGTGGGGACAGGGATGGGACAGGGACAGGGACAGGGACAGAGGGACCCAGGGACAGGATGTGGGGACAGGGATGGGACATGAGGGATGTGGGGACAGGGATGGGACAGGGACATGGGGACAGGGCGGGGTCTGTGTGTCCCCTCAGTGTCCCCATTGTGTCCCCAGGGATGTGTGCCGGACTCCAGTGCCTGCTGAACCCGGGGCTGGGGACAGGGACAGGGATGGGACAGGGACAGGGACACGGGGACAGGGCTGGGGACAGAGCAGGGGTTGTGTCCCTGCCCGTGTCCCCTCAGTGTCCCTGCTGTCCCCTGCTGTCCCCTGATGTCCCCATTGTGTCCCCAGGGATGTGTGCCGGACTCCAGTGCCTGCTGAACCTGGGGCTGGGGACAGGGACAGGGATGGGACAGGGATGGGACAGGGATGGGTGGGGCTGTCCCCTGCTGTCCCCTGATGTCCCCATTGTGTCCCCAGGGATGTGTGCCGGACTGCAGTGCCTGCTGAACCTCCTGCGCTGGGGCTGGGGGGTCCTCAAGGGCCTCCTGGGGGGACACGGAGGTAAAAGAGAAAGATGGCGGGACAGGGAGGAAGGGAGGGGACAAGGGAGGGGGACAGGGGGACAGTGGAGACAAGGGATGGGAAAGGGAGGGGACATAGCGAGGATGGCATGAGGACAGGGAATGGGGAGAGGGATGGGGACAGTGAGGGGACAATCGGAGACAGGTGGACTGTGAAGCAAGGAGACATCGGGGACATTGGGCAGACAGGGAGGGGACAGGGACTGGGACAGGATGGGGACAGGGTACTGGGGACATCAGGATGGGGGACATTGGGGACAGCAAGAGGACGGGAGGGGACATAGGACAGGAATGAGGACACGAGGGACAGGTCGGGGACATTGGGGAGATGGGGCAGGGATGGGGCAAGTGAGTGTGATCAAAGGGCCCAAGGGACAAGGGACAGAGGGAACAACAGGACAGGGACAACACGGGGAGACGGGGAACAGGTGAACCACCGGGGAAACGGGACCACAGGCTAGGGGACAGGTCGGGACATCGGGAAGGACGGGGCGGCGGACACAGAGCACACACGCGCGCGGGGACGCGTGGACAGGATGTGGGACGAGGGAACAGGGACAGGGGGACAGGATGTGGAGGACAGGGAATGGGCAGGGAAAGAGGGGACAGAAGGACCGCAGGGAACAGGGGACAGGGAGACAAGGGGGACAGGATGTGGGGACAGAGGGACAGGACAGGGGACATGTGTATCGAGGAGACAGAGGGAACAGAGGGACCCAGGGACAGGATTGGGGACAGGGAGGGACATGAGGATGTGTGGGGATGGGACGGGGACAGGGACAGGGGCAGGGGATTGGGACAGGGGGAACATGGGGACAGGGCGGGGTCTGTGTGTCCCGCAGCTGTCCCCACAAAGTCCCCCTGTGGGTTCCTCCGACCAGGGATGGTGTGCGGACTCCAGTGCTCTGCTAACCCGGGGCTGGGACAGGGACAGGACAGGACATGTGGGACAGCGTGGACGAGGGATGTGGGACAGGGACATGGGGACAGGTGGGGGCTGTGTGTCCCCTCAGTGTCCCCATTGTGTCCCCAGGATTGTGTGCCGGACTCCAGCGCCCTGCGAACCGGGGCTGGGGACAGGGACAGGGATGGGAGGACAGGGACGGGACACGGGGACAGGGCTGGGACAGAGCAGGGGTTGTGTCCCTGCCCGTGTCCCCTCTGCCATGTCCCCTGTATGTCCACCTGCCTGTGACCCCGCTGTGAGCGGATGTGCCCCCTGATTAGTGTCCCCAAGGATGTGTGCCGGACTGCAGTGCCTGCTGAACCTCCTGCGCTGGGGCTGGGGGTCCTCAAGGGCCTCCTGGGGGGACACGGAGGTGAGGGGGGGACAGTGACAGCGTGACACGGGGGGGGGGGGGGGGGGGGTACAGTGATCGACGGGACGGGAGACAGGAGGAACAATGAGCGGGGGGGGGACACGGGAGGGGCAGGCAGGGGGGGGGGCAACGACACGAGGGCACGGGGGGGGGGCACAATTGGGACCCCGGGGGGGCTTTGGGACACGGGGGGAGGGGGAGGGGGAGGAGGCGAAGGGGGAGGGGGGGCTGAGGTCAAAGGTCACCGCTTAACCCCCCCTCTTTCCCCTCCCCCACAGGGACCCATCCCCCCCCCGCGGCTGAGAGGACAACGGAGTGGTCCGGCAAGGAGAGCACTGAGAATAGCCCAAAATGACCCAAATATCCCAAAAATAGCCCCAAAATGACCCAAAATCTCCCCAAATCTCCCCCAAATCCCAAAATCCCCCGGCTGAATAAACCCCTCCTCCTTTGAGCCGCCTCGCGTTTGTGCGATTTTGCGGCTTTTTGGGAGCGGGGGGGGGGCGACAGGTGTCCGGGATGGAAAGAGTTAAAAAGTGAAACGAATTCCTATGTTAATTAATGTATTTATCTATTTATCATTCTATTTATCTATTTATTTCTATTTAATTATCTCTATTTAGTTAGGTAATTTAATAGAAAAAATTAAATAAATTAGAATTTGCCAGGAAAGGGAAATAAAAACGAGCTAAGAAAGAAGTAAAAAAAATTAACAAAAAATAAGAAAATAAAAATATTAAACAAGAAATAATTAAAATTAAATGGAAGTTGCGCAGAACAAAATCAAAAAACAGCTGGAAAAAGTTAAATTAAATTAAAAATACATAGACCCCAATAAAAAAATGAAAATAAAATAATAAAATAATATTAAATAATAAATAATTAATATTAAATGAAGTTGCACAGGAAACGAAATTAAAAACGAGGCTGGAAAAATTAAATGAAATTTTAAAAATATATAATTCGCCCCCCCCGCGGGCATTCCGGTGTTCTGGGATTTTCGGGATTTTTTTCTCCCCTTTTCCCAGCGGATGGACCCAAACTCCAGGGAATTAATAAAAAATTTTAAATTTCATTTTAATCTCCCACACAGGGGGGGAAAATTGGGGCAAATTGGGTGAAAATGGGGACAAATCTCCCGATTTGGGGTTTTGGCGGCTCGGGCGGGAATTTTTCAGGAAAAATGAAAAAAAAAAGAGGGAGGGAAAAAAAGGGGAAAAAAAAGGGAAAAAGGGAATTTTCCTGGGGCGGCCCGCCCCCGCTCGATGCCCAGCGGGAGCGCTGATGGTCCATCGCGACTGAGGTTATCGGGACTGATGATCCATCGCTGGCTGAGGCATCGCGCCAGGCCCGCGCGCCTGCATTCCCGGCTTTAACCCAAATTCCCCGCTTTACCAAATTTCCCCGTTTTATCCACAATTCCCCCGGGTTTTAACCCAAATCTCCCTCTTTTAACCCAATTCCCCCTTTTTAACCCGAAATTCCGGTTCGTTTAACTAACAAATTGATCCTTTTAACCGAAAATTCTCCGGTTTAAACCGAAATTCCTCCTCGTTTTAAACCCGGAATTCTTTTTACCACACTTCCCCAGTTTTAACTCCAAATTCCCCTTTTAACCCCAAATTGCCCCCTTTAACCCATTTTCCCCCCTTTTTGTAACCCAATTCCCCTTTCTAACCCACAAGATGATCCGCAGATACCCACGATACCATCGACTATCCCCCACGAGACATTCCGACGATATTCCCACGACATCCCCACGATATTCCCACGATATCCCACGATACATTCCCACGACATGCCCCACGACATCCTTCCACGATCATTCCCACGATATCCCCCACGATATCCGCCACGATTCTCCACGATATTCCCCACGATATCCCCACGACAATTCCCACGATATCCCCACGATCATTCCCACGATATTCCCACGATATTCCCCGCTCAGGACCCACCCCCCCCGCGCCCCTGGTGTCCCAGGAGGCCCTTTAGGACCCCCAGCCCCATGCGCAAGAGGTTCAGACAGGCCTGCAGTCGCGCACAACATACCTGGGGACAATGGGGACAGTAGGGACAGCCAGGGGACAGCCCCACCATCCTAGTCCCATCCCTGTCCCATCCCTAGTCCCTGTCCCCTAGCCGTCCAGGTTCAGCAAGGCACTGGAGTCCGGCTAACACATCCTGGGGACACAATGGACATCAGGGGACAGCAGGGGACGCAGGACCGAGGGGACACGGGCAGGGACACAACCCTGCGCTGTTCCCAGCCCTGTCCCCGTGTCCCCTGTCCTGTCCCATCCGTCCCCTGTCCCAGCCCCGGTTCAGCAGGCACTTGGAGTCCGGCACACAATCCTGGGACACAATGGGGACACTGAGGGGACACACAGACCCCGCCCTGTCCCCATGTCCCTGTCATCAACATCCTGTCACATCCCTCTGTCCATCCTGTCCCACATCCTGTCACTGGTCCCTCTGTCCCTGTCCGCTGTCCCATGCCCCATCCCTGTCCCCACATCCTGTCCACCCCCTGTCTCCCTGTCCACGTGCCCGCGTCCCTGTCCCCAGCCCGTCCCCACTCTGTCCCCCTGTCCTGTCCCTGTCCTGTCCCTCTGTCCCGACATCTGTCCCCTTCCCTGCCCTCTGTCCCAACATCCTGTCCCTGTCCCTGTCCCTCTTTCGCAATCTGTCCCCAGGTCCGCCACCCTGTCCTGTGTCCCCGCCCCGCCTCCGATGTCCCACTGTCCCCAGCCCTGTTCCCCGTGTCCCCGTGTGTCCTGTCCCTGTTCCCCCTGTCCGCTTCTTTGTCACAGACTCACACGGCCCATCCGTGGCCCATCCCAATGTCCTGACATGTCCCTGTGTCCCCAGCCCTGTCCCCTATGTCCCTCCCTGTTCCCCTTGCTGCCCAAATTGTCCCCCATCCCTGATGTCCCAGTCCCTGTCCCCCGCTGGTCCCCTCCCTGTCCCCTCCTGTCCCTCCCTGTGCCCTCCCTGTCCCACTGTCCTCTCTGTCCCCTGGCTGTCCAATGTCCCCGACTGTCCCATGTCCACAGTCCTGTCTTATGTCCCTCCCTGTCCGCGCTGTCCCCTGTCCTGTCCCCCGCTGTCCCGCTGTCCCACTGTCCGCCTCCTGTCCCGCCACTGTCCCTGCTGTCCCCGCTGTCCCCACTGTCCTCCCTGTCCCCAACTGTCCCCGCTGCCCGCTGTCCCACTGTCCTCCTGTCCCTCCCTGTCCCACTGTCCGCTGGTCCCGTGTCCCACTTTCCCTCCTGTCCCACTGTCCCCGCGTCCCCGCTGTCCCCCACATCGTCCCTCCTGTCCCCCACTGTCCCCGCTGTCCACTGCCCTCTGTCCACTGTCCCCGGCTGTCCCCACTGTCCCTCCCTGTCCCCTCCTGTCGCACTCACCGGCAAGCTCCGTGTCGTGCCGCGGTGGCCCGGGGCCGCCTTAAATCCCCGCGGGAGGGGACGGGGAGGGGACAGGGTGTGGACAGGGAGGGGACAGGGGTTGACAGGGAGGGGACAGGGGTGACAGGGACGTGAAGGGACAGGCTCACTAAGGGGCCGAGTAGGTTGTATACGAAGGGACGCAGGTGAGGGGCGCTCCAAGTGACAGAGGGGAACATAGGAGGACAGGGCGAAGGTAACACGTGTGCCATGAGCATGGGAGAGTGGAGAGCGGCAGTAGACAGGGATGTTGACGAGGAGCAGGGACATGGAAGGTTGACAGAGGTGACAGGGGTGCTATGATGCCAGTGGGTCGATGGCGGGGCAGGATGAGCAGGCAGGAGAGGGAGAGAGGGACGATAAGGGAAATAGCGGAAGGATTAGAGCCCGGTGACAGAGAGCGACTGACACAGCCGAGAAGGGCAATGCCGGGTGCATCACCCTGCAAAGCCGGCCGGTCTCCGGGTGCTCTCGCGGTCCGCCCGGCCGGCGTGGGAGGGGACACGGGACAGGGGAACTACGTGGGGGGACGGGGGGGGACACATGGGGGGCATGGGGGACACGGGGACAGGGGACACGGGGACAGGGGGGACACGGGGACAGGGACACGGGGACAGGGGACACCACATGGGGGACAGGGGACACGTGAGGGACAGGGGGGGACAGCTGGGGGCGACATGGGGGGGGACACGAGGACAGGGAAACGGGGGGAGCAGGGGGGGACACGGGGAGGACGCTCTGGGGACATGGGGGACATGGGGAGAAACTGGATGTGGGACAGTGAGGGGATGTGGGGCGAGATGGGGACCACGTGGGACATGGGGGGCACATGGGGGACGAATGTACGGGACACTAAGGGGGACGAGGATCCTGATTCAGCGAGTGGGGACATGTAGGAGCGAGAGACCAGGAGGGGAACCAAGGGACACGGGGGGGAACATTGGGACATGGGGCAAATATTCAGGGAGCTGGGGCCTTTCACACAAGGGGGCAACGCGCGCGGACACAGTTGGGGGAAGCATGGAGCGAAGGAGCAGACAACGGAGGAGCTCGCAGGAGACATATGGGAACGATGCTAGAGGATGACGGCACTTGAGGACATGGGAGACCATTGGGGATCAAGTTGAACGATCTGGGGACATTGGAGTGTACACCTGCAAGGGAGGACTTAGGATGTTTGGGGTACAGGGGGAGATAAGATGCGGGGGGAGAGCAGGGGAGGGGAGACAAATAGAAGAACATGTGGGATTCGCAAGGGGACGAATGGGCACAGAGGGACCAGGAAGTGGACAGCGGGCGAACAATGAGTGGGGGGGGTACAGGGGGTACACGGGGGACAGAGGGGAGTAGGGGAGCACGGACCATTGAGTGTGGGAGCAGAGGGACATGTGGGGGGACAGGGGACGATCAGGAGGACAAGGGAGAGAGCGCGTGGGGACATGGGACAAGGAGGGGATAATGGGGACATGGGGACGAGGAAATGATTTGTAGAGTGCTGGACCATGGAGGGGGACACGGGGGGGGATAGTGGCAACGGGGGGTGGGGACACTGGGGGACACGGGGTCAGGGGTCACTGGGGGAACACTGGGGGACACTAGGGGGGCACTGAGGGACACGGGGACATCGGGGACATGCTGGGGGGCACGTGGGAGGACACGGGGGACACTGGGGGACACGGGGGGTCACCAGGGGGGTCACCGGTGTCCACGTGGGTGTCGCCATTGTCCCCCCGTCCCCGTGAACCTTTGACCGCGCGGGGGCGGCTGCTTCATTTTCGCCCCACCCCCGACTAGTGGGCGGAGCCCTGTCTCGAGGGATGTGGGCCGTGGTTTTCCGCTGTGTGGGCGGGGCTGCTTATGTGGGGCAGGAGGCGGCGAGGCGTGGGCGTCGACGGCGGCGGAAGAAGCGCGGGCACCAGTCTGAAGGGCATAGGGCGCGGATTACCGGGCGGAATGATTTTGGGAACGAGGGCGACGCCGCTCCGGGCGCGCGAGCGGAAGTGGGGAGAGGGACCTGTCTTGTGGCGCGAGCTCGGGGGAGCGCCGAGGATGGTTGACAGCGCGGCCAGCGGGGGGGATGGGGGGGCCCGTGGGGGATGTGGGAGAACCGCCGGAGGGGGGTTTTGGAGGGCCCGGGGGTGGCGCGGTGTGTGGGCCTTGACACCCCTCGCGAACCCCCGAGCCCCGCGGCACTCCCCTGACCCCTGATCCTCGCGACCAACCGAGCTCCGCCGGGCCCTGCGGCCACCGACCCCCGACCTGCCTTTGCCCGCCCAAATCCCAGACACACGACCGAGCCAGCAGAGAAGAGATATATATATATCCTCCCGACCCCATACATCCCGAAGATGCGCCCAAAAGAGGCCCAGACCCCCGTGCCCCCCCGTGCCATGACGCCAAGTCCTAGCTAGCAGAGCCGTGACCTCAGTCACCGCCGGTTACCCGTGCCCCGCAGAACCGCGACGTACCTCGGGCAGCCCGCCGTGCCCCCCACGCTCTACTAGACGTCGAGCGCAAGCACTGGTGGGCAAGGGAGACGTAGGTTGGTTGTGGAGCTCAAGAACGACCATTATCAAGGCTACGGGAGGGGGGGGGGTGGGACAGTACGAGCCGCCACAAAGACGTTACCCAAAAAACGATGTGCGGCAGCACACAAACCAAAACACCCAACGGCCGGAAAAGCGAGCCCAAAAACCCCCGCGTCCGGAGAGACACCCCTAGATATATATATCCCCCTGACAGAATTCTGAACAGGAAATAAAGACACGACCGTAGCCAAAAAAACAATTTTGCCTTTTTCTGTGAGGGGATTTATACAAAAGACCCACAGCGACACTCTCCTCGATATGCCCTCACACCGCAACCTCGAGTGGACCCCACGACGCCCTCGAAGCCCACCGCAGAGCCCGTTAGAGGCACGCCAGCTCGCACGAAAGAGGTCCCTGGGTATCCCTGCTGGGACTTGTTCCCCCAGGACCCAGATCCTCTGGGACCCCAGGACCCCAATTTCCCTCCTGTCTCCCCCCAGCATCTGGCGGCACGACTGGCAACTCGTGGATCAGGTGAGTGAGATCGCTGGGAGGGAGAGGAGGTTTGGGGTCTGGGAGCGACACCTGGGGGGAGGTCTCCTGGGGGAGCTCCCTGTGGGGGTCATCTAGGAGCCCCGCCGTTGACCCCCGTGCCCCCAGTATGAACATTCAAACTGACCGACATCGAGCGTCACCGGACTCCCCTATGTGTATAGGTACCATAGGGTTATCGCACACGCGGGGCGACTGGGGAGGTGGGTGTGTTTGGGGGATCTGGGGGGTCTGCGGGGGGGGGGGAGCCAGATTGGGGGGTCTGGAGGGAGTAGGAGATTTCTGGGGGAGGTAGTCTGAGCGGTGTGGGGGTGATAGGAGGACTACTGGAATCAGTGATTTTTTGGGGGGACTGGGGGCGTACAATGGAGGAGACAGGGGGGGTTTTGGGGGGTCTCCGGGGCCTGGGGTTTGGGGGGGGGTCTCCGGGGTGTTTTCTCTGATTTTGGGGGGGTGTCTCAGGGTGGTCTCTGTGAGTCTGAGGGGCTCCTGGGGGGGTTTGGGGGGCTGAGGGGCTCTGGGGGGGTTTGGGGCGGTTTGGGGGGCTCCTGGGGGGTTTGGGGGTGCTCTCGGTGGTTTTTGGGGTGGTCTCGGGTAGTTTCTCAGAGGGGTCTCGGTGGTTGTGGGTTGTTTGGGGGAGTCTCAGGGGGATCTCAGTGATCTTTGGGATATTTCTCTGGTTTTTGGGGTGTTTGGGTATTTACTTCTGTTTTGGCCGGGGTCTCAGGGGGCATGTCACTGAGTTGGGAGGGGTCTGAGCCCTGTCCCCCCCCAGCTGTCGTGAAGAACTGCTCATCGCGCGCGCCGTGTTCTGGGGTTTCCTCTTGTGTATCTCAGTGATTTTTGGGGTTTTTGGGGTTTCCTTGTGGTTTTTGGGGTTTTCTCTGTGGTTTTTTGGGGGCTCAGGGGGGTGTCCCCACAGTGAAGCTCTTGGGGACAGGGTCTCACGGCGCTAACAAGAACACCCCTGACCCGCGAGCTGTCGGTGAAAGCAACGCTCTCGCGGCATCCGTGGTTTGGGGATCTCAGTGATTTAAAAGTAACATGCGTGGTCCGTTCCCATCGACTAAAGTTCGTTGGGATATTTCTTCTGCGTTTTTGGGGGGGGGTTTGGGTATCTCAGTAATTTGGGGAAAAAGGGTCTTCCAGGGGGATGTTCAGTGATTTTGGGGAGGGGGTCATCACGGCGGCGACCTGCCGCTGCCCCACCAGCTGTCGTGAAGAACTGCTCATCCGCGGCTTCCGTGGTGGGGGCCGACTAACGTGGCAGCTGCCCGCCCGACGGAGAGATGGACAGCGCAGCTGCTGGCAGAGTACCGCGCGACGCAAGGTAGGCGCTGCCAGCAGAAGCAGTTGACCCCGAAAACAGCGACGGGATTGCCACCCCAAAAATCCTGCAGAGGACCGCGCCCGAAACCTGGGGGGACCCCTCCTGAACAATCCGGGGGATCCCTCCCAAAATCCGGGGGGAATGTCACCCCAAACCATCCGGGGGGATTCCTCCCAAACTCCAACGGGGGAATTCACCCAAAATCGGGGGGATTACTACCGCACAAAAAATCCACCAGCATGCTCAAAAAATATCAAAAGATGGGTTTGCAGCCCTAAAAGTCCTGCACGAGCACGCCACTATCCCAAAATTCGCTAGGGGGGGGGAACCCCTCCTG
>NDFG01000239.1:140290-154197 GCA_002167245.1 Sporophila hypoxantha
ACGGGTGGGTGGAGGTGAGGGGGGGACAGTGACACGGGGGGGGGGGGGGGGGGGGTACAGTGACCGGGGACGGGGACAATGACGGGGGGGGGGGGACACAGGGGGGGGGGCACACACGAGGGCACGGGGGGGGGGCACAATTGACCCCGGGGGGGCTTTGGAGACACGGGGGGAGGGGGAGGGGGAGGCGAAGGGGGAGGGGGGGCTGAGGTCAAAGGTCACCGCTTAACCCGCCGCTCTTTCCCCTCCCCCACAGGGACCCATCCCCCCCCCGCGGCTGAGAGGACAACGGTAGGTCCGGGCAAGGGAGGACTGAGAATGACCAAAATGACCCAAAAATGTCCCTCAAAATGACCCAAAATCTCCCCAAATCTCCCCCAAATCCCCAAAATCCCCCGGCTGAATAAACCCCTCCTCCTTTGAGCCGCTGCCGTTTTTGTGCGATTTTGCGGCTTTTTGGGAGCGGGGGGGGGGCGACGAGGTGTCCGGGATGGAAAGAAGTTAAAAGTGAAACGAATATCCTATGTTAATTAATGTATTTATCTATTTATCATTCTATTTATCTATTTATTTCTATTTAATTATTCTCTATTTAGTTAGGTAATTTAATAGAAAAAATTAATAAATTAGAATTTGCACAGGAAAGGGAAATGAAAACGAGCTAAGAAAAAGTAAAAAAAATTAACAAAAAATAAGAAAATAAAAATATTAAACAAGAAATAATTAAAATTAAATGGAAGTTGCGCAGAACAAAATCAAAAAACAGCTGGAAAAAGTTAAATTAAATTTAAAAAAATACATAGACCCAATAAAAAATATGAAAATAAAATAATAAAATAATATTAAATAATAAATAATTAATATTAAATGAAGTTGCACAGGAAACGAAATTAAAAACGAGGCTGGAAAAATTAAATGAAATTTTAAAAATATATAAAATTCGCCCCCCCCGCGGGCATTCCGGATATTCTGGGATTTTCGGGATTTCGGGATTTTCTCCCCCTTTTCCCAGCGGCATGGACCCAAACTCCAGGGAATTAATAAAAAATTTTAAATTTCATTTTAATCTCCCACAACAGGGGGAATTGGGCAAATTGGGGCAAATTGGGTGAAAATGGGGACAAATCTCCCGATTTGGGGTTTTGGCGGCTCGGGCGGGATTTTTTCAGGAAAAATGAAAAAAAAAAAAGGGAGGGAAAAAAAGGGGAAAAAAAAGGGAAAAAAGGAATTTTCCTGGGCGGCCCCGCCCCCGCTCGATGCCCAGCGGGAGCGCTGATGGTCCCATCGGACTGAGGTTTATCGGACTGATGATCCATCGCGGCTGATGGTCCATCGCGCCAGCCCGCGGCGCCTGCATTCCCGGCTTTAACCCACAATTCCCCGCTTTAACCCAAATTTCCCCTGTTTTATCCACAATTCCCCGGGTTTAACCCAAATTCTCCCTCTTTTAACCAATTCCCCCCTTTTTAACCCGAATTCTTTTAACACAATTGATCCTTTTAACCGAAAATTCTCCGGTTTTAACCGAAAATTCCTCCTCTTTTAAACCCGGAAATTCCCTTTTTACCCACATTCCCCAGTTTTAACTCCAAATTCCCCTTTTAACCCAAATTGCCCCCTTTTAACCCAATTCCCCCTTTTTTACCCAATTCCGCCCTTTCTAACCCACAATATCCACGATATTTCCCACGATACCCACGACTCCACCATGCACGATCCCCACGACATCCCACGATATTCCCACGACATCCCCACGATATTCCCACGATATCCCACGATACTCCCACGACATCCCACGAATGCCACGTCCCCACGACATCCTCACGATATCTCCCACGATATCCCCTCGATTTCCACGATATTCCACGACATCCCACGATTCCCACGATATTCCCACGATAATCCCCACGACATTCCCACGATATCCCCTACGATTCCCACGATATCCCACGATATTCCGATTTTCCTGCTCAGGACCACCCCCCCCGCCCCTCCCCTTCTCCCCTCCCCCGGGGGTCCTGGCGGGGGCCGTGACATCTTGCTCTCGGCCCTCCCCTTCTCCCCTCCCCCGGGGGGTCCCTGCGGGGCCGTGACGCAACGATGACGTCACTGCCCCCCCGGGCCGCCCCCTCCTCTCCCCTCCCCGGCGCCGCCGCTGCCGGAGCCGCTCCGGGACCCCCCGGGACCCCCGACATGGCCGAGCCGCAGGTAGGGCTGGAACTTTGTATATTTAATTTTYTTTTAATTTTTATTTCATTATTTTCCGCTTTTAAAATAAGTTTTTWTKGCCCCCGTTTATTGTCTGTTAATTCGGATTTTAAAAGTTTGTCCTAAAAATTTCAGTTCTCGGTTGTCTCTATKTTATTTTATTTTATTCTATTTTATTATTTTATTTTATTTTATTTCATTTTATTTCATTCTATTTCGTTTGAACTTATTTCGCTTTATTAGTTTAATTTACTCTTATTTTGGTTTGCTGTGTTTTACTTTGTTTTACCTTAATTTTATTCGGATATAACTTTATCTTCTTTTCTTTTAATTTTTTATTTTATTTTCAAATTTGTTTATCTCGTCTCACTTCATTTTATCTTTTTTTCATTTAATTTCATTTTATCTTATCTTGTTTAATTTAACTGTATTTTATTTTGTATTAGTTTAYCTCTCACTTGATTTAATTTTATCTATATTTCATTTAATCTTGTTTAATTTAACTGCATTTTATTTGCTATTATTTTCTTTAACTTCTTCTAATTTCATCGGGTTTTAAATTTTATTTCGGTCCGGTTTTATTTAAATTTCATTTTTAACCGAGCGCTGAATTTCCGATATTTATCTCCCACCATTTCCTTCTCCCCGCGCTCATTATTTTATTTTTTAAATTCCCTTTCCCATTCCGTTCCTCTGGACGCTTTCCGGTTGTTTATTTTTATTTATTTCTGTGAATTTTGGGTCGTTTGCGCCTTTTTCCGCTGCCCCGCCCTGCCCAGGTGCCCGAGGTGCTGCAGGAGGTCACGGTTGGCTCCGAAATCCCCCCGGGCACCCCCGAAGGTAGCGACACCCAAATCCCCCCGAAATCAGCCCCAAATCCCCCCGAAATCAGCCCAAAATCGCCCCGAAATCCTCCCCCAAATCCCCCCGGGGTTCTCCCCAAAATTCCCCCTAAATATCCCCCCCAAATGCCCCTCAAGCTTTTCCTCAAAATCCCCCAAACCCTGCCCAAGTTCACCCCAGGCAAAATCTCCCAAAAATCCTCCGATACTCCCAAACCCCCCCAAAATCCCCCCGGGTTTGCTGCCTGAATCCACCCCAAAAATCCCCCTCAAAATCTCCGCCGCGGCTTCTCCTTAAAATCCCCCTTCTGCCCAAAACCACCCCAAAATCCCCCTGAGCTTTCCCCAAAATCTCCTCATAAATCCCCCGCAAAATCTCCCTGGCTTCTCCCAAATTTCTCCCCTACAACCCTCCCAAAAATCCCCAAATCCCCCCGTAAAATCAGCCCAAAATACCCCCAAAATCCCTCCAAAATCCCCCCTAAAAATCGCCCTCCAATCTCCTCAAAATCCCCCTACCACAAATCCCCCAAATTGCGCCCCAAATCCCCGCCAGTTTCTTCCCCAAACTCCCCCTTGAAATCCCCCAAATCCGCACCAATGTCTCTCCCAAAATCCTGCCGGTTTTCTTCCTCAAAATCTCTCCCGCCAAATTCCCCCCAGAAAAATCTCCCGCGATTGTCCCCCAAAATCCCGCCGGCTTACGCCCAAAATCTGCCCCCCGAATTCTCACCAAGCCCCCCGATTTCCCGCTGACACCCCCCTTTCCCCGCAGGAGCCCCGAGCTGGGTTTGGCGGGGGCCGAGCGGACACGGAGGAATGATGAGGGATGGAGGAGGAAGAGTGGGGCGCGAACACCCTCCTGAGGCTTCTGGGGGAAGCTGGAGGGGTCCTGTGAGCAACTGGGAGCACTGGAGGTGACCGGCATCAAAACCTGGGATCAAACTGGGAGCACTGGAGGGACTGGGGGCACTGGGAGGGGAATTGGGGGCACTGGGAGGGTACTGGGAAAGGTAAAGGGGGATTTGGGGTTACCTGGGATCAACTGGGAGGGACTGGGGAGGGTACGTGGGAGGGACTGGGGAGGGCAATTGGGGGGCACTGGGAGGGAACTCGAGATCAAACTGGGAAAGCGACTGGGGGCACTGGGAGGGACTGGGAAAGGGTTATAAGGGGAATTTGGGTTACTGGGATCAAACTGGGAGGGACTGGGGGGCACTGGGAGTGGACTGGGAAAGGTTAAACGGGGATTTGGGGTTACTGGTTTTATACTGGGGGGACTGGGGTGGCTGTTGGGTTGGGGGGGGGTGAAGGTAGCCCCTTGTTGGGGCACTTCCAAGCCCCTTTTTGGAGAGTTCCGCAGCCCTTTTTGGGCTGACCGTAACGGAGACCTTAAACACGCTTTTCCTCCCTTTTTTCCCCGGACCGTTTTCTTCCCATTTTACCCAGATGTCTGCATGCCGAGTTTTTCCAGCTTCTCCCTACTTCTCCAATCCCTGTGGTATTCTACCCTCATTTCCCCTCTTTCTCCCCGATTTCTGCCCTTTTCCGCTGCAATTCTTTTTCCCTTTTCCTCCCACGCAATTTCCCCATATTTCCCTCCGCACTTTGAACCCCATTTTCCCCCCCCATTTCTCCGCCTTCTCTCCCCATTTCCCGCTTTTATCCCATTTCTCCCTCCCATTTTTTCCCATTTCCCCACTCGTTTTCTCTCCCATTTTCCCATTTTTTGCCCGCTCCCCTCCCCAAATCAGACGACCCTCCTCCACGCCCCCTTCGCGCCTCCTCCACCCCCTGCTCCCCCCCCCATTGCCCCCAGTTGCCCCGTCCCGCCCCACCTGCCCCCAGTGCGGCAAATCCTTCACCTCCGGGCCCTCCCTGAGCCGCCACCTGCGCTCCTCGCACGGGGCCGGGGCCGCTCCGGGCGCGCCSGGGCTCACCTTCACCTGCTGGCGCTGCCGGGCGCCGTTCCCGTGCGGGGCGGCGCTGCAGGAGCACCTGGGCACACCTGGCTGCCAGCCCCGCCCTCACCGCTGCCGCTCGTGCCCCAAGCGCTTCGCCTCGGCGCGCTCGCTGCGCAAGCACCGCAGGACGCACCTGGACGGAGCGCTGCGCTGCCCGGACTGCGGCAAGACGCTCACCTCGGCGGCCTCGCTGGTCACGCACCGCCGCATCCACACCGGCGAGCGCCCGTTCGCCTGCCCCGAGTGCGGCATGGGCTTCATGGCCACCAAGTCGCTCAGCAAGCACCGGCGGGCGCGGCACTCGGGCGGCTTCATCTGCTCCGACTGCGGCCGGAGCCTCTCGTCGCACGCCGCGCTGGTGGCGCACCAGCGCATCCACACCGGGGAGCGGCCCTACGAGTGCCCCGACTGCGGGAAGGGCTTCGCGGCCGTCAAATCGCTCAGCAAGCACCGCAAAATCCACTGCGCCGGGGCGGCGGGGCGCTGCTCCGAGTGCGGGGCGGGAAACGCGCACTGCCCGCACCGGCGGTGGGCGCTCGGGGACAGCCCCGAGGGTGGGGCGGGGGTCCTGGAGCGCCAGCGACCCCTTGGGGACAGCCCTGAATGTGGGGCGGGGGTCCTGCAGCCCCTTGGGGACAGCCCCGAGGGCGGTATGGGGGTCCCGGTGTCCCCACGGCTCCATGGGGAGAGACCCTCGGGGGTCCCAGYGTCCCCATGGCTGCTTGGGCACAGCCCCGAGCGCCAAACGGGGGTCCCGGAGCCCCGGACGCCCCTCGGAGACAGCCCCGAGGGCGGTGTGGGGGTCCCGGTGCCCCCACGGCTGCTTGGGGACAGATTCTCGGGGGTCCTGGTTCCCCCTCATCCCCTCGGGCACAGCCCCTCGGGGGTCCCGGTGCCCCCTCGGCCCCTCGGGCCCGGCCCCTCGGGGGTCCCGGGGGTCCCGCGGCGCCGCCGCCCGGCCTGCGAGCAGTGCGGGAAGGCGTTCCGGGACGGGGCGGCGCTGCGGCGGCACTGGCGCGTGCACACCGGSGAGAAGCCGTTCGGCTGCAGCGAGTGCGGCAAGAGCTTCCGCGCCAGCTCCACCCTGGTCATCCACCGGCGCACGCACACCGGGGAGCGGCCGTACCCGTGCTCGGGCTGCGCCAAGAGCTTCGTGTCCCGCTCGTCGCTCATGAAGCACCTGCGCACTCACCTGCGCCAGGAGCCGCCGCCCTGAGCCCAGGGGTCGGGGGGATTTGGGTGCTGAGTCCCGGGGATTTGGGTGCTGAGCCCCGGGATTTGGGTGCTGACCCTCCGGGATCGGGGGGATTTGGGTGCTGAGCCCGAGAATTGGGGGGATTTGGGTGCTTGGCCCCAGGGGTTGGGGGAATTTGGGCGCTGAGCCCCGGGGATTTGGGTGCTGACCCTCCGGGATCGGGGGGATTTGGGTGCTGAGCCTCAGGGATTTACAGACAAATTTTGGGTGCCCACCTCAAGGACTGATGGACAAATTTTGGGTGCCTGTGCCATGACTGAAGGACAAATTTTGGGCACCTGCCTCAGGGGTCGATGGAATTCTGGCGCCCATCCCAGGGCTGGAGATGCTCCTGTACATCCAACTCCACTTTTGGAGGCTAAAAATGTATTTTTTAGCTTTTCACCACCAAAAATATTCCAGTACCCGAAGTGGAGCTGCTGGAGCTGGGGGGTSTCTGTTCCCCCGGGGGTTTCTCCATCTGGATCATGTTTTTATAGGTATAGCCTGTCCCAAACCCATGTTTCCTTCCCCGATTCTCCCTGCTCCAAAATGAGGTAAAATAAAGCGGAATTGGGATTTTAGGAGAGCAGGGTCATGGTTTGATGGCTCGGGGTTGGGGTGATAATGTGGGACCCCCATGGGGAGGGGGCTCCCCTTCCCCAGGACCCCATCCCGGGGGTCTCTGGGGTGGGATTGGGGTGAAATTCGCTCATTTTGGTGATGCCGAGCCCCTTTTTCCCCGGGATAAACCCCAAAAGTCGGCGGGGGGCTCCTCCAGATGTGCCAGAAATCTCAAAACTCCGCCCAAAATTCCGCTGGCAGCGGTGGGATTCGAACCCACGCCCCCGCAGGGACTGGAGCCTTAATCCAGCGCCTTGGACCGCTCGGCCACGCTACCCCTGCAATGAGCCCCAAAAACTGGGGAAATCGGGCAAAGTCATCATTTTGGGAGGGGGGTGGCAGAGGGGAAGGGACCCCCGGTGCTGCTCAGTCCCCCCCGTGATTTGGGGCGTTATTTGGGGTCACGTCCCGTGAGCGGGAATCAATTAACGGAATTAATTAATGGAATTAACGGAATTACGGGAATCCGCCCCATTCCAGCGCCCCGGGGCGGGGATCCCTGCCCATAGACGGGGTCTCGTTCCCCTCAGAGCCCTCGATGGATCCAAGGATTTAAATCCCCGAGTTTTTGGGTCAAAACAGCTGGAAAAAGGAAAACCCGCGCTCCGGAGGGGTTTAAATCCCTGAGTTTTTGGGTCAAAACAGCCGGAAAAAGGAAGCTACGTTCCGGTTTTGCAGGGTTTATTAAAGGGGGGGATGCCAGGGTCACCCCCGGGTGGACAGGGGACACCCCATGGCCCAGTGTCCCCATCCCCGTGTCCCCATGGCCCAGTGTCCCCATCCCTGTGTCCCCATCCCATTCCAGCTCCGTCCCAGTGTCCCCATGTCCAGCTGGAGGTCAGGGTCCCCTCCAGCCCCCTGAGCTCCCCATTTCTGGGCAGAATTCCCTGAATTCCGGGGTCCCTGCATGCGGGAGGGGGAGTCCAGCTCCCCCAGAACCAGAACCAGAACCAGGACCAAGATCAGGACCAGAACCAGAACCAGGACCAGAACCAGGACCAGATCTAGAACCAGGACCAGGACCAGAACCAGGACCAGATCTAGAACCAGGACCAGAACCAGAACCAGGAGCAGGACCAGGGCTGGACACATTGTCCTGGGAGGGGAATTCTGGGATCACTGGATAATGGAGATCTCCCCTGTGTCCAGCCAGAACCAGGCCCAGACATGGTCTCCATGGAGGTGTTTTGGGGTCACTGTACAATGGAGATCTCCCCCAGCTCCAACCAGAACCAGGCCCAGACATGGTTTCATGTTCTCCATGGAGGTATTTTTGGGTCACTGGACGATGGAGATCTCCCCCAGCTCCAACCAGAACCAGGGCCTCACCTCCTCCATGGAGGTATTTTCAGGATCACTGTACAATGGAGATCTCCCCCAGCTCCAACCAGAACCACGGCCTCACCTCCTCCCCTCCGAACTCGGCCGCGGGGAAGGCGAAGAGCGGCCGGGCCTGGCCGGGCCCGTCGCCGTCGAAGAAGGCCACGCGGCCGCCCTCGTAGTCCAGGGCCACGCGCAGGCGGCGCGGGCAGCGGTGGGGCAGCGGCGTGGGCGGCTCGGTCAGCGCGCGGCACAGGCCGCCCCAGCGCTGCAGGGCCCACACGCCGCTCTCGGGGCCGAAGGCCGGGCTGTGGCGCGGCACCGAGGCCCGGCTGACGCCCGCGGCGCAGAAGGGACCCCCGGCCAAGGCCACGGTCCAGGTGTGGCGGCCGCGGGTGAAGCCGGGCAGGCCGAGGGCGCACGGGGAGCACGAGAAGCGCTCGGGGCCTGGCTCGGGCTCGGGGCCGCCGTAGGCCCAGCGGGCGGAGAGCGAGTCCGGGGAGAGCACGAGGCGAGGGTGGGAGGTGAGGGGGTCCAGGGTGACCTGGGCTGGGGGGTTTGGGGGGGAAATAATGGGGGGGAAAAATTGGGGGGAAATGCGGGCAGAAATGGGAGGAAAAATAGGACGGAATGGGGGGAACATGGGGAGCCGGGGGGAATGGGAGGAACGTATGGGGGGAATGGGGAAATAGGGGAGAAATATGGGGGAAAAATGGGGCAGAAGGGGGGAGGAAATTGGGGCAGAAAGTGGGGGGTAGAAATGGGAGGAAAAAGTGGGGGAAGGGGGGGAGATTGGAGGGAATGGGGGCGAAATGGGGAAATATGGGGGGAATGGGGGGGTCAAATAGGAGAGAAATGGCGGGGAAAATGAGGAGGGGAAAATGAGGCAGAAATGGGGGAATGGGGGAAAATGCGGGGAAAACATGAGGGGATTTTGGGGGCGAAAATGGGGAAATAATGGGGGGGAAATGGGGGAAAATTGGGGGGAAAATAGGACAAATGGGGGTAGAAATAGAGGGGAAAAAATTGTGAAATAGGGGAAAATGGGGGGAACATGGGGATAAATATGGGGGAGAAATGGGCGGACAAATTGGGGGGAACTTGTGGGGAAATGGAGGAAAATGAGGGGGAAATAGAGGGGTAATGGAGGAGAGAAATGGGGTAAATTGGGGAAAATGCGAGAGGGAAATGGGGGAAAATCTGGGAGGGGAAATGGGGTGAACAACAGCGGAAAAGGGATAAAGAAGGCAAAACGCAGGTTAAAAGTCCCACTCTCTGCCCTCTCCATCTGCCTTCCCACGGGAGGACTCACCCACTTGTTCTTCGTCTTTCTCTAAAAGACAGAAATTAAAAAAAATCCCGCAAAGGGAGTGGAGGTGGGGACAGAGGGAGGGAGAAGAGGAGGGAGGGAGGGCGAGAACAGGTTCACGGTGCTGCCTCGAGGCACCACCCTGCAGGAAATCAGAAATAATCATCAATAACGGCAGTGAATGGTGATAAAACAGGGTGGATAAATAAATAAAAAATAATGAAATTAAAATGAAAAAATCACAAAATAACGGCAGTGAAAGGTGATGAAACAGGATGGAAAMGTAAAATGAAATTAAAAAAGAATTAAAATAAAAATTAAAATAAATTAGTGAAAAWTTAGTAATAAATWAGTATAGAAATAGTACTAAATATTAATGTTAAATAGTATGTTAATAGTAATAAATTAGCATAAAATTAGTAATAAATTAGTAYAGTGATARTAATAAATAGTAATACTAAATAGGAATATTAATAGTAATAAATTAGTATTAAAAATAAAATGAAAAATAGAAATAGAAATAAAATATAAAAATAAAGGAAAATAAAATGGAATAAAACAGAAGCAAACCAGCCCCRGGCCAGGACACTCACAGATCCTCATTCGGGATTCCTCTGAAAGGAGAGAATTAATTGGGGTTAATGAAGAAATGAAGGMTAACGGGGTTGTTTGTACAATTAATTTTTGCAGGGAAGGAAACTGAGGAGTTTTGCCCCAGGACTCACCGAGCTCTGCGTTCAGCTCCGCTGGAAAAGGAGGAAAAATGAGAATTTCCATGATCGGGCAGAAATTCCATTTCCAGCATTCCCATTTTTCCAGCATTCCCGTTTTTCCAGCATTTCCATTTTTCCAGCATTCCCGTTTTGGGCCACTCACCGATCTGTCTGTCCCGTTGTTCTGGGGGAAATTGGGCAAAATTCAGGGTAATGTTAGCACAGTGTTATCAAAAACAACAAATAAATACAATAWRTATCTGTATATAAAACATTTACATATTTAAATATTTAATATTGTATCTATAATCAAATATTTAAGTCTATAACATCTTTGACTAGATAATATATTGAAATATAATATAATAAAMTATAATATTTAACATWCTTAAATATACGATATATATTAAAAGATAGCATATTTAAATGCATAATATAGTAAACACAGCAGAATATAGAAAGTGTAGYAATATCTACATAAAATTTAGAAATCATAAAATATAATTATATATAATATTTTATGTCTATTATAAATATATTACATAATATATATTCTACATACTATATATATTTTATATATATTAATTAATTATATGTAATTATTTGATTATGATATATTATATATTACATATTATACATTATATATTATATATTATAATTAACTGTAATCCATAATAACAATATATTATACATAATGTGTATAACATATAAAATTAATTAATATAAGGTATATTTACATTATATATAATACATATAAAATATTATATATATAAATATAAATAAATAGATGTAATATTTTAATAAAATTGAGAAATGACAGCTTTTATATTATTAAACCACAAAACCCACAACTGCTGGAACWCAGTAATTACATTATTATTTATAATTAATAACATTATAACGTGTATAATTAATAATAAATATTTATGTAATTATTAACAATATAAATCTGCTCTGATCCATTTCCCCGGGTTTCCCTCACCGAGCGCYTCCGAGAGCTCCGCTTTGAGGAGAAAAACCCAAAACTGCTCAATTCCATGGGGTCCGTGACCAGAATGGGCCCAAATCCCCAAATTCCTGGAATTTCAGGGTGGGGGAGTGGCACACGCACCGATCCTGGCGTCCCGGGCTCCTGAAWTGGGGAAAAAAGGGGGAAAATTCAAATTATCACAGGAAAAATTCTTCATTCTGGGGGAAATCCCCAGGTTAGAGCCAGAAACAAAAACTCTGCTTTGAGTTAAAATCTCAGATTTCAAATAAAAATTATTTGGATTATTATTGGAAAATTAYTGGATTATTTTCTAATCGAAATCCCAATTTTAATTAGAAATCCCAAACTTCAAATGAAAACAGCAAATTTTTTGAATCCAATACCACCAGAATTTTAAAACTGAAAATCCCGCGAATTTTAAAATCAAAATTCCAGATTTTAAATCGTCCTCCACCCAAGACTTGACAATTTTGGAATTCTGGACTCATCCCAGGCGCGCGCCCTGAGCTCCTCTGGAAACCAAAGGGAAATTTTGGGGTTAATTGGGATTAATTTGGGATGAATTTGGGTGATTTTTCCTTCAGCTCCAGCCCAGAAAAGGGAACTGAACCCAACCAGGTTTTTGTCGGCTTCACCTGGAAACAGGGAAGGAAAAAACAAATTAGAATAATTTAAAATAATTAAAATAATTGAAATCTATCTGATGGGTTTTGTATTATTATTAATTCATTTTTTTTATTTTACTTTTACTTTTATTTTTAAAAATTTTTATTAACCATTTATCGGTTATAGATTCATTATCTGGCCCATGAAAAAAAACCACGGGAGAAAAATGCTCAAAAAAGGTTTTTTAATAAAGAGTACAAAGGAAAATTCAACAATTCCTTACCAGTTTGCTTCCACAAGTTTTACCTGGAACGAAGACAAAAACTGGAATTTCCATTGGGCTCTGGGAATTCCGGGAAAAATTTTTTTTGGGGATTTTTTTTGGGAATTTTGCCATCATTTCATTGCACCAACATTTTGGGGGAAACGGCCCAAAAAATCAGCAGGAGAATGGGAAAACGAGAAGATTTGGGCTCGGGGAAGGGAACGACTCACCCGGGTTCTGCTTCCTCTTCCCCTCTTCCTCTTCCTCCTTTCTTTCGCTGTTTTTCCTCTTTTTCTTCTTCCTCTTCCCGATTTCCTCCATTTCCTCTTTTTCCTCTCTTCATTCTTCTCTTCTTCCTCTATTTCTTCCTCTTCCTCCTCTCCTCTTCCTCCTCCTCCTCTTCCTCCTCTTCTCTTCCTCTTCCCATTTTCCTCAGGGGATTCAAATCTGAAAAAGTCACAAATCGCAGGATTTTGGGTGTTGGGCATATAATAAAAAAATAAAATAAAATAAAAATAAAATAAAATATAAAATAAAATCGTGTGGGCACAAAAACAGCGCATTAAAAATTTCAAAAAAATTTTTTAACATTAATAAAATATGTTATAAAAAATAATGTACAGAAATGTTATAGAAACTAGAATAACGTTATAAAAATTAAGGAATTTTGTTAATTATGTTGACCACAGCGACCCTGAAATTATGGAAGATTCTTGTAAAATTCCCCAAATTTGTGCGAAAAAATCACATAAAATCCTGTAAAATAATCCCTGTAAAATTCATAAAATTCCGTAAATTCTCCCAGCGATGAGGGAATTCCCACGCACGCAATGTCCCGGTCCTCGTGCCTTCTGAAAAGAAAAAAGCGAAAAAAAGGTGAAACACAAATTCCCGAAACGAATTTATGAAAAACCAAAATGCCCAAAATTCTTTTTGGAACGCAGAACAAAACCACTCACCGAGCTCCTCCCCAGCTTTCCTCAAAAAGAGGAAAATCAAATTATTTTGAACATCAGTGTTTCCTTTCCCAAAGGGGAAATAATATAATAATATAATAAAATAATAATAATAATAATAAATAATAATAATTCAAAATCCCCCTGAGCCCAGCAGAGACTTTATCCCTCTTAATTCCCATAAAAAAAACACATAAATTTTATTAAATTGTTGGGATTTTTGGGCTCAAAATTCTGAGCCCCAGGTGCCAGCGACGTCCAGCTGTGAATTTCCCAAATTCCAGGGAATGCTCCAAAATCCAAGCGGCACTCATGATCACCGAGTCCTGCTCTCACTGGAAATTGAAGAAAAAAGGCATTAAAAACTGGGATAAAATCCTCATTTCCTGACAAAATTTTACAGGTCAGGAACATTAAAGATTAAAAAAAAAAAAATAGTTTTTACACCCCTTAACTCAAAAAACCTCTATTTTAATGTTCTTTAATTACAGGATAAATTTTCATTTTTAATTCGGATCATTTAAATTTTTTAATTCAAGATATTTAATTTTAATATTCAGGATAATTTTTTATCTTTTTTTAATTCAGGATATCTTCCAAATGGGGTAAATTTTGGGTTTTAAAATGGGGTTGAGACCCTAAAAAGGGGGTTGTAAATTATTAATTCCCAATTAAACATCAGACTAATCAGGTTAATTCCCAATTAAAATCAGAACAATTTTGGGGAGAGACTCCCCTTTTCCGGAACTTTTACGTGCTGCCGATTCCTCTCCTCTGCTCAAAAATGACAATTATTGCCTCATAGCACCACGAATTAATTAATTATTAAACGATTAATTATATTTCATACATTATACAATTTTTCCCAATTATTT
>NDFG01000239.1:176198-213698 GCA_002167245.1 Sporophila hypoxantha
CCAAGGCCCTGCGGCGGCGGGCCTCGGATCGAGTTCCCCACCCCCGCCGACCGAAGGCCCCTCCAGAATTCCCGTTTTTGGGAAATTCCTCCCCCAATCCCCAAATCATCCCCCGA
Organism: Sporophila hypoxantha; assembly: GCA_002167245.1. Classification (NCBI taxonomy): domain Eukaryota; kingdom Metazoa; phylum Chordata; class Aves; order Passeriformes; family Thraupidae; genus Sporophila; species Sporophila hypoxantha. Next base: position 176,315 of record NDFG01000239.1, read on the forward strand.
AATTTCGGTCAGCACTCACCCAGATGCAGGGGTTTGGGTGGAATTTTGGTGGTTTTGGCGTGGTTTCGGGCGCCGGAGCCTCGCGAGGGGAGCCGCTGGACAGGCTGAGCTGGAATGGGCCCAGTTTCCTAAATTTACTGGGAGGATGATGTCCCGAAATGGGCACGGAGGAATTGATCCTAAATGGGATTCTCTAAAAGGGGATCTGGGCTGCAAAGGCAGGGGCAGCTCCGGGACCATGGGAGATCCTGGGGGATACTGGTAGCACTGGGGACACGGTTGTGCGGACACTGAGGGGACATTGGGACCCTCTGGCGGACATCTTGGATGTTTTGGGGAACACTGGGATCCTTTTTGGGTGGCACTGGGATTTTTTTGTGGTGACACTGGGAGGTTCCCCCCTAAATCCTCCCTTTCCGTACAACGCCCAATAGGCGCCGCCAGTTTCCCATGCCGACTGCCAGTTGCCAGCTACGGATAAACGTCACTTCCGATTCCCGCGGAAGCTGCCACCGCCTCTTCCGCCCGCGCTGGCTGAAGGGACGGACGGGCCCGCCGATTGGCGCTCGCGGCTATGCCGCCCGCCATCCCGCGGACCCCGCTCGCTCCGCCGCGCCCCGCCGCCGCTTATTCCGCCCGCCAGGATACGGAGCAGATGGACCCTTCGCGGCACCCTGAATGGGCCACTAACGGACTGGGTGACGGCAGATCGCCATCCACGCCTCGCCAGTTCCGGACATTGATCCTGTTCGGTCCTCGCGCGGTTTTTCCGGGAGGGGTTCTGGGGGGCTGCGTGAGGGGGAAAAGTGGTGGCGGGGAGCGGCGGGAGCCCGAGGGAGGGGGCCTGGGGGTTCACCCGAGTCAGCGGGACCGATAATGAGTGAGTATGAGGAGGGGCAGGGGGCTTCCTGGGGGTCCCGGGGGTGAACCCTGGCTGGGTCTGGGAGCTCCCGGGGGTCCTGGTGTGACCCTGCTGGGTCTCGGGGGTTTCTGGTGTCCCTGCTGCGTCTGGGCTTCCCTGGGGTGACCTCAGTTGGGTCTGGGGGTTTCCCTTCTGTGACCCCCCATTGCCCCCTTCCCAGACAAGACCATTCATCATTGGTGGAAGCTGACGCGTGACGAGACCAAACTACGGCATCCTCGCAGGCGGGCGCTGCGCGGGCACTCGCACTTCGTCAGCGACCGTGGTCATCTCCTCCGACGGGGGCAGTTCGCACTGTCGGGGCTCCTGGGACGGCACCCTGCGCCTCTTGGGACCGCACCTACGTTGCGTCTGGGGTGTGAAATTCTGGGGTGAAATTGGGGTTTTTGGGGCTTGGTGTTAGTGTCGGGGTTAGTGTTGTCAGGGTCATCTCCTCCGACGGGCAGTTCGCCATGTCTGGGCTTCCTGGGATGGCACCCTGCGCCTCTGGGACCGTCACCAGTTGGCGTGTCTGGGGGGATTTCAGGGGTTTGGGGGGTGTTATTTTGGGGTAGAAATCCGGTGGTTTTTGGGCAGGGCTGCTCAGGTGATCCGAATGCGGTAAATCCTGGTGAAAATTTAGGGTTCTGAGCTGCTCAGTGGGGATCCCAGAATTGATATAAATCCTGGCTTTTGGGTTTTTTTGGGCCAGCTCCCATGATCCCAGAATTGGGGTAAAATTCCTGATTTTTTGGGGGTTTTGCTGCCTGCTGTCCCTCTCCCGATTGATTTACATGCTTGAGTTCCCCACTGATCCCCCGGGTGAATTCTGAGGACAAGCCTGCAATGATGATGGGAGAGACCTGGGCAGCAGCCCCTGGGGGATTCGTTGGGGATTTTTTGTGGGCGTCCATTGAGGGACTGCAAGCTGCGAAAAGGGCCGGAATTTGTGGTGGCTCAGACTCCTTTGTGAATCCCCCAAATTTCCCTGGAAACGCTTTGCTGAATTCCCACTGATGCCATGTGTCCCACTGAGTCAATCACTCCACCTTCTTTTCACCCCTAATTCCTGGGTGGTTTTCCCAGTTTTTGTGTATTTTCACCCAATTCCTGCCTGTTGTTGCTCCATTTTATGGCTGTTTTTCCCATTTCTACGGCTGTTTTTCCCACTTTATGTCTGTTTCCCCCCAATCCTCAGCGTTTTTCCCTAGTTTATGGATATTCCTCCCGAGTTTCCTGGCTGTTTTTCCCATTTTTACGGCCGTTTTTTCCCTAGTTTCCGGCTTATTTTCACCCCAAACCTTGCCCACTCCGCAGGGGCAACCACCACGCGGCGCTTGCGTGGGGCCACACCAAGACGTGGTGAGCGTGGCCTTCTTCCTCCGACAAAAACCGGCAGATCGTGTCGGGCTCGCGGGAACAATAACCATCATAGCTCTGGACACGCTGGCGTCTGCAAGAACCGTGCAGTGGGCGTTAAGTTTGGGGTCAGTTCTTGGGGATTTTGGGTCAGTTTCTGGGATTTGGGGTCATTTATGGTACATCCTCCCCTGTCCATCACCGCTGTCCCCATTCTGTCTTTCACCTCTGTCCCACAGGATGGGAGCCACTCCGAAGTGGGTGGTGTTTCGTGCGTTCGCTTCTTCCCCCAACAGCAGCAACCCCATCATCGTCTCCTGCTGGCTGGACAAGCTGGGTTCAAGGTGAGACCCTCCGGCAGGTTGAAGCACCCCTCTCCTCCAGGGGAGACCCACAAACTGTGGGACATCTGGGATGACCCACCTGATCTCACCTGTCCCCCCCAGGTGTGGAACCTTGGCCAACTGCAAGCTGAAGACGAACCACATTCGGGCACACGGGTACCTGAACACTGGTACTCCGTGTTCAACCTGACGGGTTCCACTGTGCGCCTCCGGGGCAAGCGTAAGGATGGGGACACAACCTTGTGGGACAGGTTGACAACCTTGGGGGACACGCCTGTGAAACACGGCACCGGTGTTCATCCTGACGGGGTCACTGTGCGCCTCCGGGGGCAAGGTAAGGATGGGGGGACACACCTGGGGACAGGTTGACACACCTGGGGACCACCTGAACTACGGTCACCGTGGTCACTCTGACGGGGTTCACTGTTGTTGCTCTGGGGGAAAGATATGGGCTGGGACACACCCGGAGGTTGTCGCCCAGTGGTTCCCCTAATGGTGTTCCCCTCAGTGTCTCCCCCCAGGACGGCCAGCCGTGGCTGTGGGAACTTCTGAACTGGAGGGGCAAGACCTGTACCCCTGTCCCACTGGGGTGTCCGCAATGTCCCCTGTTGTCCCAGGAGGTCAGGCCATGGTTTCTGGGGCCCCAGTGTCTCCACTGGGGGTTGTCCCCTGTTGATGTCCCCTCTGATTGTCCCCCTGTGTCCAGGACGGGGGCAGGGCCATGCTTGTGGGACCTGAACGAGGGCAAGCACCTGTACACGTGGACGGGTGGCGAGTGATCAACGCGCTCTGCTTAGCCCCAACGATATGGCTGTGCGCAGCTCACGGATCCCAGCATCCCAAAATATGGGTAAAAATGGGATTTATGGGTATTACTGGGATTATGGATAGGATATGGGATTGGGCAGGATGGAATCAGGAATGGATCAAAACGGGGTATGTGTATCACACGCTCTGCTTCAGCCCCAACCGATACTGGCTTGTGTGCAACCACGACCCAGCAGCAAAAATATGGGTTATAAAATGGATTTATGGGATTATGGCATTGGGAACAGAACAGTGAATGGGAACTGGGATTGGGATTGGTAATTGGGATTCTCTGTGCTTTGTGATGAACACTGAAATGCCTCCGACCACTCCATGGAGGAAAACCCAGAGGCTGTTTTGAGCTCACCTGGGCAGGGATCCATGGTGATGATTTTGGGCAGGATCCAGGTTGGTGATCCAGGTCATTCCTCACCTGTCTGGCCCCGCAGGACCTGGAGGGGAAAGCTCCATCGTGGACGAGTCTGAAGCAGGAGGTGATCAGCACCAGCAGCAAAGCGGATGTCTGCCCAGTGCTACCTCTCGCTGGCCTTGGTCCGGCCGACGGGGCAGTGAGACACCTGGCAGGTTGGCACTCGCCTGGGCTGGGGGGCACTGGGCGGGATTTCTATTCACCTGGGCACCCTCTCAGTTGGCTCAGGGGGGATTCGGTTGGATGGGGGTTTGGTGGTCCAACACCTGGAGAGGGGTGACACTTCACCTGGGCAGGGCATTTACCTGGGACATTCATCCTGGGACCTGGGGCCGACGTCTAGTGACACATAGTTACCCCAGGGTGGACCCCTGGGTGACCCTGAATGACCCTTAACTGACCTCTGTTCCTTGTTCCCAGACTCTCTTTAGCTGGCTTAACACGACATTACCTGTGTGCGGGTATGTGGCAGGTTGACCATCGGCACCCAGCTGAAGCCCAATCCGCCGTTTTTCACCCAGAAATTCAAAAACAGGCTGATTTTTGGAGCTTGGAGTCGCTTGCATGTCCCTGCTTTGGGATTTTGGGGCAAAAAAACCTCAGGAAGGGGGAAAACGCTGGTGATGTCACTGTGGGCGTGGGATTTTGGGGATGTTCCTCTGGTAAATTAATTTATAAAAAAAAAACATAATAAACCCAAATTAATATATAAAGAAAACCCCCCAAAAAATTTGTCCGTGGAAGACTGATGGAACCTAAATGAATTTAAAAACCCCAAATTAAAGTAAAAATTGCTAGATATTAAATTATGTTGCTAATAGTAAATAACTGCTGGATATTAATTTTTTTAAAAATAATTAACTGCTGAGATATTTATTTAAAAAGTAAATTAATTGGAAATAGTTAATTTTATAAAGTAAAATTAATTGCTAGGTATTTAAATTAATTTTTAAAAGTAAATTAACTGCTGATAACAATTTCTTTATTCTTTATGATTGACAAGTCATAAAAAACTAAAAAGGTCTGCCATTTAATTCTCATTTTTTTAGCCAAAAATATCCCGAACGAGCTCTGTAACGCCAAAACAAAGGTAAATTTCCCTCAAATCCACTCAAAAATTCAGGGAAAAAGTGAGGGTGGAGGGGTGAGGGGGGGAGCTCCCGGGTTGGGAAAAGGATCCGGCTGGAAATCTTAAAAAAGGGAAAGAAAAAAATAAAAATAATATTATTCCCAACCCGGGAGAGCTCCTCTAGATGCTGCGGGGGTGGGAACCCCGTAAGAGATGCCAGAGGGGATGAGGAAATATCCAAAAAATCCGTGATTTTCCCCCAAAAATGGCAAGGGAAAGGAAAGGGTGAGCAAAAAACAGCAGGAGGAGAACTGGAACGGGGCTATGGGATGAATCCTCCAAAAAATCCAGGCACGAAAAATGTGGGATTTTGGGAAAGGAGGAGGCTTCAATCTGACGAGGATTTGGTCTCCAAATGTGGTAAAAAATTCCCGGAGAGGGTTCCCAAAATATTGAACTGGGGGAGGGGGCTGGAGCAGCTCCCAGCCCAGAACTGAAACTGGGACCAGAAATTGAACCGTTTTTTTCCGAACCAAAGGTCACCTCTGAAAGCGAAGGATTCTGCTCGATTTTTAACCCAAAAATGGCTCCTATAAAGAGCGGGATCCTGGTCGGATTTTAACCCAAATCCAGTTCCAAAATGGAGGAGGATCTTACCCCAGTTTCTAACTCAAAACCCAGTTCCAAAGGGCAAACCACAAAACCAAGTTTTTGAAAAGGTTCAGATCCTGCCCCATTTTTAACTCAAAAAAACCGGTTCCAAAAACTGGATCCTGCCCCATTTATAACCCAAAATTGGCTCCTAAAGGTGCAGATCCTGCCGCATTTTTAACCCAAACCAAACTTTCAAAGCTGGATCCTGCTCCCCCATTTTTTAACCAAAACCTAGGTTTATAAGTGGCGGATCCTCCCCATTTTAACCAAAACCAATCCAAGGAACTTCCCCACCTTGGAGCTGACCCAGCTCCGGTGGCTCCGGTGCTCGGGTAGAGAGGATGAGGAGGAAGTAAGAGGATGACGTAAGAGACCTCAGACCCAAAACAACCTGCACCACCCCAAGTTCCATTCACCCTCTTTTTGGAGAAGGATTTGCAGGCCTTCAACAGGATAATTTCGAGTCCATCTCCGCGATCAGGTGCAGATCTTTGGTGCTGTGTGTTTTTTTTTTTTACCCGCGTGCCAGACGCGAACTGAAGGGGAGGATGAAGAGGAAGGAAGAAGACGAACCTTCAAGAACCTCAGGACCAAACACCTGCCCCCAAATCTGAGTTCTACCAGTCCCATTTGGCCCCTGTCAGGTGTCAGGATTCTTTGGTGCGGTGCCGCGGGCCAGCACGCGGAAGAATGGGAGGATGTAAGAGAAGGAAGAAGAACCTCAAGAACCTCAATGAACCTCAAGAACCAAACGCCTGCACCGTCCCCGGAGTCCAGGTCACCCCTTTCTGAGCCCCGTTCAGGTTGCAGAATCTTGAATGCGCGTTGCCGCGGGCCAGCCGCGGGAAGAAGGGGAAGACACGCTGGCGGCATACAGCAGATGTGGAATGGTGTGGATGGTGGCTCATGCTTTCTTCGGCGTTGTAAGAAGCACAGCTGGCTCTAACCGCTCGTAGTCCAGGTTAGGAACCCCGAATCTCCTCGGTTGCTCGGCTCGGCGCCAGCGCCGTTCTGCTCCGTGGCTGTCTCAGCGCTTGGTACTTCTTGCCCGATCGGTTGCCCAGGGCCAGATCTCGCGCTTGGGCGGCGGCGCTGGGGCTCCGGGGCTGGGCGCCCTGGGGCCGGCCCGTCCGGGCGGCTCGCGGGCGGCGCCCACGAGTCCCAGCCCCGCGCTCCGCCACCTCCATCCTCCCAGTTAGTGGCGCGCCGCCGGTGAAGCCGGGCGAGCCAGCACGCAGTAGGTCGGCCGCGCCGGTGGCGCCGTCCGGGCGCGTGCTGCCGGGCGCCGTCCGTGGGCTCCGGGCGCCTGTCTCGGACAGACGGACGCTGCGGCCGGTCCAGGGACTAGCTGAGCCGGGGGTGCGTCTCTGGTGGAGGGGGTAACGGGTCCAGGTGGTGACGTCGGCTGTGGGGGTGGGCAGGGGGCTTTAGGGGGGCCGGGGGGTTTGGTGAGCAAAGATTCCAGCCTTTGAACACTGAATTTCCACTCTTTCAAGCCCAAATCCAGTGTTGGAGCAAGGTATTTCCAGCCTTTTAACCCCAAAAATTTCCACTCCTTCCAACTTCCAAATTTTCATCCCTTTAACCCCCAATTTCCCAATTCCCAATTCCCCACCTTTTTCAACCCCGAATTTCCAAATCTCTTCAATTCCCCAATTCCCTTCAATCCCCAATTTCAAGCCTTTTCACCCCAACTTCCACCCCTTAACCCCAAATTTTTCACTCCTTCTAACTTTCCAAAATTTTCCCCTCTCCATACCCAACTTCCAACTCTTTAAATCCCCCAATTTCATTCTTTTTAACCTCCAAAATTTCCCCATTTTTTCCCCTCACCTTTGGGGCACTTTGCTGTAAGACCTTTTCCAATCTTCCTCCATCACCACGTTTCCTGCAGGAAACAATTCCTGAACTCCTCCCCACATTCCACCTGGGGCATAATTTCTCGGGCTTCCTGTGAATTTGATGTTCTTCTACACCTTGAAAAAAAATGAGGGAAAAATAATGGCGGGAAATTTGGGTCAGCTGCTCCAAGGTGTCCTCTGTTGGGCCTTCCTGCTGCCCCAAAAATCCCAAACCAGCCCCAAAACCTCCTGGGATGGGGGACTCACCTGATGAAAGGTGCTCTTTGATTGTCCTGGGAGGTGGACAAACAGATGAGGGAAAAGAAAAATGTGAAAATTTTTAATGACGATTTGGGTTTGGTTTTCTCTGTGGTGATTCCAATTTAACCCTCAAAACTGGCTCCCAAAGGGCGGATTCTTGCCCCATTTCACCCAAACCAAATTCCAAAGTGGATTTTGCCCCATTTTATATCCCAAAATTGCCTCCCTGTCAGGCCTCAGCCTCGCTTGATCAGGCGCCGTCAGGGCTGCTCCCCTCTCCTTGCTATGGGCCGTGAGCTGCACTGTTCCCATCCCAATCCCAGTTCCCCAGTTTATCCCCAGTTTAATCCCAGTAACCCCACCTTGAGCACGCAGCCCCTTCCTGCTCCTCCCCGCGAGCCTCAGCTATCAGCAATCAGGCTGCTGCGGGCCGCTCCTCTCTCCTCTCGGGCGCCGAGGTTGCGCTTGCTTGCCGCACCTGGTGGCCGCACCTGCCCCAGTTACCCCAGTAACCTCCCATTGTAACACCAGGTTACACCCCAGTTTATTGTCACCTTGAGCAGCTGCAGCCCGTCCTGCCTCCCCGCAGCCTCGGCCTCGCTGTCAGGCGCTGCAGGGCCGCTCCTTCTCTTCCTCCAGGGCGTTGAGGTTGCGCTGCTTGCCTGCGCCTGCAGCGGCCTGGTGCCCGCGCCTGCGCCCAGTTACCCAGTAACCTCCCAGTTAACAACCAGTACCATCCAGTAGCCCCACCTTAGCAGCGCAGCCGTCTACTGCCTCCTGCAGCCTCGGCATCAGCAATCAGGCGTGCTAGGGCCTGCTCCTCTCTCCTCCTAGGGCGCTGATGGTTGCGTCTGCTTGCCGCGCCTTGTCATGCGCCTGGTTGCCGCTTCCTGCTAGCTGCCGCCAGCAGGCAGCAGCTGCTCCCCGGCCAGGAACTGCTTGCAGCGGTGGTCTCGAAATCGCCTCCCCAGTCTCTGCATCTCCGCTTTGCATCGTCTCCTGCAGGGGTGGAAAGGGTTTGCAGGTTTCTAACTATCGAATTTTTGCAATTGGAGCAATGATTTCAGCAAATTTCTGCTCCTTCTAACACCCCAATTTGCCTAGCCTTTTAATCCCAATTCTTCCCCTCCTCAAACACCTCTGGGGTTGGACACTTCAGAACAGTAATTTAATAATTCAGACAGTTAAATAATATTCTGACTCATGGTATTTATAATATTTTTCATCAGTGTGAAACAGCTCTCACTATCATGAATCTGCAGATTTTTTCATGAAAAAAGCACAAAATAGCCAATTATCTCTTGGTTATTAAGATATTTCAAGGCTTTAAACTATCCAATTAGAAATGACACCTAAATTATATTCCCTTTTTAACCCAAAAAATTGATCACTCAAAAGTCAGTAATGTGGACTTTTCTGCCCAAGGTGTATAAAATATCACCCAAACCCATGGAGAAAGAAAAAGAAGAAAAAGGTAAAAAAGAACGATCTGGCTTCAGTCCTACCCTCCACCATGCCTCAGATTTATTTCTATATTCTAAAATTATTTCTAAAAAAAAAAAAAAAAAAAAAAAAAAAAATTATAAAAAATCTAAAATAAATTCTTTTCAAATTAAATATTCTTAAAAACCCCAAACTCTGAATTTTTCTCCCTTTGACAATTGCACATTTTTAACCAAACTCCTACACCCACTAGTTCTCAGTGCTATTTATATTCAAGTGGGAAGGGTATAAAATGCGTGCAGAAAAAGGGGATTTTAATGCCTGGCACTGTTGTTTGGGATAAGGATTAAAGGTGGTAGAAAAGGGGTTTGAGTGTCCTGTTGGAGCTGGTTTTTTTGGGCTGGAAAGGGCATGAAATGGGTTCAGAGCCTCCACCCTTGAGCAGTGGAGAGATTTTCTCCTCCTCTGCTGGATTTCTATGCGTCAGCACCGCCTCCAAGCTGCCTCCGGAGGGCTTTCCAGGTGGCTCTGGAGCTTGGTTACCAGGTCCTGCTCGCAGAAAAGCTTCAGCGGCTCGCGGTGCTTGGGGCAGAGCTCGGGGGGCCCGCCGGGGGCGGGCTCGGGGCCGGGGGCGGCGGTGCCGGTGCCGGTGGCGGCGCCGGGCCCCGGGTGCAGCTGGCGGATGATGTGCACCATGTTGGCCAGCTGCAGGTTGGGCCGGAAGCTGCGCTGCGAGAAGGATTTGCGGCACTGCGGGCACGTGAAGGCGGCGGGGCCTTCCTCGGCATCCTCCTCRTCCTCCTCATCGTCCTCGTCCTCCTCCTCCGCCTCCTCTTCCTCCTCCACGTCCTCCTCCATCACGTCCTCGTCGTAGCCCAAGTACAGCCCGCTCCCCTCCGCGCCCTCGGCCCAGGCCGTGCCRCCTTCRTCCTCCTCGTCCTCCTCCTCWTCCTCAGCGGGGTCTCCCCACAGCTCGCCTTCCTCCTCCTCATCCTCCTCCTCCTCTTCCTCCCACATATCATCGTCTTCCTCCTCCTCCACGCCGTCCTCCTCCTCCTCCTGCTCTACGTCCAGCTCGTCCTCCTCCAGCTCTTCCTCCTCTTCTTCCTCCTCCTCCTCTTCCTCCTCCTCGAGCTCGGGGCGCTCCGGGCCGGGCTCGGTTCCGCCGCCTCCGCGGGCCCAGAGCCGGGAGATGCAGCCGCGGCAGAAGTTGTGCCCGCAGCCGATGGACACCGGGTCGGCGAAGTAATCGAGGCAGATGGCGCAGATCGCCTCCTCCTGCAGCGTTTCCACCGGGTCCGGCCGCAGGGAACCGGGGCCGCCCAGCGCCAGCGGCGCCGCATTGCCGCGGGGTGCGCCTTCCTCCTCCTTCCTTCCCTTCCTCCCGATTCAGCCCCCCCGGCTCCGGAGCCAGGCCCCGCTAAGGCCTCACCGGGCCCCGCTAGGCCTCACCGGGCCTCCTCACCGGGCCTCGCCGCCGCGGTCCCCCCGCGCTCTCACGGTGCTGGAAGAGCCGCTTGGTGCCCGGTCGGTGCTCGCCCTGGTCCTGCTCGGTTCTTCCCGGTCCTTCCCGGTTCCCTCCGGTTCCTCCCGGGCCGCGCTCGCCCGGCGGCGGCTCCGCCACAGACGGGAAAGGCCACGGAACTTCCGCCTTCCGGTTGAGCCCCCGCCTCTTCCGCTCAATATGACCGGAAATGGTTCCGTTGGCGRGGTTTGTCTACCCACGCGACTCGTTGGTCTTGGAGGACTGGAGGCGGTGCCAGCGCGGCGGGGCGGGGTTGGGGCGGGGCATTGGCGGCTTTCCCCGCCCCCAGCGCGGCCCGGGGCGCTCCGAGCCCCCCGGTCCCGGTTCTGGTTCCGGTTCTGGTCCAGGTTCTTGTACCGGTCCCGGTTCCTGTCCCGCTCTGGACTCTCTCTCAGGTAATTTTTTCCCTTTTTACCTGAAATCTCCCTTTTTCTCCGCGGTTTTCCCGGTCCCAGTTCCGGTCCCGGTCCCAGTCCCGGTCCCGTTCTCTCTCAGGTATTTTTTCCCTTTTTACCCAAAATCTTCCATTTTCCACGCCGTTTTCCCGGTCCCAGTCCCACTCTAGACCCTCGCTCAGCTATTTTTCCCTTTTTGCCCAAAATCTCCCATTTTTCCCGTGGTCTTCCCTGTCCGTGTCCGTGTCCCGTGTCTCTCTCAGGTATTTTTTCCCTTTTTTACCAAAATCCCCTTTTTTACCCGCGGTTTTCCCTGTCCCGAGTCTCTCTCAGGTATTTTTTGCCTTTTTACCCAAAATCCCCCATTTTCTCCTCGGTTTTCCCCGTCCCGGTCCCTGTCCTGCTCTCTCTCAGGTATTTTTCCCCATTTTTACCAAAAATCCCCTTTTTTCGCCGCGGTTTTGCATGCCGGCGCGGCGGCCGAGGTGCAGCGTTTCTGTAGTGTAGTGGTTATCACGTTCGCCTCACACGCGAAAGGTCCCCGGTTCGAAACCGGGCAGAAACACTTCCTTTTTCCTTCCCGTCACTTTTTTTCTCTGTTTTTCCACTTTTTTCCCTTATTTTTGCCCCTCGCTCCGGCACTTTTGGCTCATCTCAGCCCTTCTTTCCATCATTTTTCTTGGTGTAATTTTGAATCTCAGCTCTGCTTCCCTCCCTGCCTTCTCCAGCCAAACTTTCCTTCATCATCCCCAAAAATCCATCATCCCTCACACCCTCCTCATCCTCCTTCTCTTCATCCCCAAAAATCCATCATCCCTCACGCCCTCCTCCTCCTCCTCCTCTTCATCATCCCCAATATCCAGCATCCCTCASACCCTCCTGTTCTTCCTCCCCAAAATCAAGGATCCCAAAGGGAGAAAGCACACCCTCCTCCTCCTCCTCCGCAGTATCCAGGATCCCAAAGAGAGGAAACACACCCTCCTCCTCCTCCCGGCATGGCGTTTCCCAGCCCCGCCGAGCAGCTCCGCGCCGCCGCCTCGTGCCCGGTGTGCCTGGAGCTCTTCCGCGACCCCGTCTCGCTGCGCTGCGGCCACAACTTCTGCCGGGGCTGCGTGGAGCGCTGCGGGCCGAGCCCCGGCGCGGCGGCGGCGCCGCTCTGCTGCCCGCAGTGCCGGGACGCGGCCCCGGGCGGGAGCAGCCTCAGGCCCAGCCGGGAGCTCGGGCACATCGCGGGCATCGCCCGGGAGCTGCTCCCGGGGCTGCTCCAGGCGGCGCCGCCGGGGACGCCGGGGACACCGGGACCGGGCTCCGTGTGCGGGCGGCACCGGGAGCCGCTGCGGCTCTTCTGCCGCGAGGAGCGGGCGCTGCTGTGCCCCGAGTGCGCGCGGGGACGCTCGGGATGGGGACACCGGGAGCACCGGGTGGTGCCGGCCGAGGAGGCGGCGCGGGAGTACCGGGTGAGAGCCCTGGGGACAATCGGGATGGGATGGGGACATCCCTGACAGTGCCACTCGGGGGGTGGGGACAGCCAGGGGATTGGGACATTCGGGATGGGGACAGCCGGACAATGGGGACAGACAGGGGTGGGGACACCGGGAACAGCACCGGGTGGTGCCGGCCGAGGAGGCGGCGCGGGAGTACCGGGTGAGAGCCCTGGGGACACCCGGGGGACAGCCACGGAGACACTCAGGGGATGGGACAGCCAGGGGACGGGGACATCCCTGACAGTGCCACTCTGGGGGTGGGGACAGCCAGGGGTGGGGAAATCTCTCTTATCTGGGGCTCCCAGCCCTCCCCGGACGCGAGGCTGACTCCGGCTCAGCTCCTTGCACCTTCTTGGAAAAAAAAAAATTATTATTATTATTATTGTTGTTGTTGTTTTTATTACTATATCAGGTTCTCCCATCTCAGACGAGGGATAGAGGAAATTTTGGTGGGAAAACAGAATTTTTTCAGCCCCTCTGCGTTCACTTTTTCCTTCCCTGCAGGAGCAGATCCAGAGCTGCCTCCAGGCGTTGAGGGAGGAGAGAGAAAAATTCCTGGAAAGCCGAAAATCCGGCACTTGGAGGAGTCTGCACCTGGTGGGACCGGCTTGGGGGCCGAGTTGGATCTGGGGTTTGGGTTCCTCCCTCTGCCCCAGCGTTGTTTTGAGGCCAAACCTCCCAAATTTGGCTCACGGAGCGTTGGGTTTATCAGTTGGGGTTCAGTCGGGGCTGCGCCAGGGAGATAACGAGGGGAGGGAGGGGAGGGAGGTGTCAGGAAAATCCACAAACACCAGAGGTTTGTGCCCAAAAAGGAGACAGGAAAATAAATTAATCCCCAAACACCAGAGGTTTGTGCCCAAAAAGGAGATAGAAGAGTCTTTTTTGCCTTTATTCAAATTAAGGGAGAGGCCATGGGGCATTCCCCTGGGGTCTCTCAGATTTTCRGAGGACATTGCCTCCTTTTTATCCCAATTTCCCTCTCTTTTTCCCCATTTCTGAGGTACCTGAGAGGTTCAGACTTCCCAAAAGGAACATCACCACAACATTCATTTTAATACCATAAAATTGCGATTTCCCCCCAGGACAGGATACGGGGCGAGGGGCAGCGGCTGGCGCGGGAGTTCCGCGAGCTGCGGCGCTCCCTGGAGGAGCAGCAGCGCCTCCTGCTGGCGCAGCTCGGGGGCCTGGAGGCGGCCGTGGGCCGGGCCCGGGACCGCGTGCTGGGAAAGGTCTCGGAGGAGCTGTCGCAGCTGGACACGCTCATCTGGGAGATGGAGGGGAAATTCCAGCAGCCGCCGAGCCAATTCCTGCAGGTGGGAGCCCCCGGGAGGGCAAAAGGGGGAATAAATGAAATTCAAAATTCAGCAGCAAAATCGCCCCCTCAGGAGCTCCCCTGGTGTCACTGACACGGCCCAGGTGGGACAGAGCTGGGACACCTCTGGGAAGTGGATTAAGGTGGATCCCCCAAAAATCGCCCCAAAAAACCCGCCAAAATCCCCAAATAAATCCCCCAAAATCCCCCCCCAAAATCCCCTCCAAAAAAACCCCAAATCTACCCAAATAATTCCCCCAAAATCCCCAAGTAAATCCCCCAAAATCTACCCAAATAATCCATTCAAATATCCACAAGAATTTCCCCCCAAAAAATCCCCAAAATCCCCTCAAAAAACCCCAAAATCTAACCAAATAAATCCCCCAAAATCTACCCAAATAAACCCCCTAAAATCCCCAAATAAACCCCCCAAATCTACCCAAAAAACCCCCAAAAAATACACAAGAATTCCCCAAAATCCCCCAAAATCTACCCAAAAGATCCCCCCAAAAAATCCACAAGAATTCCCCCCAAAAAATCCCCAAAACCCACAAAAAAACCCAAAAAAACCCCACAACCTCCCCCCCGCCAAATCACCAAAAAATCACCGAAAAATCACTGAAAAATCACCAAAAAATCTCCAAAAACCCACAAAATTTAAAAAAAAGAAATAATCCCCAAAACGCCTCCAACCCAAACCAGGCCGGAGTTCTTTGATCTCGGGATTTGAAGGACCTCAACTCGYTGTTGCTCCTCTCTAACCATCTCCTCTCTGCTCCCACCTTCAGGACATCCAACAGCTCCTGGACAGGTGAGGCAGCTCCTTCGCCACCTCTGGGTGAGATTCCCCCAAATTCCCACCCAAATTCCCTCAAATTCCCACCAAAATTCCTTAAAATTCCAGTGCGCTGCTTTGGGCTCGGGAATTTGGGTCTGGGGGGAGGAAACTGCCCAGGAAAGGCAGGAAAAATATTTAATTTAATATTTAATTTAATATTTAATTTAATATTTAATTTAATATTTAATTTAATATTTAATTTAATGTTTTATTTAGTATTTTATTTAATATTTGTTGCTCCTGGGAGGGTATTTAATGAGAATAAAATGAACCATTGGATTGGGGAGTTTCAACCCTTTTTTTTCCCTTTTTTTCCCCATTTTTTCCCCTTTTTTGGCCTCTTTTTTGCCCCTTTCCCCCCATTTTTTGCCCCATTTTTTCCCTTTTTTTGCCCCTTTTTTGGCAGCTGTGAGAGGATGAGGTTCCATCCCCCGGCCGAGATCTGCCCCGAGCTGGAGAGGAGCCTGGAGGATTTTGTCCAGAGGAACATCCTGGTGAGGGGCACCTTGAGGAGATGCCAAGGTGGGACTGGGTGGGAGATCCAGGAGGAATGGGGCAAAATCTGGGAGAAACGGGGTCACTTTGGGGGATATCTGTCAAAAACGGGGTCATTTTGGGGGATACCTGGCAGAAATGGGGTCATTTTGTGGGATATCTGGGATAAATTTGGTTATTTTGTGSGATTCCTGGCAGAAATGGGATTTTTGGTGGGATAACTGGGAGAAATGGGATTATTTTGTGTGATTCCTGACAGAAATGAGGTTTTTTTGGGAGATATCCGGGAACTGTTCACCTGAGGTTTTCCCTGAGGTCTTTCCTGGTCAAAAACCAGCTGGGAATTGCAGAGGAGGGAAAAACCAGCCCAGGTCTCACCCAAAAATCAGATTTGGGGTGGCTRGTGGGAAAATCGAGTCCCACAGATTAGAAGAGCTCAGGAGAGGACAGAGAGGGGATAAATCCCTAAACCCTGGGGATGGGTTTGGCTGGGCCAGGGGCTCCATCCCGGGGGATAAAGGTGATTTTTGACCCCGAATCCCCGAATTCTCTCTCCCCAGACAGCCTCATGTTCCTGCTGCAGGAGCCGGGTGAGTTTGGGGCAGGAAATTCAGGATTTGGGTTTCTGGCAGAGGTTCCCTTGGGAGGGGACACCGAGGGTGACACCCTGGCTGTGTGCAAGCCCCAAAATATCCCAAAAAAGAGCATTTTCCTCCCTTCCCCTGCCCGGGAATTCCGCATTTTGGCACGGGATGGGTTGGGAGGAATTTTCCAGGGAGTTTAATCCCAAACCTGCTCCGTCCTTCCCAGTGCTGGGGGGGACAGGAGCGTCCCCACCCTCCCAACTCCCCCCTGAGTTATTTTTGGGGTCCCCCATGGCAGGAAGGAGGTGATGAGTCTGAGTCCATGTTTTTAGAAGGCTAAATAATAATAATAATAATAATAGTAAGTTAAAATATTAATATAATTTAATATATTTTATAATATTATATGTAATATTTTTACAATAATATAAAGAGAATTATATTATTAATATAACATAATATAATATAATATAACATAATTAATATAATATAATATAATATAACATAATTAATATAATATAATATAATATAATATAATATAATATAATATAATATAATATAATATAATATAATATAATATAATATAATATAATGCATTTTAGGGGATTTTCCCCTTTTTCAGAAGGGCTTTTTTTTTTTACTTTTCAGGGCATTTTTGAGGGGCTTTCTCCCCTTTTTCAGAAGGGGATTTTCAGGGGATTTCCCCCCTTTTTCAGAATGGCATTTTCCAGCATGCTGACTCCCCGCACCCCTCCCTTTCCCCGCAGCCTCGCTCACCCTGGACCCCCGCACCGCCCACCCTCACCTGCACCTCTCCGCCGACGCCAAGGAGGTTCGGGGGCAGCTCCAGCCCCGCCGCGTCCCCGACGGCCCCGAGCGCTTCGACTTCGAGCCGTGCGTGCTGGCGCGGGGCGGCTTCACCTCGGGCCGGCATTTCTGGGAGGTGGAGGTGGGCCAGGGCGGGGTGTGGGCGCTGGGCGTGGTGCGGGAGTCGTCCCGCAGGAGGGGACCCCTGAGCCTGACCCCCAAGGACGGCGTGTGGGCGCTGGAGGCCTTCCACTCCCTCACGTCCCCGCGCGCCGCACTGCGCCTGCGCCCGCCGCCGCGGCGCCTGCGCGTCGCGCTGGACTACGAGGGGCGCCGCGTGGCGTTCTTCGGCGCCGGGCACGACGCGCCCATCCTGGAGTACACCCGCGCCGCCTTCAACGGCGAGAGGGTCCTGCCCTGGTTCAAGGTGGGCCTGGGGGCGCGGCTGCTGGAGCTGACGCGCGGCGAGCGCTGCCCGGAGCGGGCGGTGGCCGGGACSGTCGCGTCCCCCCTGGACTGGGTGGGATTCGGGTTCTCGCTGCGGATCTGCTCCTGAGGGGGCTGAGGGGAGCCCTCTGAGTCCGTCGGGAGGTCTGGGATGGCTCCAAGGATCGGCCGGGGGTTCCTGGAGGAGCCCGGTTTGGCGTGTGAAGTTTTTACCTTGTTGTGCCATCGGCGGGGTGAATCCTTSYCAAAGTGTTTCCTCTTTTCCCRAAGYTTCAGAACCCAGAAATTCCTCYGGCTGCCCTGGMGGACTCGAGCCCCTGCCCAATACCTCCGTGCTTTTGATTTAGCCCTTAGAAAAAACAATTATCAACCTTTTATATGAAGAATTACAAGCCATGAAAATTTAAGTAGAATTATAGCAAATTTATCACGAGGTGAAAAAATAGATTTTTGGGGTTTTTAGAATGGGGCAAGAGGGAGGAATCTGGGCGTGTCCTCCTTCTTCTTCTTGACCTCCATCTTCTGCTGTGATGTTGGCACTTTTGGATTGGTCTASAGTAGAAACTCACTGTCTAACATAGATATTGGAAAGTAATTGTAAATATTGTATATTTAAATATTGTCGTTTTAAACAGTGTATATGTAAATATTGCAGTTTTTTGTATAAAAAGATAACACCACAGATTGCCTCTGACTGTCCTGCTGAGAGGACCTCGTCTGGACAGGAGAAAAAAAAAATATAGATAAAATACAATAAATAACCTTGAGAATGAGAAATTAAGAGCTCTGGCCCCTTCTTGGCTGAGAAAAGAGATTTTCTGACTTATCTCGTGGTCACTCTGGCCAGCAGAGATCCCAAGACTGAAATGTTTTTTGTCCAGGGTGTGTCCTGAGCCCTTCACCCCCCAGTTTGGGGGTGGTGTCCACATTCCTGGCATTTGTAATTTTATTTTTCTCAAATAAAAGGACGTTTTGTGGGGTTTTTTGTGTTTTATTTTTCTGAAATAAAAGGATGCCTCCCCGCCCCRGATTTCCTCTGGATTTTTGAGTCTCTGGGAGATAAATCAGGCAAATCCACGCGGGGTGAGGAATCCTCGCTGAGCTTCCTCCTCCCCAGCCGCTCACACCCAATTTTCACTTTATTTATCCGGGCAAACCCAATTTTCACTTTATTTATCCCCAAAAAATGCTGGGGAGGGACGGGGTGGGAGCAGTCCCAGCTCGGGCGGTGCGTCAGCCTGGGCAGGGGCGGGACACGAACTCTGGCGATTTTCGCYGCTTTCACCGACACCGATTTCCTCAAAAACGCGCGATTTTCTTCCGAGGAAACCCAAAAGAGGAAGCGGCAGCAGCGAAACGGCCCCGAAATTAATTCCGCAACCGAGAAGAGGAACCGGGAGCGACGCTGGGCCCAGAAGAACCGGCACGGGATGGGTGGGGATTTTTTCCCTTTTTCCTCGGATTTGCCCCATCTCTGGTCCCGCCGAGCCCCGGGAGCTCCTCTCCCATGGGAGAACCTGGATCCCGTTCCTCCAGGGTTTTTTGGGGATGATTTGGGTGCAGAAGGAGCAAGGCGGAGCAGCTCGAGGGATGCAAACCTGGAATTCTGATGAGGAAAAGCCGGGAGAACCGGAGGGAGACCTGAGGCGTGGCAYGGATCCACCCGGGACAGGGAGGGAGCACGGCAAGGACCAAACCAGGCCAGGTCCAGCCGGGATTCGGCTCCGTGAGACGGGGGAGGAGGACTCCGAGGAAGGAGAGCTGCCCTGGAGGACCTGGTAGGTGCCACCTGCTGACCCTGGGGACATCTGGGGACACTCGGACCTCGGGAATGYTCCTTTGGAGGGAAAAATGAAATTACTGCATGGATTCGGGCAGAATTTGACCYGACTAGGGCAGAATTTGACCCGATTTGGGCAGAATTTATCCTAATTTGGGCAGAATTTGACTTGACTGGGGATGAATTTGACCTGATTTGGGCAGAATTGTCCCAGTTTGGGCAGGGAGCTGCGGGGATTTGAGTTGGGGTTTGAATCCAGGGGTGTTCTCCTGTGGGAAATTCCTTTCCATGAGTTACTCGGGGTATTTCCCACCTTGTTTTTCCTTATTTTTTGCAATTTAAAATTCCCGCTGCCCAAATTCTGTCAAATTCTGCCCAAATCCTGAGCTCCTCTCGCTCCCACAGCTGCAAGATCTGAAAAATGAGCTGGAGAAGAGGCAGGCGAAAAAAATCCCAGAGATTTCCCACCAGGAAATCCCAGCACAGGCTCAGGAAGAGAAGAGCCAGCAGCTGGTGAGGGAATCCTCCTGTTCTGAGGGAAAATCTGGGGAAAAAGGGAATTAAACCCCCCCCGGGAGGGCTGGTGGTTCCCGGAATTCCCGAATAATTCGCTTTTCTGTGATTTTGAGGGATCTCAGGCTGAGCTGCCTCTCGTTTCTCTCTTCCCCCAGGATGTGAAGAGCTCCATCAGCAGGTTTGCGGCCTCCCTGGAAAATCTTTTCCACGAGTTTTTCCCAGAGGAATGGAGGAGGGAACTCGGAACTTGGCTCCTTTTGGGATGTGCTGATCCAAGGGGATTTGGTCTCAAAAATCTCAAAATAATTTAAAAGTCTTGGCTCTTCGCCCCGGCCCAAAATTCCCCAAAAATTCCTTCCTTCCTCATAAAAAAATTTAGAAAAAAACTAGAAAAAAATTAGGTTTAGAAAAATTAGAAAAAAATTAGGTTTAGAAAAAATTTAGGTTTAGAAAAAAATTAGGTTTAGAAAAAAAGAATATTCAGGTTTAGAAAAGGAAATGAATCCAACAGGGAAATTCGGCCTTTGATCTCCTTGATTCCCAAGGGAAAGGGGGGAAATTAAATCCCAAAATTCCAGCAGCACCGCCCCTCATTGCTGGCGGCTCCTGAAAAGTGTCAGGGGAGGTTTTGTCGGTTCTATTTTAATTTTATTTTTAATTCCAGGTGTGGGAAAGTGACTTTCCAGCTGCCCCTGGATGCGGCTCCAGGGCTGGAAGAGCGAGTTTGTCACTTCTCCTGGAGGAGCAGCGCCCTGAAGGAAACCCTGAGGAAGCTCCAAGGTACCCAGGRGGAGAACAAAAATAGATTTAAGTCGTATTTTGGGACAGCTGGAGGAGCTGCGCTGCCCTTTTCCCATCCTGGACCCCGACACCGCTCACCCCRAGCTGGTTCTCTCCGAGGAYGGGAAGAGCATTTGCTCTAAACACACAGGGAGGAAAACACAGATTACAAAACTACAGATTAACATTCCAAATTAAGAAATGGGCAGAATTWGTCCCAATTGGGGCAGAATTTGACACTGACTCAGCTCTGTCCCCCACAGCCAGCATGACCCTGGACAGGGGGAGGAAAACACAGATTATAAAACTACAAATTAACGTTCCAAATTAAGAAAACACACAACACTGACCCAGCTCTGTCCCCACAGCCAGCGTGACCCTGGACCCCGACACTGCCCACCCCGAGCTGGTTCTCTCCGAGGACGGGAAGAGCGTTTGGCGCGGATCCTCTCCCCGCCAGCTCCCGGACTCCCCCGAGCGCTTCGACCACTGGCCCTTCGTGCTGGGCCACCAAGGCTTCGTGTCCGGGCGCCACTGCTGGCACGTGGACGTGGGCGACGGCGGCGACTGGGCCGTGGGGGTGGCRCGGGACTCGGTGCCCAGGAAGGGGCGGCTCAGCCTGGGCCCCCAGGGCGGGATCTGGGCGCTGGAGAAGTGGGGAGGGCAGCTGCGGGCGCTGACCGCGCGCAAGGTGACCCCGGTGGCCCCGCGGGGGCTGCCCCGCAGGGTCAGCGTGCACCTGGACTGCCGCGGCGGCTCCGTGGCCTTCCTGGACGCCGAGGACGGGGGGCTGCTCTTCGTCTTCTCGCGCGCGGCCTTCGGCGGGGAGAGGCTCCGGCCCTGGCTCTGGGTGGTGGGMGCCAGGTCACAGCTCCGGCTGTGGCCCTGAGGGAAAACGTGCCCGCGATTTTCACAGAGCCTGGGGTGGGTTTGGTGTGGGTTAGGGTTAAATTAGGGTCAGGGTTGGGGTTGGGTTAGGGTTCGGTTCAGGGTTTGGGTTGGGATTACGGTTAAGGTTAGGGTTACAGTTAGTGCTAGGGTTAGGTTAGGGTTAGTTTGGGTTTGGCTTTGGCTTTGGTTTAGGGTTAGGTTAGGGTTAGGTTAGGTATGGGCTTAGGCTTAGGGTTAGGTTAGTGTTAGTGTTATGGTTAGTGTTAGGGTCAGGTTAGGTTTAGGGTTAGCTTTATAGTAGGGTTAAGGTTAGGTTTAGGGTTAAGATTATGTTAGGGTTAGGCTTMGGYTTAGGTTACCGTTAGTGTTATGGTTAGTGTTAGGGTCAGGTTARGTTTAGGGTTAGGTTTAGASTAGTGTTATGGTTAGGTTTAGGGTTAAGGTTATGTAAGGGTTAGGTCTGGGTTAGGGTTAGGTTACTGTTAGTGTTATGGTTAGTGTTTGGGTTAGGTTAGGTTTAGGGTTGTCTTTAGAGTAGGGTTAAGGTTAGGGTTAGGGTTAGGGTTATGTTAGGGCTTGTGTTATGATTATTGTTAGGTTTAATGTTAGGGTTACGTTTTGGGCAAAATGAGGCACTAAACAGGAAAGAATCTCTGGAAAAGAGACTGTGGGGTAGAAAAATTTGGAACAGTGGGAAAACGGGAGAAATCAGTCTGGATGGGCCAATTTTCCAAAGTCTCTCCTTACTGTCTGTAGATAATCCCACCTGCAAACCAATGGCTCCAAAATTAAATTTTTTTGCCTTTTCCCCAACCTCCAATGGGTGGTGTTGCTCTTTTTTCTCTGAAAAAGGTCCCTGTGGTGACCAGGTCTGTGGGTTCCATGATTTATACTGTTAATAATAAAAATCATAATAATAATGATTTGAAAAGTTTGATTCCCCCTCTGTGTCATTCCTGACTGCCAGCAGTGCCACATGATTTCCAGGGAGAAGGGACAGGGACAGTCCCTGGGCTTGTGGCTCTTCCAGGGCACAAACACCAGGAATGGGCTTTAATTAAACAAATTAAATTAACTAAACAAATTAGACAAATKGGGTTTAATTAAACAAAACTCCAGCTTGACACCCAGAGGCAGCAAACACCAGACAGAGAAGTTAAAACATGCAAATTTTGGGTTTTTAATTCATGCAAAGCCAGARGCAAGGAGAGAAAAGGGACTGGGGTGGCGCAGGACGGGGTGGGAMAGATTTAGCTCCATTTTCAGCCCCCAGATTTGGGGGTGACAACTCGGGACAGCCACCCCGAGTGCTGCTCAGCGACTCCAGCAGACACAAATCCCTGGGCGAGGCGGGAATGGTGGAAAACCCTCGGGATTTGGGGGAGCTCAGGGGCACAGGGTGATCCGGGCGCCCTCTCCCCACACCAGGAACCAGGGGTGCACCCTCTGCCCCTGGAACGAGGCYGCCGGGAAGGCGAAGATCAAACTCCTCTCATCAGCATCGAAAAAAGCCACCTGGCCCCTCTCGTAGTCCAGGGCCACCCTCACCCTGCTGGGGGCCCGGGTGAGGAACAGCGGGACGCGCTCCAGGGAGGTGAGAGCCCAGAACTGGCCCTGGCAGAGCCCCATGGACCAGAGCTCCCACTCAGAGCCCACAGGGGTCTCTGCCCCATTCTCGGGGGTCCCTGCCCCACTCCCGAGGGTCCCTGCCCCGCTCCCAAGGGTCCCTGCCCCGCTCCCGGGGGTCTCTGTCCCATTCCTGGGGGTCTCTGCCCCATTCTCGGGGGTCCCTGCCCCATTCTCGGGGGTCTCTGTCCCGCTCCCGGCCATCCCTGCCCCGCTCCCAACGGTCCCTGCCCCACTCTCGGGGGTCCCTTCCCCATCCCTGGGGGTCCCTGCCCCATTCCTGAGGGTCTCTGCCCCATTCCTGGGGGTCCCTGCCCCACTCCCGGGGGCCATCCCTGCCCCACTCCCGGGGCTCCCTTCCCCATTCTCGGGGGTCCCTGTCCCGCTCCCGGGGGTCTCCCTGGCCACCCCCAGTGCCCAGGACCCCTCCGGTGCCACCTGCACGTCCCAGCAGCGCCGCCCGCCCGTGACGCCCTCGCGGCCCAGCACGGAGGGGTCGCTGCTGGCTCCGGGTTTGGGTTCGGGTTCGGGCTGGGCTCCGTCCCCGGCAGGGTCCGGGGCTCTTTCCCAGCRGACGCTGCTCCCGTCGGGCGCCACGAGCAGCTGGGGGTGAGCGGTGCTGGGGTCCAGCGTCACCGTCACTGCGGCAGAGGGGATGCCGTGCGTCCTGCCTTCCCCGCGGGCCTTTCCGCTCATTTCCCCTCATTTCCCATCCTTTCCCCTCATTTCCCATTTCCTTTTCCCCTCATTTCCTCCTCATTATTTCCCCTCATTTTCCCGTCATTTCCAATAATTTTCCCATCATTTCCCCTCATTTTCCCGATTTCCCCTCATTTCCCCGATTTCCCCTCATTTCCCCTCATTTTCCCCCCAGCCCAGGACTCACTTTTCTCCGGCAGCTCGAAGGCCAGGATGTCTGAAAAAAAGGAGAGAAAGGGGAGACATGGGCTGGTTAAAAAATCCAGCATTATTGCAATAAATTGCAATAAAATCTAATTGTGGTTAAAATAATTGCAATAAGTTACAGCACGTGCTCCAAATACACAAATTTAATTTATGGCTGAACGTATGCATAATAATTATATAATAAAATTATAATAAATTTTAAAATTTAATTACTAAACATATAATGCAATTTTTATATAAATTAATTTTTATTAAATTAAATTTTATTAACTTAATTTAATAAAATCAATTAAATTAATCTCCTCACCCCCCAGCCTGCCCCAATACCTTGGAAGCTCCTCAGCGTCTCCTCCAGGAGAGCATTTTCCTCCCTGAAATGTTGAATTTTCTTTTCCAGCTCTGGCAGAGGCGACGGGGGCAGCTGGAAGTTTTCACTGCCAAGGCTGGAAAAGGACAGAAAAAAGAGGTTGAGGACGCACCCCGGAGGGAATTCCCTGTGCACACCCACAAATTTGGGCACAAAACCGAATATTTTGGTCTCTAAACGAGGCCAAACCAGGGATTTGGCCACAAACACAAATATTTTGGAGSTCAGGAAGCCCCGCCCTTACCTGCTCAAGGTGCTGCTGATGTCCTGGAGGGGAGAGAAGGGACGGAATCATGTGAAAAAGTAGATTTTTGGGTTTTTAGAATGGGGGGTTAGGGGCAAGATGGAGGGATCTGGGCGTGTCCAGCCTTTCTCCTTCTTCTCGGCCTCCATCTTCTGCTGCGATGTTGGCACTTTTGGATTGGTTTAGAGTAGAAACTCACTGCCTAACACAGGTGTTGGAAAGTAATTGTAAATATTGTAATTTTAAATATTGTATATGTAAATATTGCAGATTTTTGTATAAAAAGATAACACCGCCCCGGGGCAGGCAGAGGAGAGGACCTTGGCTGGACAGGAGAAAAAAAWTTATAGAAAATAAACAATAAACAACCTTGAGAATGAGAAAGGAAGAATTCTGACTCCTTCTTGGCTGGGAAAAGAGACTTTTTAACTTTTCTGGGGACGAGAAACTTTCTCTGGGAAAAGAGACTTTCCAGCTTTTCCTGGGACAAGAAACTTTCTCTGGGAAAAGAGACTTTCCAGCTTTTCTTGGGACAAGAAACTTTCTCTGGGAAAAGAGACTTTCCAGCTTTTCTCGGGACAAGAAACTTTCTCTGGGAAAAGAATATCCAACTTTCCAGCTTTTCTTGGGACAAGAAACTTTCTCTGGGAAAGGAGACTTTCCAGCTTTCCTTTTCCAGCTTCTGGGGGTCCCTCCGAGCAGCCGGAGGCCCCGGCCCCGCCGCGCTGTCACCTGCAGGAAGGTCCTGGCCGGCTGCCGGCGCTTCTCCTCCAGCTCCTGGGCGCGGCTCTCCAGCCGGGAGATCTCCTGCGTCAGGCTCGTCGCCGCCGCCTCCTGCGCGCTCCCGATGTCGCTCTGCAGCCGCCCCAGCCGGGCCAGGAGGCGGCGGGAAAGCTCCTCCAGGGCGAGGCGCAGCCCCTGGAAGCGGGACAGGAYCCGCTGCCGCTCGGCCTCGGCCTCCTCCTGCGGGGTGGGAGATTCGGATTTTTAGTCAAAACCCCTCCCTGGAGAGAGACCCCAGCCCCAGGAACGGCCTCCCCCCTCTAAACCCATCGGGAGACACCCCTGCCAGAAACATAAATTTTAAAGAATTTAGGGATTTTAGAGGAGTTGAGGTTTTAGTTAGAGATAAGCATTAGAATTTATCAAAATAAATAGGTAGGCCTTGATGAAGTTAAGAGTTAGTGGTTAACTAATAATTGATTTCTTGTCAACGCAATGTTTGGTTAGCAGGGTTTGTAATGAAGAATATAGAGACTGATAAATAGCTTTTAGGAACAGAAGACAATTGTTTTTAGGAACAGAAGACAATTGTAGGCCTCCTCTGCTCTGAAACCAATTAAAGATGGGGAACGGGAGTTCTACCAATGGGTTCATTTGTCATATTTGCATTGAAAAYGTAGAAAGGTCAGAACGAGGAAGACTTCATTTATTTCCTAATTTTGAGACTCCTCCCCATGAAAGGGACCACCGACTCATTTTGAGGAACAAACTACGCATGCTTAATAGCTCTTGAACTAATTACCATACGAAGCGGGGAATGGGATGTACCAAAATTATGAATATGCATTTGTATTTTGGGTATCCAATACTTGTGTWGATAAAAGGACTCTGGAATCACCTGTAAATTGCGGTGTGTATTTSAGAACTATCCTGAAATAAACATTCACTTTCTAACTTTAAACTGTCAGAGAGTCTTTGTCTATCACACTTGGATATCGGTACTAGATCAATATCCACATTTTTAATAAATCACGCCCCTCCRCTCCACAGCATTTACCAAACACTCCCAGTTTCTCCTCATTTCAGCCTCCCGGAGCTCCAGGAGCTTGTCTCTGTTGTCCTTCAGGGTTTGCAGCCCGGCCTGGATTTGYTCCTGAGGGAAGGGAAARTATAAAAATCCGTTTTTCTGGAGACTGGGACGGCTTCAAAACCTCACTCTGGGCACGGGGTTGGAGTGCTGGTAACTCCGTTTGTCCTCCCGCTCCAGGAAGAAAATCCCGCTCTTTTTGCCCATATTCCTGCAGATTTAGGGGTGGGCTTCAGGAAAATTGTCCCACTCTTTTTTGCCCACATTCCTGCAGATTTAGAGATCGGCTCTAGGAACATCGCCCCGCTCTTTTTGCCCACATTCCTGCAAAAATGGGATTTAGGCAGATTTTTTTTTTTTTTTAATGGCAGATTTAGGGATTTGGTGCCCGCTGGGCGCTGGAGGAGGAGGAGGAGGAGGATGAAGACCGCAATCCCTCCGGGCTCGGGGGAGAACAGAGAGAGCAGAAGCAGCGGAGCGTGTCCCAATCCCTTTAAGGGTCTGGGGGCACGGGGGAACATTTTTGGATGGAAACCGAAATCACCTCGAACTCCCGCGCGGCCTCGGGCAGCGGCAGCAGCGTGTGCGCGCGGTGCGCCCGCGACTCGCGGCAGATCGCGCACAGCAGAGCTCCGTCCTCCTTGCAGAAAACCTCCAGCGGCTCCCGGTGCCTCTGGCACCCTTCCTCCTCCTCCTCCTCCTCCTCCTCCTCGGCTCCCAGCGCCTGCCCGCGGCTCAGGCGCCGGGCGAGCTCCAGCACCCGCTCCAGCTCCGGGCTCGGGCGGAGGCTCCGCTGCGGGGCCGTGTCCCGGCAGCGCGGGCACGCGAACCCCGCCGTGGGCCACTCCCAGCAGCGCTCGATGCACGCSCGGCAGAAGTGGTGGCCGCAGTGGATGGACACGGGCTCCCGGAAATATTCCCGGCAGATGGGGCAGCAGGCTTCCCCCGGCAGCTCGGCCATGGCTGCCCCGGGGCTGCGGAGCCGCCGCCGCCGCTTTCGGTTTCCCCGCGCACCGGGGGAGGCGTCGCCTTCCCGCCCCCGGTGGGGCTGGGGATGGAGGCTGGGAGGTGGCCAGAATACTCCTGATTTGGCCCCAGAATCCTGGTCCTGCACGGTCTCAAATCCCTGGTCCTGCGGGGGGCTGAGGATGGGGGGTGGGACGTGGCCAAAATCCTCTCAATTTGGCCCCAAAATCCTGCCCCCGCGTGAGGCTGAGGATGGAGGGACCCGCATCCATCAGKCTGGAACCTCCCGCCCTTGTCCTTGGATTAAAAAAAAAAAATTAAATTTCGATTAAAAAAAATTTTTATTGAGGTATTTTTTTTCCCCGAAACGGCGAGAAAAGGAGGCAGGTTGCTCCCAGCCCTGGATCTACCAACACCTCGAAGAAATTGAGCCAAATCCTGCAGAAAACTTTGWATTAGTGATTTTATTTTCCTCTGGCACTGTGCAAATCTCTCCTTGTCGGTGAAACCCGAGCCTCCMGCTCCCTCTTGAGCCCGAGAATTCACGGTGATTGCACCCGGATAATCACCGAATACGCGGATAATCAAGGAGGGAAATCGCTGGGAAAGGGGATCCTGATCCATCCCAACTCTTCGCAGGATTCACCCCCCGATAAATCAACCTTCGCCCCAGATTAACCAAAAAAAAAAAGAAAAAAAAAAAAAGAAAGAAAAAAAGACTAAAAAAAGGTGTTTTCAGCACCAAGCCGCCCCCCAGGTTTCAGTCTGAATGTTCCAAGCACCGGAAAACCCAGAACCCCAAAAAACTCTCTCACAGAATTAACGGYGGGTGAGTTTTTGACCGATTTGCCCCCCCCCCCCAAAAAAAAAAATCATCACTTCGGTACCAGCYCYGAGTTTCCGGTGGCTTCTGCACTTATCCGGGGGGGCTCTTGGAAAAAAAGGGAAATTAAAAATAAAGTTAAAAATAGGAAATTCTGTGGTCAGCCCCGAGCCGTGAGAGAAGCGATTTCCTGTGTAGAAGGAGAAGTGAAAGGAACAATAAAATTATTTTTGAATAAAGGTTCTCGTAGCTGCACACGTAGGGGTGGGGGGGTTGGAGTTGGGAATARTTTAGGAATGCTGAATAATCGGGAGTTTGGGAATGCTGAACAATCGGGAATGAGCAGCAAAGGATGAGCCAAGAATTGCTCCAAGCTCTGTCCCCACGGCCGTGCCCTTCAATTAATGAACTAGGAGTGACTCAATAAATTAAACACGCATGTAAATTAAATTCATCAATGAGTAAATTTAAAATAAATACATTGAAAGCAGCGAAACCAGGCTGRTTCCTGGTTCAGACCTCGAGGAGAGGCCTGGGGCTGCCTCGTGCTTTCCCTGGGCGTTTTTTGGGTGAAAAAGGAGTGAAAAAGCCGGTAAATGATGAATGAACCTGGGGCCAAGCCCGGTGTTAGACGCGGTGTCAAGCCTGGTATTAAACCTGGTGTCATACCCAGTGCCAAGCCCAGTATTAAACCCGGTGCCAAACCTGGTGCCAAGCCCGGTGTTAGACCTGGTGTCAAACCTGGTGCCAAGCCCGGTATTAGACCTCGTGCCAAATGAACCGGTACCAAGCCTGGAGTCAATTTCGGTGCCAAGCCCGGTATTAGACCCGGTGCCAAACCCGGTGCCAAGCCTCGTGTCAATTTCGGTGCCAAGCCTGGTATTAGCCCCGGTGTCAAACCCGGTGCCAAGCCCGGTATTAGTCCCAAACAAGCCGGTGTCAAACCCGGTATTAGTCCCGGTGCTAAGCCCGGTATCAGCCCCAGCACCAAACAAGCCGGTGCTAAGCCCGGTATCAGCCCCAGCACCGAACCGCCCCGCGCCACGCCCGGCGCCGAGCCCGGCTCCTCTCAGCAGCGCCGCCGCTCCGCTCTGGCTCTCAGCCCGCAGCACCGGCAGGAAGCGGAGCCGCCGCGGCCGCGGGGGAGGCGGAACCGAGGCGGACCCGGTCCGGTCCCGGCGGCGCGGCCATGGCCGAGCTCCGCGCCGAAGCCTCGTGCCCGCTGTGCCTCGGGCTCTTCCAGGAGCCCGTGTCCATCCACTGCGGCCACAACTTCTGCCGGGCGTGCATCGAGCGCTGCTGGCGGAGCTCCCGGGACAGCTTCCCGTGCCCGCGCTGCCGGGAGGCGGCCCCGGAGCGCAGCCTGAGACCCAACGCGGAGCTGGCCGGCATCATCCGCATCGCGCAGCGCCTCAGCCTCCGGGGGCGAGCCCGGCACGGGGAGCGGCTCTGCCCGAAGCACGGCGAGGCTCTGAAGCTGTTCTGCGAGGAGGAGCAGAGCCCGGTGTGCCGCGAGTGCCGCCGCTCCCCCGAGCACCGGCTGCACGCCGCCGTGCCCATCGAGGAAGCGGCGCAGGAGCACAAGGTGGGAGAGGTGCCGGTGTCCCTGGGGATGAGGGATGCGGAGGAGGAGGGAGAGGCCAGGTTTTGCTTGGAAAAGTCGGGATTTTCTGCTCTTTCCGCCCGCTGGGTGGCAGCCACCCCCATCCCCGCCCGCCCCGCGCTCCCGGGACCGCCGGATGGAGAAAACGGCACCGACCCGGTGTTGGTGCTTCTGCCCCGCTCAGGAGAAATTCCAGGCTCACGCGCAGATCCTCAGGGACCGGAGAGAGAAGATGCTGGGGCTGAGAGCGGCCGAGGAAGGGAAGAGCTCGGAGTTGCTGGTGGGCGACCCTTCCCTGGTCCCCGCGGGGGTGGGTGTGGGGGCACACCTGGGCACACCTGGACACACCTGTGCCCGCCACCGCCCTCACGGAGGATTTTCCCTCCGTGAATTTAGTTATCCAACCCAAACCTGGATTTTTCCAGGTTATTGTGGATCTTTGCCTCCCTCTGCAAGTGGGGCACATCCCCAGATTCCCCAGAAAATGGGAATTACCCAATTGCATCTTTTTTTTTTTTTGCCTTGTTTTCCTTTCCTCCGATCTCTACCACTGACTAATCTGTTTATGGGTTTATTTTGCACTTTCCCTCGTCCAAAGGTCTGGAGCCTTTTTATGGGCCATGGGAAAACGCTTTGCCAGCAATCAGCAATTCCCGCCTAGAAATGGAAAAAAGAAAAAAAACCTAAACATATTTACCTATTATATATATATATATATATATATATATATATATATATATATGTATAAAATTAAAAAAAATTTAAAATTCTGTCGATCCTCCCCAGGCTTTGCAAGAAGCCTGGCGGTGACAAATCCCCCCTCCAGCCCACCCCGCTGGCATTTC
The DNA here is from genome assembly GCA_002167245.1 of Sporophila hypoxantha. Lineage (NCBI taxonomy): Eukaryota > Metazoa > Chordata > Aves > Passeriformes > Thraupidae > Sporophila > Sporophila hypoxantha. Next base: position 206,468 of record NDFG01000239.1, read on the forward strand.
CCTCCCCCCCCAGCCCTGTCCCAGCCCTCCCGGTGTTCCCGTGGCAGGAGCGGGTGGCGGCGGAGCGGCGGCGGCTCCGGGGCCGGGTCCGGGAGCTGCAGCAGCTCCTGGAGGGGCAGGAGCGGCTCCTCCTGGCCCGGCTGGCGCAGCTGGAGCGGGACATCGCGCGGAGGCAGGAGGAGAGCATCGGGCGGCTCTCGGAGCAGATCTCCTCCGTGGGACGGCAGATCCAGGAGCTGGAGGAAAAGTGCCGGCAGCCGCCCTGGGAGCTCCTGCAGGTGAGCAGCCACCAAAAAACCAAATCCCRAACAGATTTGGGCAGGAAGGGGCCTCAAATCCCGAACAGAATCCCAGGTTTGGGCAGGAAGGGGACTCACAGAGCCACAACAAACACACCTTCCACTGGGCTGGGCTTCTCCAACATGGAGATATAAAAATTCCTTTTAAACTCATTTYCCCCCTTGAATTATTCCCTTTAATGGCCACAAAGTTATCCCAGCTGTGCACTGGAATGTTGTGGATCACCTCCAGGGTCCGCCTCACCTGGCACTGGGGTTCACCTGTCCAGGTGAGCCCCCCAGCAACTCCTGGTTCCCTTGTCCTCAGTGGGAAACCACCCAGGTGCTCCCCTGGTCTGGAGGTTGCCACCAAAGCAGTTAATTGATAATTAAATAATCAAATGTAAAAAAATCCAAACATTCAAATGTCGAAGTGTTCAAAAAGCCAAACATACAAATATCCAAACAGCCAAACATTCAAACAAACAAACTTTCAAATATCCAAATATTTAAACACCCAATCATTCAAATACCCAAACATTTAAACAGCCAAACATCCGAACAGCCAAACATCCAAACAAACATTTAAACACCCATATATTCAAATGAGCAGAGATGTTAATTAGCAGCCGCCACGCCCACCCTGGGCGAGGGGACGATGCCGATAACCCAAGTGCTCCTCAAGGCTGCCGTGACCTCACCTGAATTCCCGCAGATCCAGAATCCCCCAGGGTCACCCCAGGAGCCCTCCCTGGTTGTTCGCCCCAGGCTGGCTCCACCCTGACCTGTCCATCTGTCTGTCTGTCTGTCTGTCTCTCCCCTGCAGGACAGCAGAGACATCCTGAGCAGGTTTGTGGCTCCTCACCTGCATTCCTGACRTGTTCTAGTTTGGTTTGGTGGACCCCGAAGTCCCAACAGTCCCTGACCTGTGTGAGATGGACACAGGACACAGCTGGGACACCACGAAAGTCCAGTTGGGATGGTGGAGATCAGGGTCAAGTACCTTCAGGAGGGTGAAAGAACCTCCAGCTTGGCTGCAGCTGGTCTCTGAACTGTGAAAAACCTCCCTGATCCTGGAGGGATGGGACTTTCCTCCTCAAAAACAGGGAGYCAGCAGCTAAAAGGRTTAAATTCTGAGGGAATTAGARTTTTGGGAATTAGAATTTTRCACYCTTTAACAAACCTGATTATGTCCCCTTCAGGCTGGGGGGTGGAAAGGAGGAAAATRGACACAGAAAGTTGTTTTTATTCCCTGATTTCCACTGGTAAAAAATCTTCACTGTCCAGAGGCTGGGTGAGGAAATGTTCTCCAGGAGGAGCAGATCCCAAAAACTGCCTGGAGATGCCAAAACCCGAGAGGAATGGGTTTATAAAATCATGGAAATTTGGGATGGTTTGGGTTGGAAGGGGCCKTTCAAGCCTTCCCAGCTGCCTCTCCAGTCCCACCACTCTGAATTTTTGTGGCAAAAAACTTTTCCTGCTTTCCAGGCTGGAGAAGCAGAGTGCTCYRGAGCCRGTGGAGACCTCRGCAGASCTGGCAGAGGAACCCACAGGGCTGCCCCAGGACAATGTGACCCTCAAGGAGATGCTGAAGAAATTCCAAGGTATGGAGGGAGCAGGGAAAGGGGGGTGGGCTCTGTGTCAGAGCCACCTTTGGAAATCACCCCRCAAAGGTGAAAATCACAGAAATTTCCACATGGAAACTTCAGAAAGGAAAGCCACGGGATGCCCCCCAGTGACCAGCAAAACTCCCACACTCCAGAGCTTCATTTCTCCATCATTTCTCCATCATTTCTCCATCATTTCTCCATCATTTTCTCCATCATTTCTCCATAATTAGTCCATAATTAGTCCATAATTTCTCCATCATTTTCTCCATCATTTCTCCGTAATTTCTCCATTATTTTCTCCATTATTTTCTTGATCATTTTCTCCATAATTTCTCCATAATTTCTGTATAATTTCTCCATCATTTCTCCATGATTTCTCAATCATTTTCTCAATCATTTTCTCAATCATTTGTCCCCCCAAATGTGGCACAAACCCACCCCAAAGGTGGCACAAACCCACCCCAAATCTCTCCAGGGCCCAGACCCCTCTCTCCCTCCCTCCCTCCGCAGTCAGCCTGACTCTGGACCCCGACACGGCGCATCCCCGCCTGGCCCTGTCCGAGGATGGGAAATGTGTCCGCTGGGACGACGCACGCAGATCCATCCCCGACCACCCCAAACGCTTCGACTCCTCCCGCTGCGTGCTGGCCCGCGAGGGATTCACCTGCGGCCGGCACTACTGGGAGGTTCAGGTGTGCCAGGGCTCGGCCTGGGCCCTCGGCGTGGCCAAGGCGTCCGTGGCCAGGAAGGGCCGGGTCAGCGTCAAGCCCGAGCGGGGGATCTGGGCCGTGGGGCAGTGTGGCAGACAGTGCCAGGCTCTGATGTCCCCCAGTGTCCCMATCGCCCTCCCTGAAGCCCCCGAGGTGGTCGGGGTCTATCTGGACTACGAGGGCGGGCGKGTGGCGTTTTTGGATGTGCGCAGGGAGGTGCCGATGTTTGCGTACCCCGCGGCGAGGTTTGGGGGCGACGAGCTGCTGCCCCTGCTGTGCCTGGGCAGGGGCTGCTGCTTCAGGCTGTGCCCCTGAGACCCCCGAGGCGGGGCACGCAGCTGGGCAGGGGGTTTGGGTGGGAAATCGCCTTTTTTCTGTCATTTCTCCATTATTTCTACATCGTTTCCATCATTTCCCCATAATTTCCATTAATTCTCTCGATCATTTTGTCCCTCATTTCTCCATCGTTTTCTTCATCATTTCTCCATCGTTTCTTGATCATTTTCTCTATAATTTCTCGATGATTTTGTCCATCAGTTCTCCATAATTTTYTCGATAATTTCTCGATCACTTCTCCATAATTTTCTCGATAATTTCTCGATCATTTCTCCATAATTTTCTTATAATTTTCTCCATCATTTCCATAATCTTAATTTTCCTGCAAAGTGAATTCAGACAAATGCTGGTTCGAGGGTTCTGACAGGCTTTTACCGTTTGGAGGGTGAGAAAAGAAGGGAAAGAAACACAGAGAACCTCYTTTTTTTAGCAAATTCAACGCAAAAAACTTCTGATTAGGTCGTCTTTTGGAAGATTAAGACCGTACCAGAGCTCCCTGGTGGTCTAGTGGTTAGGATTCGGCGCTCTCACCGCCGCGGCCCGGGTTCGATTCCCGGTCAGGGAATAATATTTTACTTTCGCTAAAAAAAATTCATTTTTTGGAAAAATTTATTCCTGTTTAAACAATCTCCTAACCCCCAAAACACCACTTTTCTGCTCTTTTTTGTGCCTCGTCCCCTGCCTCCTGCCCCAGCGCCTTCTGTTACCGAGCAATGAATAAATCAATAAATAAACAAAGAAACAATAATGCTAATTGTATTTTTAAAAATTACGTTTATAAGAAAGGCATTTACCAGCTGTGCTAAAATAATTGTAGTTGAATACTGAAATTAAATAATGGCGATTATTGAGGTGTTAATTGTTTATTTTGCATTAGGGTTATTTACAGGGAGCAATTTCGAAATTTTTAAAAAGAGCAACAATGTGGAAAAGGGGGAAATTTTTGAAAAAGAAACAATCATTTGATAAACGGAATAATAATTTGAAAAAAAGAGGATGAATACTTTTAAAAAGAGGAATAATAATTGGAAAAGGAAGAGTAATTTTAAAGAGGGGAAAATAATTTTTGCAAAGAGATTAAAGCTTTGAAAATGGGAATAATGATTAGAATGGGAAGTAACAATTTAAAAATGGAAATAATAATTTATGAAGGAATTATAATTTGAAAAAAGGGAAAGCATAGCAGGAAAAAGGGGCATTTTTAAAAGTTTAGCGCTGTCAGGAGTGGGATTTGAACCCACGCCTCCATGAGGAGACCAGAACTCCCGAGGGAAGGAGAAGTCCTTGAGTCTGGCGCCTTAGACCACTCGGCCATCCTGACGGCGAGAAAAGAGGGCAAAACAGAGCCAAAAGTGGAGTTAAAAGCTTTTCTTTTTTTTKGGGGGGGRRSCSKTTKGKTTTWMYTTTTTTTTTTTTTTGTCTGTTGCTTTGTGGCGGCTCTTTCAATACTAATAAAAGGTAATTATTAAAAAGATAGAATAATAATGCTTGTTAAAAGTAGAAAGAAATAATAATTTTAAAAGGAATAGTAGTTGAGGGGAAAGGATTTTAAAATGGAATAAAAGAAACAGTAGTTGAGGGGAAAGGATTTCAAAATGGAATAATGATTTCTAAAAGGAACAATCATTCTCACAGAATAAAAATAGGAAAATCCGGCATAATATTAATAATTTTAAAAGGAATGATGATGACAACGATTATTATTACTATTATTAGTAGTAGTACTATATTAGTATTATTTATATATTTATATAAAAATATATTTATAGTTATAGTACATTATTATTGTATTATATTATATTATATTATATTATATTATATTACATTTCTATTTTAAAAGGAAAAATAATTTACAAAGCAAAAAGGATTTAATAAGGAAATAATTTCAAAAAGGAGGAATGACTTGAAGAAGAAATAATAATACCTGAAATAATAACTTTAAAAAATTGTAATTAAAAAAATTAGGGAATGGTAAGGGAAGAATAACAATTTTTAAAATAACAATAATTTAGRGAAAGTAAGAATTTAAAAACTACAATAAATAAAGAAAGAATAAGATCAGATTTAGGTATGAGGGATAAAAATAAGAAAAGCACTGCCGCCCAACGTGGGGCTCGAACCCACGACCCTGAGATTAAGAGTCTCATGCTCTACCGACTGAGCTAGCCGGGCTGCTTACCACACTCTCTTTTTTTTATTTTCCAATTATAGAATTTCACCCTTTTTTCCCTGAATCCCTCGGCAGCCAGGTCCTTTTGGGGTGAAAAAGGCTGAAAAAAATACCTCTCCCGGCAATTTTTTGATTTTCTGCCAATTCCTCCTCGGCAATCCAAACCCGTCCTTAAAAACTTCCGGGCTGGGACAAATCCCCGCGGCCGCTGGGGGCGGCGGRGATCCTGCCTGGAAATTCTGCGGGATTCTGCAGGAAAAGTGCTCGTTTCTTTGGTTTTTTAGGTTGTTTTTTTGGGGATGACTTTTTTTGGGGGTTTTTCCGGGTTTTTCTTTTCTTTTTTTTTTTTTTTTAACTTTGAGTTTTTTGTTTGTTTTGGGGGTTTTTGTTTGTTTGTTTGTTTGTTTTGGGGGGGTTGGGGTTTTTTGGGGGGATTTTTTGGGATTGTTTGAGGTATTTTTCTTTTTTGGGGGGTTTTTTGGGTTATTTTTGGGATTTTGTTTGGCGTTTGTGGATTGCGTTTCTTTTGGGATTTTTTTGGGGGGATTTTGGAGGGTTTTTGTTGAGATTTTTTTGGACTTCGGGTTGTTTTTTTGTTTGGTTTTTCTGGGGGGGAATTTTTTGGTTTTTTTTTGGGATTTTTTTCCTGGTTTTGTTTGTTTGTTTGTTTGTTTGTTTGTTTGTTTGTTTTTCTTTTGGTTTTTTTAGTTTTGAGGGTGGTAGGTTGAGAACGTCTAACACGGCGCGTTTCTGTAGTGTAGTGGTTATCACGTTCGCCTCACACGCGAAAGGTCCCCGGTTCGAAACCGGGCAGAAACAGCWCCTGGAAAGTAATTTTAAATACTTGTCGTGTCTCAACATTCTTTCAAATTCTTTCGCGGCCATGACGGCAAAAGGAAAAAAAAAAAAAGACGTGCATTTATAGGGCGAAAGTGTWTAATTTTTACTCCCTTACGTGGTGCTGGTAAAAATCCGTGTTTATAACTCTGAACTGGTTTATTTTAGTTTATATATTTATATATATTATAATATTAATATTACAGTAATATATTTTATTTTAGTTTTATTTATTTTATATTATTTTATATTTTTATTTAAATGTAAAGTTTATATTTTTATAAATAAAAATTTAAATATTATTAATTTATAATATTTAAAATTTTATTTTTACAAAYATAACGTTTATATATAAATAAACAAAAGTTTAAAACTTTAAATWAAAAAGTTTATTTATTTATACATAAATATTTTCCCTGCGGACAAACCGAAATTTCCAAAATTTCACTCCCAGGAAACTCTGGGAATATGATTGCCCCAGYAACAGCTGAAAAGCCTTAAAATTCCATGGATTTGGGGTGGCTGCTTCCTTTCAAAAGGGACAAACTCAGCCGGAATTGAGAAATTACCTGTAAATTTTTTAGGAAAATTCTGAATATTTGTTCCCTGACCGGGAATCGAACCCGGGCCGCGGCGGTGAAAGCGCCGAATCCTGACCACTAGACCACCAGGGAGCTGAGTTTAATGGAAATGTTACCATTTACGCCGATTTTTTATAAAAAACGCCTCAAATCTGCTCTTTCACCTCAGCCTCAGGACGCTTCGCCCCTGGGGTGGAAAGAATCAAAAATAGCAAAAATCATGGAGAACTCAAAATAAATTTTAAATTAATTAAATTTCATTTTAAATTAAATAATTTTAATTTTAATTTTAATTTAATTATTTAATTTAATTTTAAAATTTCCCCCCAATAATAATTCAAGATAATAAGCAAATCAATCAAAAGCAGGAAAGCAATAAAACCGATAAAATATATTACATAAAAATAGCAAAATTAATGTAAACAATTAGATTTATCTTAAAATTGTCCTCCCTSGTGGTCTAGTGGTGAGGCTCCATCATTTTCACCGCCGTGGCCCTGATTCCTGATCAGGAAAAAAAAAAAAAGACAAAATTCTTTAAAAATCATAATTTTTAACCTCGGGGTGCCCCAAATGTCMGTGATTTCACGTGAAATCTCCCTGGTTCGGAATCCGACAGAATCCACTGCTTTAGGGGCTATTTTGTGTGGGGTTTGTGTGTTTTTTTCGCGATTCTTTCCTTTATTTACGCCCTTCAAAAAGACAGTTG
>NDFG01000239.1:218698-231198 GCA_002167245.1 Sporophila hypoxantha
TTCCCTGCAACCAAAACCACTAAAATCTCCAGAATTCCCCAGACTTCAATTTTTTTGGGTTATCTCAAGAGGCAAACCAAGCTTTTCTCTGCTCGTTCTGCCCCAAAAGGCACAAAACAAAAGAGCTGGGAGTGTTTTGCCGCGGTTGTTTTGTTTTTTCCCCCACCCTATCCCAGGACTGAGCCCTGAGGGAATTAATCCCAGAGGTGAATTCCTGATTTCCTGAGCCCTTCTCATCCCAGAGCTGAATTCCTGAGCCCAGAGCTGAATTCTGGAGCTGTTCTCATTCCAGGGAGTGGAACTCTGAATTCCTGAGCCCTTCTCATTCCAGAGCTGAATTCCCGAGCCCTTCTCATCCCAGAGCTGAATTCCCGAGCCATTCTCATCCCAGGGAACCAATGGAATCCCGGACCTTTCCCACCACGAAGCTGCTCCTGCTGGGGTTGGGCCTCCTCCTGTGCCTCGGAGCCGGTGAGGGGGGAACAAATCGGATTTAATGGATTCTGCCCGGTTTTTTTCCTAAAATTCATCCCGTTTTTCCCCCTCCTGCCGCAGCCGAGGCCCTCCGCTGCCACCTGTGCAAGTACAAGGTCCCCTTGATGGGCTGCCTGCGGGGCGCCAACGTGACGAGCTGCGAGCGCCGGGAGAAGTGTGCGCTCATCAAAACCTCCCTGGGTGCGTCCCCGTCCTCTCCTTCCCTTGTTTTATCCCTTTGTTCACCGAAACCTGATCTGTTTCCCTTTTATTTACCCAAATCCCCCTGGTTTGCAGGCAGAGCCTGCAGGGAGCTTCTCCGTAGCCTCTTCCTCATCCTCCTCCTCTCCTACCCCTCAGGGAGGTTCTCCTGGGCTTCTCCCATCCTCTCCTTCCCGTGTTTTATCCCTTTGTTCACTGAAATCTGATTTGTTTCCCTTTTATTTACCCAAATCCTCCTGGTTTGCAGGCAGAACCTGCAGGGAGGTTGGCCTTTTCCCCACCCTCTCCTCCCCCTCAGGGGGGTTCAAAAGGTTCAAAAAACTTTCAAAAATTCGTTTTTAAGCCAAGATGAGACTCTCCCGGGGGACAGGGGTTGTCTYCGTGGGTGCATCATGGAGATTTTTTCCTTTTATTTTCTAAATTTCTTTTTCGCTTAATTAAACCAAGATATGGCTTGATTTGGGGGTACATTTCAGAGCTCGGSTTCTCCCCAAAGCCCCAAAAATCCGATTTTCACGGCGTCCTTGTCCCTCCTTGCAGGTAAAATGACCCTTTACTACCAGCAGGGCTGCACCTCCGCCCTCAACTGCGGCCGGGAGCGGGCGTCGGACGCCGAGTCCCGCCTGAGCTCCCGCTACTCCTGCTGCGAGACCGACCTGTGCAACGAGGAGTGGGGCGAGGAGCGCCGGGACTGACCCGCCCTGGGGCGAGACCGCGGTTCTGGGGCTCCCCGAACCGATCTGTCCCGGGGCTGTGCTCGCCAGTGGAAAAAATGAGGGCTCGTTCACTGCACAATGTCCTCAAGAATGCTATTTGTGAAAGAAAATAACAAAAATAGCCTTTTTGTCTGCGTTTTTAATGCCTGCTTTTTCTCCACAATATCACTGCTCCCCATCCTAACCCTAACCCCCAATCCTAACCCTAASCCTAACTCTTTAAAGATCATTGTCTTGAGTTTGAAATTATTCTCAGTAGGAAAATGGAGCCTCTTTTGTGATGAGCATCCCTTGCTTCTTGATTCTCACTGAGACTGTACAAGCTAAGAAATAAACCAAAAAAATATTTCTGCAAAACTGTCTCACCTGATGAAGCTGTTGAGTAGAAAGTGTAAGCCAAAATTAGTGTACACTATTTTTTTTTCTTTGATCTATATTTCCACTGCAAGGTTTACAGAAACACATGACATTTGACTTCTGCTTTTCTTCTCCTTCCCTTCCTGCATCTATCAACATTTTGATTGATTCCCAAGCCGACTGTTTATGCCCAAACACCTATGAAAAAAGACATTCCCTTAAAAAAATCGAGTCCACACAGKTCAGAACTGCTAATATTTTCTCTCTCAAACGGGCCCCGCTGCTGATTTAGTCTCAGCTCTAAAATAAACCCTCGGGCTCGGCACTGGCAGGGCTGGATCTGGCTCGTGTCCCGGTTTCCAGCTCTCTGGGCTCGGCAYTCCCGATGGTCTGGGAGCAGCTGGTGGCCCCGAACACGATCCTGACACCCAAAGCCCAAGAGCGAGCCAAGGATCTTCCCCCTGGTCTCATCCCGGGTTTTATTTATTTTCCCTCCAGGGCAGGGCTGGGAATTTTGGGAGAGGAGCATCAGCTGGGAGCCAGGGGAAATAAAGGGGGTGTGTGTGTCCAGTACACATTAATTAATTAATCCATATATTTACGGGTATTTTTGGATATCCATCAATTAATCCATATGTTTATGGATATTTTTGGATATCCATTAATTATTATGAATATATTTGGATATCCATCAATTAATCCATATATTTATTGATATATTTACGTTTCTTTTCACTTCCCCCCTCCTCCTGTCACTTTAGGTGTCCCAAGCTCTTCCTMCCTGACCAACACACCTGTGGCAGGTGGGAGACGCCCCGCAGGAGACGTTTCAGCCCTTTTTCCCCCAAATATGAGCAGCGAGATTAATATTTTTTTCACCGTTTTTGGCAAGAGGGATGCAAAGCTTTGCCCCTTCCCCCTGGAAGGAGGGATGAGGTTCCTGAAAAGGGTTAAAAAGCCGCCAAGACCCCGGGGAGAAGGTTCGGCCTTGGGGACAGGTGGAGGGAGGCGCTGGAAACGCGAGAAACTTTGGCACGGAGAACTTTGGCACGGGGCAGAGCAGCAGAGCCGGGGAGGAGGAGGAAGAAGAGGAGGAGGGAGAAACCTCGGTGGGTGCCCAGGATAGCAGCGATGGGGGAGGGCAGAGAATGGTGAGTGACACGCGAGGGGGTGGCGGTGACAAGAGAGGACAAATGGGGCACCGAGGAGCCGCAGCTCCAGCGATGTCCGAGGCGGCGGCGGCCGCGGCCGGGCTCCTCCGGCGCTGCTCGGGGGAGCGGCCGCCGCGGACCCCGTCCCGCTGGGACCCCGCGGCCACGCGGCTGGCGGCGCAGCTGGCCGCGTCCCGAGCCGTGCCGGGCCAAAACCCGCCGGGACTGGGGCGGTTCGGGAGGGCGCCCCTGCCCGACGCCTCCGCTCCGAGGTACGCGGGGGCAGCCGGGGAGGGCTGGGGATGCTCTTGTGCCTCTGTCGCTCTGTCCCTTGTCCCTCTGTCCCTTGTCCCTGTGTACCTTGTTCCTTGTCCGTCTGTCCCTCTGGTGTTTATTTACAGATGGAAAGAAACGGGAGATAGGAGAGAGTGAATTCCCTTTCCACAGGGAGTGATATAAATATATATATATAAATATATAAAAATATAAAATTATATAAATACATGAGAAGGGGCAGATAAACACGCTCAGAGGTGGCAACGCTCTGCAGGACAATTCCAGGACCATTTTTACTCATTAATTCCTCCAGCAGAACCTCTGGAACTGGCATTTGTCTCCTTCCACAGTTCCAGATGTGTCCAAGACCCCAACTCGGAGGTTTTGGATCAGCAAGGGCTGGCTTTCAAATCAGAATTTATGGATCACTGGATCTGATTTCAGGTCCTCATTAGGAGAAGACAAATCGCTCTCCAGAGGATCCCACATTTCCCAGTCCGTGGTAACTTGAACCCCCTCAGTAACCGGGTGACCATCACTCCCTCCTGTCCCGGTCTGCCCTGACAAGAACTCAGTGAAAAAGTGGAAACCACGATGTTATGGGCAACCCCAGCCCCAGAAAAAAAAAAAATTAATTTAATTATCATTCCCATATAATGCACCACCTCCAAACCTGCACAAAATATTTCCAGAAGGCCAGGGCTATTTTATTTTGTGGTGCAGGACCCCAACCCCGAGCTTGATCTTTATGGATTTGGGAAACTCGCACAGATCTCAATAAGGGCTTTGCATCCTCGTGTATTCCCTTTCTCCTGTTGCTTTTTATGGCCCCCGATGAGCCCTGGAGCTCAACCAGGTCATCTGAGTCCCCCGTTGGAGTTTCAGGGGCGAAACTGGATTTTAACGAGGGCTCAGATGGTTCCTGGACCTCAGCCTGGAGCAGCTGCTCCACGCTGGCCCCAGGGCTCAGATTCAGCACCAGCTCGGCCATAAATCAGCTCCATCCAGAGCTGGTGGCATCCCCGAATGGGAGGGGATCCTCAAAAGATTTTGGGGKTTTTTTGRATCCCAAAAAGATCCCAAAAGGGGATCATCTTACCACCGCCCTGCTGGAAAAAAAACCAACAAAAAACCAAACCAAAACAAAAAAACCCCACAAAACAAAACAAAAACAAACAAAAAAAAGGAAAACCAACCAAACAAACAAGAAAAAAAAAAAAAACAAAAAAAAAAAAAAAAAAAAAAAAAAAAAAAAAAAAAAAAAAAAAAAAAAAAACCAAAAAAACCCAAAACTAAAAAAAACCAAAACCCACCCAATAAAGCCAGGAAGCTCAGGATTTGTGGGCAGCGTCCCTGCTTCCCTTCGTGTCCCCCAGAGCCGAGGTCCGGTCCCCGCGCTGGCGAAACCGGACACCGCGGGAGTGACCCCGGGCAGCGGCCGCGTTCCGGGCCGAGCGCCGCCCCCGGGGGCCGGGCGCCAGCGCTGCCCTTCCAGCCGCGCTGAAACCCTTCCTGCCCCGCAGGAGAGAGGCCATGGCAGCCGTGTTCCTGCCCGGCAACCTCCAGGACGAGGCCACTTGCTCCGTGTGCCTGGAGTTCTTCAAGGACCCCGTGTCCATCGAGTGCGGCCACAACTTCTGCCGGGCGTGCATCGTCAAGAGCTGGAAGGACCTGGAGATGGATTTCCCGTGCCCGCAGTGCCGCGAGGTTTTCCAGAACAAAAATTTCCGCCCCAACCGGCAGCTGGCGAACATGTCCGAGATCATCAGCCAGTTCGCGCAGCGCGGGGCCAAAGGTGCGGAGGAGGACGGGCTGTGCCCCAAGCACCGCGAGGCGCTCAAGCTCTACTGCAAGGACGACCGCAGGAGCATCTGCGTGGTGTGCGACAGGTCCCGCGAGCACCGCCCGCACGCCGTGGTGCCCGTGGATGAGGCTTCCGAGGAGTACAAGGTCCGTCCGTCCGTCTGTCCGTGCGTGCGAGCCCCGCGCTGTCACCCCGCGCTGTCACCCCGCGCTGTCACCCGGCTTTGCCTCGCCTCGCGAAGAGCTGGGAGAGCTTCCCAGCCTCCCAAAAAATCTGGGAGAGCTTCCCAACCTCCCAAAAAAACCGTGAGAGCTGTCTCGCCTCGGTGTGCGCACCTTGCCCGGGTTTTTGGGGTGGATTTACCTCGCAGGGAGGGGAACGGCTGACAGACAAACAGCCGCCACTTTCTGGGGGCTGGGAAACCGTCCAGAGATGAGCCAAGCTGATTAAAGCCGGGCTGACCTTTGCCGATAGGAACAGGGCACGTCCTGCCCCTGGCAGCCTTCGTTCCTGTTTTTTGGGGAGGTTCTGGTGGTCCTGGGGGCTGCCTCAGGGATTTCCCAGCGAGCGCATCCCGTGTTTTCCTCCCTCCGTTCCTGTTTTTTGGGGAGGTTCTGGCGGTTCTGGATTTCCCGGCGAGCGCATCCCGCGTTTTCCTCCGTTCCTGTTTTTTGGGGAGGTTCTGGTGGTCCCGGCGAGGGCATCCCGTGTTTTCCTCCCTCCCCATCCCACCCGGCACCGAGCAAAGCCCGCGGGCAGAGGGACGAAAGCGACACCGGCAAATTCTCATTTTTTTTGTTCTCAGGAGAAAATCCAGGCGCGCTTGGATTTCCTGAGGAAGGAGCGGCAGGAGCTGCTGGAGTTCAAAGTGAACGACGACAAAAAAACCCAGGAGCTGCTGGTGGGTCCTGGGATGGGATGGTGGGGAAGCCTGGCGGGGGGTGAGTGTCCCAAAAATTGAAAATGGGATCTTTTCTCCTTCCTCCTGCCCCGCCACCATCAGCCAGAGCCTCAGCAGCCCTCGGGGATGGTGCTGGAATATCTCGGAATTCTCAGGAATATCTCGAGAGCTCGGCTGGCTCCGGGGCTCTGCTCCACCCTTCGTCTTCCTCAGCGCATCACCCCTGTGGCAGCAGAAGGGAAAAAACCCCAGCCCAATGAAAATAATTAATCTCCCAGGCCATCCCCTCCCCAAGAAAAGTGATTTTGAGAGATCCTGGCGCTGCTTCCCAAGGTTTTTGTCCGGGAATTCTRCCCCCTGTGATTCCTCGCTGTGAAAAACGCCCATCCCTTGTTTTTAAAATTTTAATAGTTTAATAGTAACGAAATGGTTATAAAAATAATAATATAATTAGAGTAATAATAATTTGGACAATATGGATTAGGACAATATGAGACAATAAAAACAAAGGGTTATGGACCGTCAGGGTGCCTCTTTCTGGGCAAAATAAACCCGAAATTAACAGAGGGTTAACCCTTAAAAGCAATAGCCTGTTGAATATCCATACACCTCATTAGTGATGCATAAATTCCATTCAAACAAAGGATTCTGTCTGGTCAGTGTCAAATTCTTCCTCTTAATCTTAAACRGCATTTTCAGGGCTGAGGAAGCAGGAAGAAGTTTGTTTCTTCTGATAAGAAAACAATAAATTCTATTTATCTGAAAGATTTCGGTGTCCTGTGGCTGCCATTTGGTGCCAGTACCTCAATCCTTTCTTAAAAAAAATCCCGCACACACAGTACCWATTTTAACTATAGAAGTTACCTTTTAATCACAAAACTCCATTTACCACACTATTAAAATGTGAATACAGCACCGCTAATCAATACAACAAAATACATAYGGTAAATATCTGTGTCAAAATACAGTAAATATCTGTGTCAAAATACATACAGTAAATATCTGTGTAGACCCATATAATTTGCATTTTTCACATTCAACCCTCCCCGAAGGAAGGCCCCCAGTCTCACCAGGCTGGAGCTCCAGCTTCACCTCCAGACCTCTCTCCTGAAAACCCTGTTTTTTACCTTTTCTTGATGTTTCACCCCCAGAAAACCATCGAGGCCGAGCGGCAGAAGCTGCTCTCAGACTTCGAGCGGCTGCGGCAGTTCCTGCACGACCAGGAGCACATCCTGCTGGGGCAGCTGGAGAAGATGGAGAAGAACATCTCCAGGAGGCAGAACGAGAACATCACTGACCTCTCCAGGGAGATCACGCTCCTCAACAAGCTCATCGCCGAGCTGGAGGAGAAAATCCAGCAGCCCATGCTGGAGTTCCTCAAGGTGAGATGCCAGCTCTCAGTCACAGCCTTATTCCTCATTTTTCAATGGTGTTTTGGGGGTAAAAGTCCTTTTTTTATTCTGCTTTTAATGAGTGGAAAGTGCAAGGAGGTGCCTGAGTGCCCCAGGCTCTCTCTGGCTGAGGAACAGAATGTTCTCTTCAAATTAATGATTTTTTTTCCTCCATGAACTTATCTGGGACTTTTCTAGCACCCCCAAGCCCTTGGTTTGTGTTTATGGATCCTGTAGAGATGGTTTTGGGGGTAAAAGTCCTTTTTTTATTCTGCCTTTAATGAGTGGAGGGTGCAAGGAGGTGTCTGAGTGCCCCAAGCTCTCTCTGGCTGAGGAACACCCTGGGAAATAATGTTCTCTTCAACTTTAATGATTTTTTTTCCTCCTGTGTTTTCCCAGAGTTTTTCCAGGATTTTTCTAGGTGCTTTTCCAGAGGTTTCTCCAGGAGTTTTTCCAGGGTTTTCCCCTGTGTTTTTTTCCAGAGGTTTTCCCAGGGATTTTTCCCRGTTTTTTCCTGTGTTTTTCCAGAGGTTTTCCSGGGGTTTTTCCCAGGATTTTTCCAGGCAGCTGCCTCAGACCTGCACAGGGTTAAATTCCCTGCCAGGCTGCCTCCTGGGTGCTGTCAATATTTGCAGAAGTTTTCAGGGCTTGGCTGTGGGTGGGAATTCACCCCACGAACAACAATCAGCATTTTATTAAAAAGCAGCATTGGGAACAACAATTGGCATTTTTTATTAAAAAGCAGCTTGGGAATAAAATGCCAATTGTTGTTTATTTAAAAGCAGCTCTGGGCTGGCTCCAGGGTCCTTTTTTCAGCCCCTGGGAGGTGGCTCTGCCTTGGTGTGGGCTCTGGAATGTGTTTTGAGGGCAGAACGGGCAAATAATGGCTCGGTTTGCAGTTGGTTTGTGGTGTTGCAATTTTATTTTATTGAGCATAATTGAACCTTAAATTGCCTCCATAATCCACCCCTGCATGAGGGGAAAATCACTTTATTGAGTATATTTGAACCTTAAATTGCCTCCACTGCATTTAGTGGACAAAACCCTGCATTTTGTATACAATAAACTGCATTTTTTGTACAATAAAGTGCATTTTGTAGGCAATAAACTGCATTTTGTGTACAATAAAGTGTATTTTGTCTACAATAAACTGCATTTTGTGTAGAATAAACTGCATTTTTTGTACAATAAAGTGCATTTTGTATACAATAAACTGCAGTTTGTGTACAATAAATAAATAAGAATAAATTATTCATAATAAATGATTTATAAATATTAAATTTATACAATATATTATAAATAATTTATAATATTAATAAATAATACTATAAATATTTTGCATACAATAAACTGCATTTTGTATACAATGAACCGCATTTTATATAAAATAAACTGCATTTTGAAGAGCTGCCTGGAGTCCCACATCCCTCATTCAAGCTCTCACTACTCAATCTCTCTTTTTTTTCCTTTCCAGGATGTGACAGGCACCATCAGCAGGTGAGGGTTTCTGCTCTCCCYGCTGCCTTTGGGCTTCCACCCCTGCCTGGAGGTCCCTGTGCCCCATCCAGGTGTCCCAGGGAGGGTGGAATTTCCCTCCCGCTCTCTGCCAGCCCTGGATCTCCTCCAGATTCCTGGAAATCTGATTTTCACGGTGCCTTTTTCCTGCCAGTGGGTTTCTCCCAGGGTTGAGAGCAGAAACTCCAAATTCTCTCACACACATTTYCCCCAGCACAGGCACCACCAATTTCTAAAATCGAATTTTTGATTGCTGCAGTTGCTGGAGGTGGGGAGGGGGTTACCCCAAAAAAATCCACCCCAAAATCCACGCCCAAATCCTGATTTCCTCACCCCAAGGAGGATGAAATCCCAGTGAGATGCTCAGGGCGGGATGGGACAGGAGCATGGGTGGAAAATGGGGCTGGAAATGGGGGAATATACAAATTTCCTCTTTTTTTTTGCCATTTTCGCTGGGCAGGAGTGATGAGGTGAAGTGCCAGAAGCCCGTCCCTGTCTGCACCGACATGAAGATGCACGTCTGCAACTTCTCCCTCAAAACCGTGGTCCTGGAGAAGGTCTTGAAGAAATTCCGAGGTGGGTGGGGGAAAAAAAAATATATTAAAAAATATATGTAAAAATATAAAAAATAAAATATAAAATATAAAATAAAAATAATAAAAATATAAAATATAAAATAAAAACAAGGAATAAAAATAAAAATAATAAAAATAGAAAATAGAAAATATAAAATAAAAAAAAMCAAAATAGAAAATGAAAAATAAAAATATATAAAAAAATAAAAAAAGAAAAAWTAAAAATAAAAAATTATCCCTGGCCTTTCCTGGCACTGGGAGGGAATGCCCGGGGTGCTGCTCCAGGGCTCCTGGGCACCAAGGTGGGGCAAAAACGGGGGAAAATCAGAGTTTGAACATCAGTTTTGGTGCAATAAAAAATTTAATTTCAAGATAGCCAAGCCCTGGGTTTGCAGGAAATCACGAGGTGGTGCTGAGAGAGTTGGAAATGCACTGAAAAGAGCAGCTCTAGGAGAGAAAAAACTAAATAATTGTGTCCCCATTCACGTCCCTCTCTTTTCTCCTTTTCAGAAAACCTGCAGGACGAGCTGGGAAGAGGTGAAAAAGGTAAAAAAGATGATATTTCACATGTAGCTCCCAGAGCAAAGACTCAAAATTGTGGTTGTATTTTGCAAAGCTGAAAGAGAGGGGGACAAAAAGGAAGAAGAAAAAAGAAAAAAAAAAGGAAAAGACACTCTAGATTTCTTTTTTTTTCTTTTTTTTTTTCTTTTTTTTTCCTTAATTTCTTCTCTCTCAATGATTTCCAGATCCTGCCTGCTCAGCTCCAGAGCCCAAAGCTGATTTTTCTAACTGACGCCGGGGATCTGACAGCTCAGCCAGGTCCTCTCTGCCTGTTTGCATTTAACAAACCCACAGATTTCAGACTGAAAAAGCCACTCCGAGCCACAACTTTGCCAAATTTGCTCTGCTGGGCTCCTGCTTCCAGCAGGGAATTGGGATGGAGGCCTCAGAGGGGTTAAATCCAGCAGAATTTGGTTAATTCCTTAAGTTATTTAAGAATTCAAATTAAACCCCAGCAGAATTTAACTAATTTTTAAAGTTAATTAAGAATTTAACTCCTTTTCACAGGAGAGGTAATGAATTTGAGGGGCAAACCCCATCCACACCCCCTTCGTGTGAAGGTGCCCAGAGCAGCATTTTCAGGAGAAAAATATCTTTTTTTTTGCTTTTAAACCTGTGGTCTCTAGCACGGGGACCTCAAAGGAGGACAACCCACGGGCTGGACCTTTTCCAAGGGTTCTGCTCACAAACAGCACCCCCAGACACCTCCGGAAATGCCAACATTTGGCAGAAAACACGAGGAATCAAGTGAAAAGCCAAAGGCCCCTTGCTGCATGCCCAGGGGGGTGGGTGCATGTGCAGASGTGTCACTCGCTGTGGTTGAACCTGAGACCAAAATCCTGACAATTCCTGACAATTCCAGGGGCTAAGATGCCCCAGGAAGGAAAACACCCTCTTAAAAGGTGTTTTAAAACAATAACAACAACAACAAAGATTTTTWAAAAAATTTAAAAAATAAAGATTTAAAAAAAAAGGGCATCGATGAAATCGGCTTGTTCCACCCCATTTCCCCACAGGTTTGCTGGTGGGATTTGCAGTCTCTGATGCAGGAGATGCAGGAGATGCAGGAAATGCAGGAAATGAAGTTTTTGGGGCCACTTTTGGGGAGGAACCTGGGGCTTAAGTTTTGAAGGAAAAATTATCCCAGC
Source organism: Sporophila hypoxantha (assembly GCA_002167245.1). Taxonomy (NCBI): domain Eukaryota; kingdom Metazoa; phylum Chordata; class Aves; order Passeriformes; family Thraupidae; genus Sporophila; species Sporophila hypoxantha. Next base: position 229,790 of record NDFG01000239.1, read on the forward strand.
CTTTCCCTGTCCCTGTTTTGACTTTCCCCACATTTACGAAGGGCTCTGAGGTTTTCAATCCCACCGTGTCTCTTTTGCGAATTTTTTATGCCAATTCCTGACCCAAACCTGTGAATTCTGGAGAGCACAAAGGCCTCTTATGGTCTGGCACCTGCTCCAAAATCCCCATTTTAGATTCCCCCCAAAGTGTCTCATGGATTCGTGGTGACTTTGCTGACTACAACCACAATTTGAGGTCACTTCCTCTGAGTTTGGAAAAGGGGGAAAAAAGCTGTTGGGACCAGGCTGCATTTGCATGTTTGCTTTGGGATACTCCAGGTGGAAAGATTCCCTCAGGTCGTGGCTTCCCACAAGGATTTGGCTGCTTTTGGGGTGGTTTGGGGGTCAAAATTCTGAGATTTGTGATGCCAGRGGGTTGCAGAGTCCACTTGTGTGTGGATGAGCTGGAAACCAAGATAAAAAAAATCGATTTATGTGGAAAAAACCATTCTTGATCATCTTTGCTGTTGATAACCGTGAATTATCTGCATGTGCTTTTATGGCGTTGTCTTCTCTCCTGGCGGCCTCATGTTGTTGTCACCCCATTTCTCACCAGAAACTGCATGAGATAAACCCCCCTCAAGGGATTTGGAATGTCCATGGGGGTGTCAGTGTGGGGTGTGGGGTTTTTGGGGCTGGGCTGGGATTACTGATCTCCAGGCTGGGWTTATTGAGCTCCAGGCTGGGATTATTGAGCTCCAGAGACTGAGCCGCGTTTTTCCCTGCCCAAACCCTTGCTGAGCCCTGACCACCGTCTGTCCCCAACAGAGGACCTGACCCTGGACCCCGACTCCGCCAACCACCTGCTGATCCTCTCGGCCGACCTCAAGAGCGTCCGCATGGGCTGCAGGAAGCAGGAGCTGCCTGACAACCCCAAGCGCTTCGACACCAACTCGCGCGTCCTGGCCTCCACGGGCTTCAAGTCGGGGCGGCACTACTGGGAGGTGGAGGTGGGGCCCTCGGACGGCTGGGCCTTCGGCGTGGCCAAGGAATCCATCCGGAGGAAGGGGCTGACCCAGTTCTCCCCCGAGGAGGGCATCTGGGCTGTGCAGCAGAACGGGGGCCGCTACTGGGCCGTGACGTCGCCGCAGCGCACGCCGCTGTGCCTGGGCGGCCGCAAGCTGAGCCGCGTCCGCGTCTACCTGGACTACGAGGGCGAGGAGGTTTCCTTCTACGACGCCGAGAACATGCAGCACATCTTCACCTTCAACGTGGCCTTCCAGGAGAAGGTGTTCCCCCTGTTCTCGGTCTGCTCCACGGTCACCTACATCAAGCTGTGCCCCTGAGGCACCACGGGTTGGGACGAGTCTCTTCCTGCTTGTGCCCATCTCCAGAATGAGAAAAAGGATCTCCAGAACCCCTTTTCCAAC
>NDFG01000239.1:236198-268698 GCA_002167245.1 Sporophila hypoxantha
AGCGCGGTAGAACACTCGGACTTTGTCGCCCTTCCTCATGATCTTCTCCACGGTGCAGTTGAAGTGGATGACGTTGGGCAGAGCCTTGTGGAAAGCTTTGGGCAGCTGGTCAAACCCTCCAGTGATTTCATCAAAACTGGAAGGGGAGGAGAAGCGGGAGGTGTGGGAAGGACACTGAGGTTTAGGGAGTGTAAAAATAAAAACCTGAACTCCTCTGGAGACACCAGCGGAGCTTGGGGGTCACATTGAGCTGCCAGTGGCTCCTGTTTGGGATCATTCTGATGCTTTCTGTTGCGGGGATGGGGTTGGGCTGAAGGGACAGCACTCACCTCTCTTCAGAGAAGATGTCAAAGTCCCACAGGGAGGCAAGGAAGGAGAGGTAAAACCCCGAGTCCTCGTTCATCAAGTCACCGATCATCTCAACAGCTCCTCGGCTCAGCCCCCCGACCTTGATCAAATATTCCTGGAGATCCCAGGAAGAGAGAGAGACACATCCTGAGATTGTTACCTCATCTAGGGCTCCACTGGAGCTGTGCTGGCCCCTTTCTCAGCCTTTTTTAAGTAGAAGGGATCATTTATTAGAGAAAAGCATCCAAAAGGTGACAGAGGATGGGATTTAGAGTGACACAAAGCAGGCAGAGCAGGTTAATTATCAAGAGTTGGTATTAAATTTGCCCTTGAGCCCAGGCCCATTACCTTGGTGGAGAAGGAGTCGTGTTGAGCCAGATACTTCCTGCAATCGGTGGTCTGGAACTTCTTAAAAGCCTGGAGAAGAAATATTGATGTATTCACTGGAAAAAGATCTATTTCCAAAAGTGATGCCCAAAATTCTCTCAGGATTTCAGGGTTTGGTAACCCCTGCAGCTTCTGGACATCAAGTTTCAAGCAGCTATGCCTCGGTGTGGCATTTTCTGCTCATCCAGTTCCTGGTGGACGCCTTCCAAGGGATTTCTTATAGACAAAGATGGGTTTTGCAACCGTCTGTCCTTGTTTCTGAATGAGCCTCTCTGCTTTTGACCCCAAAAGGATCCTGTTCTTCCCCAGTTTGTGGCCAAGTTTTCTCCAACTCATCTCATTGTTCAGGCGAGGGGACACCACAGGAAAACCTTGTACCTTGCTCAGGACTTCCCGGTAGAGCTGGACGGGGCTCTTGCCCCTCTCCGACGGCTTCACCGTGTAATTCAGGACGTCGGGGTTCCTGTTGACCTCCTCAGCCCTGACCCGAGCTCCCTTCAGGAAGTACCAGGTGTTGTTGCTGCTCTGGATGAAAGGGTTCAGCTTCAGGTTGAACTGGCGGATGAATTCACGGACCAGCCTGGAAAAAAGGGCAGAGTGATGGTGCCAAGAGCCAACCACCAACCCCCCCAGCTCTGCCACCAAAGCATTTTGTCCCCTTGGCACAAATCCTGAACCCCAGGGAAGCACTGGGGATGATTCGCCCCCCAGATTGGGCTGGCCCCTCACCTGGCCACGGGGGTGGACACGCCCTCACCTGTGCTTGCCTGGCAGGCGCATGGCTCCCAGCTCCACGTACCAGTCCTGTCCCTTGGGCCGGTACGTCCGGATCCGCCCCCCGACCCAGCTGCTCCTTTCCAGAATGGTGACCTAGAAAAAATTGGGTGGAGGTTGGAAGTGTTTGGGAAATGGCTTGTTTGAAGTGAAACACCCCCAAAACGAGGTCCAGAGGGTGCRACAGATCCCCTTCAGGTGGCAAATGAAGCACCTGTAGATCCAAACCCTTCTCTGTTGGCCAAGACACCTCTGCCTACGGGGCAGTTTCTCATTTCCCAATTCCTGGGTTGCATTTGGACACCAGCTCTGGTAAGAAGGTGTTTGTGGTGGTTCAGGATTTTGGGGCCCTGAAAGCAGCACCAGTCTGTCCCCACGTGCCTTGCAAACCCTCTTTGAGACTCACGGGTGCCTTGGGATGGTTTGGAAACCCCTGGAATTTCCACTGCCCTAAAGACAGAACGCAAAGGACTCRTTTGACTAGCAGTAACGAATATCAGGGGAAATTACCAGAGACAAAACTTCCCTTCCTTCAGTGGTTGAACCACCGCGTTTCCTTTTCCCTGGAAGGCTTTTAGAGGAGGAAAACAAGCCTGGGAGAGTTGCATGGGATCCCCACCTTGTGCCCAGCGTCACGGAGTAGCTTGGCCGCCGTCAGCCCGCCGATCCCCGCGCCCACCACGACCACGTGCGCTGGGCGGGCCGTGGGCTCCAGCCCATCCTGGACAATCTGCAGCAGCTCCTCGTAGTCCTGGTCGTGGAGACAATACTCGGGGAAGCACGGGAACCGCTGGGCGCTCAGCACACCCGCCAGCAGGAGGATCTGGAAAACGGCTGGGGAGGGAAGAAGAGGAGGGAAGGCAACAACGCGGCGTTGGCACAAACTTTGTTGGCATCCAAGACCTAAAAATAGGAACTGGGGTGGTTGTGAAACTCCTGGCTGGAGCAGGTCCACCATGGAAGGCGTCAGGAGGTGTCAGTGAGGGTGACTCCCATTTTCTAAGAGAAATCAGCCCATAGATGATTTTTTGGTTCTCCATATTCATGTTCTGTTCGTACAGCTGTTGTGGTGAGTTCCCAGAATGACTCTGACCTTCTTAGAATAAGCCCCAAAGTTTCAAGAGCAGTAATTAGTGTCACTTATGTGCAAAGAACTGAGGCACCTCGTTGTTCCCGGTGACCTTTCCCATATCTGGGTAATTTGGGGAGTTTTTATGTGAAGGGTGGAGGGAAAAGACTGGATTGGGCAGATGGATCTGATGGAGACTTGCACAGACAGGAGAGTTGAAGATAAAATTTCACAGAAAGTGGATGAATTGGAGGGATGAAGAGAGATGGGATTTATCTTTAAAATTCCCTAATTAAAATTTTTCTACTTCATTTTAGAGAAGAGAATTTTACTCCCCTTTAAAATTCCCTCCTCTAAAATTCCCTCCTTTAAAATCCTCTCCTTTTAAAAATCCCTCCCAATTTAAAATGCTCTCCTTTAAAATTATTGTGTCTTTGAGATGCCCACCGGGAGCAGCAAACAGACCCAAAATGACCATTTCCACCAGAACAGACACAAGGTTATTTAACATTTTCACAGTGGAAGAAAATTTGGGCTGAGAACCAAACTCTGTCCCCTCCTGTCACCCATTCCCCCTCTCCCCCCTGCCTTGGGATTTTCCTAGTTTTGGTTTCTGTTTTTCAAAATAATAAAGAGCAACTTTCATTTTCTTTTCCTTCTCCTGAGTGCTGCCAATCTTCTTCCAGGGAAAAACAAAAAAAAGCTTTGGAAACCCTACTTTGGGTAATTTTTACTGCTTGAAAATACCTGGGAATTGTGGGTTTTATTTTTTTTCTGGAGTAGCCCCAGAACTGGGGTGGATCTGCCAGGAATCCACCTTGGAGCCTTTATCATCCAACATCTGAGGCAGGTGTTTCAACAGCCCCTTGAGCTGATCAAGACACCAACTACTGTTAACAGTAGGATAAGGTTGGATTGACCTGGAAAAAAACCTATGGACCATTTGGGACATCCTGTTTGGAGATCAGAGCAAATATCCTGGGACCAGCTCTTGGAGGTGTCACCTCCATCAGGTGGTTTTTTGGGAAGATGTGGAGAATCTCCACCTCCATCAGGTGCTTTTGTTGGGGGAAGATATGGAGAATCTCCACCTTCCATCAGGTGGTTTTCTTTGGGAAGATGTGGAGAATCTCCACCTTCCCAAAAGGAGATTTTTCTGGGGAAGGTGCCTGAACCTCCAGGTGACCATGGAACAGCCCAGCTGGGAAAGGGAGACCTGGCAAAGAGATGGAACCCAAACACCCAACCCAGACAGCAAAGATGAAAGAAATCCAGGAAAAAGCCCACTGAGATCTCAGGATTCGAGGGGAGGAATCACTCACCAGTCCAAGTCATTGCTCCAGGAGGAAGATAAAACCTCTGCTGAGATTGCAATTCATTTTATACCCCAGCTTAAGAGGGAAAAAAAAAAAAGAAGCAACCTGGTGCTTCCAAAAAACCCTCTGCCAATCAGTGCAACCCGGAAGGCAGTGAAGTGTGATTTGTCATCATCAGAAGGAGAACCAGAAATTGAGCAGAGTCAGTTTCCTCTGCTGGGTTGATTTTTTTTTTTTTTATTTGTCCCCCTTTAGTCACTGGAGCAAAGTCAGCTGTCCACTGCAAGTTTTGGGGTGTACCATGTTTACTCAGACACTGTGACCGCACCCTGCTCCTCCAGAGGCAGCAATTTCCCAGAAGGGAACAATCAGGTCTGTTTTTTTTTTCCTGGTATTGCACAAAGACCGCTGAAATCTGTTCAATCACCAGGGACATCTTTCTGAACCCCGGGGAGATCTTCAAAATATGATTTCAGAGGTGAAAAWGAGCATTTCTGGGGAAAATTCATCTACTGGATGCTCTTAGGTGTTGAAAATTTTGGCTTGATCTTGCCTCCATTATGACAGAGGAGATGAAGAATTGTTTGGGTGCGAAGGAGACTTTAAAGATCATCCAGAACTTCACTGAAATGGCAAAAMCTGGGTATTTTTCCTAGAAATGAGACCAGTATTTTTCCAGAATGGAGACCTTGGACTTGCCAAAGCACCATAAACTCATCTGAGAAACCATCTCTTCATTCTTGGACCGAGAGCTCCTGCTCGGAGCTCTCACCGTATTTTATCCTGCTCAATCACCACAACACTGTGGGGTTTCACTAAATATGATCATAAACCATCTCAGGATGACGGAACTTTCAGTAAAAAAAAAATTTAGGGAGCATTTTGAAGGGTTTTGCCCAGAATTTTGCTTTTTGGTGGTTTTTGGGGGTATTTTTTTGGTTCCTGCAGGATTCCCAATGCCACAACATGGGTTTTGCCCAGAATTTTGCTTTTTGGCGTTTGTGGTGGTATTTTTGTGGTTTCTGCAGGATTCCCAGTGCCATGCTCCTGGTTGTGCTGGTTTGAAGGGCAAACCAGCAGGGGAAACCAGTCCCACACAAATCCCTTGTGAGAGATTTTAAGTCATAGTTACAATTTAATAGAAAAATCACAATAAAAGCAACGAATACAGAAAATTGGCTTAAAACGACAGAGTCAGAGCACAGCCTGGCCCCTTTGAGGCAGGGTGGTGGTCACAGTCTGGTTAAGCAGTAGTTTCAGGGCTGTTGAAGGGATGTTTGCAGTTTTATTAATTACTTGGTGTCCCAAGTCATTACATTACGAGATTATATGTGTTCGAGATTATATGTGTTCAGATTCAGGTGGTACATCCCCCAGGGTGAGGAGGTTCACGATGGAATGATGCAATCTTACGAGTCAGAGGATGTTTTTGGGGTCCTTGATGGTTTCTTGACTCCTTCCAAATAGGTGTCACTGTGCTGTCTTGGTTAAAATTGGGTGACAAACACCTTTGGGAAGTTTACTTCTAAGAAAAACTGAGGGATTGAAGGTTTTTCTTGAATTTTTTTTTGTCTTGGAGCATATCACCATTTAAGAAAATCCACCAGCTGGATTGGAAAAAAGTAAAAGTATCATTTTTTTTGGGGAAAAAACCCTCTTGGTTTGGGTCTGGCTTCATGTTTTATGATTTGTGGTTCACTGGTTGCTCCCCCATGGGACGTCAACACCAAACTTCCAAAACCACACCTGGAAAAACAAATCCTGAGAGATTTGGGAATTACACGGTGAAACTGACCCAGGAAGAGCAGAGAGTTTGGAGTGAAGGCAGCTGGTTTCACATTGCCCTGATAAAACCTGGATTAACGCGTGCCCCAGCAAGCTGCTTTGGGATCAACCTCAATGATGGGGACATCGTCATTTTCTGGGCATCAACAATCCACCACCAGTTGCAAAAGTTGTCCCCTCCCATCTTCCTGCTGGCATCTGCTGAATTCCCTGAAGGTTACGGGAAGGTGAGTTTCAGCCTGGCACCGGTTGCATCACAAGGAATCAGAGGGTGGGAGAAGGGATGGGGATTTCTTTCCAAATCGCTCTTTTCTGGTTTTAAGGTTGGAAAAAAAAAAAAAAACAAACCGAAAAAAAAAACCCAAACCAAAAAAGAAGTGGGATTTCATTCCACACGTTGTGTGGGGCATCATGAGCATGTTGGAGGGCACCTGGAATGGTGGAGGGTGCTCACCTGGGAGCRTTTCCCCGTGGAGATGAAAAGGGACTGAGATTATGTAAAGCACCAGGAGGGAAAACCCCGTGTTGATTTATTAATGAGGTAATTAGCCCTAATGAGTCTCTGGGCCGCCAGGCACAGGTTGGAGAGCCCTGGGCAGGTCCTGGTGAGGAATAATGTGCTTTCAAAGCATTTTCTTGTCCATCATTTCCTGCTTGGCCAGAGGATTCCCTGGATATACCTGGTGCGCACACTCGTGCAATTCTGAGGCAACGCTTTTGGGATTGGGGGCATAATGCAAGAAATAAATGCAAGAAATGAACCCCTCCTCCCAGGGAGGAGATTTTATTTCTGGGTTTTTATTACTGGGGGCATAATTCAAGAAATAAATGCAAGAAATGAACTCCTCCTCGCAGGGAGGAGTTTTTATTCGTGGGATGGTGATAAGCAGCTCATCTGGAGTTTTGAGGGGAGAAAACCCACTTATTTTCACCAGGAAAACACCATCGGGGCTATTTTTCTAGGTGGAGAACACGAATTTCTTCCTGCCTGCTGCTGACTGAGAACCAGCAGCGTCCCCTCGCTCACCTAGGGGGAGGGATCCCAGCAAAACCCTTCCCAACAAACGATCCATCCCTGCTTCTGCCATCCCAATCTTCCCGGCGGAGCTCCCCCAAACCCTCTGGGTACCAGCCCGGGGGGACAACGCGGGTCAACGGACAGGAGCAAGAGGAGCGGGGGGGCACCGCTCCCGCGCGTCCCCGTGGTTCCAAAGGGATTGTAGGAGGTTTGGGGATGGGTTTGGGATCGCGTTACCTCTAGAGGGCTCTGGCTAAGCGGAGCTGCTGCTCAGCCTCTCCTCTCTCCCTCCCGGATACCCGCTCGGGCTTCCGGAGCCGCGCGCGGCATCGCCTCCATTGTGTCCTGCTGGGGGAGGCTCTGGGGGTGCAAGGGGGGGTCTGGGCATCGGCCCCTCCCTCCTCGGGAACGGAGCACGCTTCTCACGAGGGAAAACCCCGCAGAAGCCGGGGACGAAAGCAGGTAACGGGGAAAAGGGGGAGCAGGGATGCGGTTCGGCTCCCAGCGAGGATGGAGACGGCAACGGGGGCTCCTTTGGGGAAGGGACAAGGGACAGGCAGGATGGAGAGGGGCCCCGGGCTCCGCAGGGGTGGGGATGCTCCTGGATACAGCCCCCAGAGCCCCGCCGCTGATTCCCGGGGAGCGGGGAACCGGGAGGAAGAGGAGGATGCTGCGGGATGGGGTCTGCCAGAACGGCGGGGGCAAAGCAGGGACCCTCCTGTCCCCCCTGCTCAGGATGGAGGGGCTGTGAAAACTCAGCATTCCCCGAGGTGACCGCAGGAAAAGGGTGAAATCTCGATCGGGAAGCACTGTGTGCGTGTGGGGAATTCCTCGATTTCAAGGGGTTTCTCCTCCCTGCAGGGGATTTTGGGGAGCCCCGAGGGAGGAACGTGCGTTGTTCCYTCTGCCATGGAGCCCTGGGTGCTGCTGGATCCGCGGCAGAAGGCTCTGTACCTCGACGTGATGCACGAGAGCTACGAGACCCTCATGTCCCTGGGTAAGGACGCCCCAAAAATCTCTTTTCTTGTTGTACATTCCCCTGTCCTTTCCTTGCACCAAGCAAAACAGTTTGGGAAGAGGAGCGGAGGGATCTGGGCAAGTTTCCAGGGGGATTTCCCTAAGCCCCAGCTCTTTCCTTAATTATTTTTCTTCGGGAAAATGTTATTGATCTCTCCTAATTTAAATTGAAAATTCTGGCACTGGAGTGCCCCTTGGCATCTCCACATTTCCAGTTCAAACTGGGATTAGCTCCGTGTTGGACCTCTCTTCCTCCTCCTTGGGAGAACAAGATTTTTAGGGGGAATCTTGTTGTTGCTCTATTGTTTTTAATTCTACCCCTGCTCCAATCAGGGCCACGCCCTCCCCTTTTCCTCCTCCCTTTTCCCAGCAGCTCAGGGGTTGATGAGTGAAAAAGCAACATTTTTAAGGAGAATCCTGATGCTACTACCATTATTTCACCTCCCTCATGCTTTCACCTTTTCCTGCTTCTCCCTTTTCCCAGCAGCTCAGGGGCCAATGAGTGAAAAAGCGAAATTTTTAAGGACAATCCTGTTGTTACTCCTTTATTTTAAATCCTGTTTCTCCCCTTTCCCAGCAGCTCAGGGGCTGGTGAGTGAAAAAGCAGTGGAGAAAGGAGCACCAGAGAGCAGTGCTGGGCACTCATCCCACACTCTGGAGCGGGAGAAGCCCCTGGGCTCCCACCGGCGCAAAGCGAAGCGCCCAGACAAAGCCGTGCCCCCCAAACCCGCCACGCTCCCCAAACTCGGCCGTGCCAAACCCCCGCGTGGACAAGGACCGGCCCGGGAGCGCCCGTTCGGCTGCGCCGACTGCGGGAAGAGCTTCCCGTGGGCCTCGCACCTGGAGCGGCACCGGCGGGTGCACACGGGCGAGCGGCCCTTCGGCTGCCCCGAGTGCGGCGAGACCTACAGCCAGAGCTCGCACCTGCGGCAGCACCGCCGCACCCATGCCGCTGGTGACCGCCCGCACAAGTGCGGCGACTGCGGGAAGCGCTTTGCCGCCGCTGCCGAGCTGGCGGCCCACGGCCGCGGCCACACCGCTGACAAACCCCACAAGTGCGGCGACTGCGGGAAGGGGTTCGTGTGGGCCTCGCACCTGGAGCGGCACCGCCGCGTGCACACCGGCGAGAAGCCTTTTGGGTGTGCCGAGTGCGGCGAGGCATTCAGCCAGGGCTCGCACCTGGCCAAGCACCGCCGCAGCCACGCCGGCGAGCGGCCGCACCGCTGCCCGGCCTGCGGGAAGACCTTCAGCCAGAGCTCGGACCTGGCGCGGCACCGCCGCACGCACCTGGGCAGGAGGCCGCTGCGCTGCGGTGACTGCGGGAAGCTGTTCCGGGCGGGGCCAGCACTGGCACGGCACCAGCGGTGCCATGGCCGGGAGCACTTGCACCGCTGCGGCGACTGCGGGAAGGGCTTCGTGTGGGCCTCGCACCTGGAGCGGCACCGGCGCGTGCACACGGGTGAGCGGCCCTTCCCCTGCGGCAGCTGTGGGGAGCGCTTCACGCAGAAGGCGCATCTGCTGCAGCACCGCAAGACGCACTCGCCGGAGCGGCCCTACAAGTGCGGCGACTGYGGGAAGCGCTTTGGGGAAGCACCACTGTTCCTGGTGCACCAGCGCGGCCACGCTGAGCATAAGAGCTACACCTGTGACGATTGCGGGAAGGGATTTGCCTGGGCGTCACACCTGGAGCGGCACCGCCGTGTTCACACGGGGGAGAAGCCGTTCAAGTGTCCCGAGTGTGGCGAGGCGTTCAGCCAGGGGTCACATCTCGGCAAGCACCGCCGCAGCCACCTCCCCAAGGCTGTGGGGCCCTCACCCCTGGCCAGGACACAGCTCGCTGGGGACACACCTGGAGCTCGCAGCAGCGAGGAGCCCTAAGGACTAAGAGGCTCCTCGGTGCGATGGATGTGGAGAGACAACTTCTCGGGAGGTTGCAGTTTATTGCAGCCCCGAGACACATGAAAAGTCTCTGTTTCGGTCCGCACGTTCGAAGAATGAGTCAGAGTTCTTCAGTTCTTAGTCTCAGAGTTGTTTATTGTATCTTACCTATAAAATTTTTCTCCTGCCCAGCTGAGGTCCGCTCAGCAGGACAGCCAGAGGCACTCTGACTGCCCTCGGGGCGGTGGTATCTCTTTATACCACAAACTATGTATAACATGTTTACAATTACTTTCCAATACCTATCTCCTATGTTAGACAGTGAGCTTCTACTCTAAACCAATCTGTAAGTGCCAGCATCACAGCAGAAGATGGAGGTAGAGAAGAAGAAGAAGAAAGGCTGCACACACCGAAGTCCCTCCATCTTGTCCCCAAAACCCCTATTCTAAAAATCCCAAAATCTACTTTTTCACCCAGTCATAATTTTATTCTATTACTTGAACTTCTGTGGCTTTCAGGCCTTCATGCAAAGCTGGTAATTTGCTCCACGGGTCATAATCAAACCCACAGGTGTTCTGGGCTGTGTGCCAGGGTCTCTGATCCCCCTGGCAGGGGTCCTGGCCGCTCTGGACACCCAGAGGGATGTACTGAGTTCCCACAACAACTGAGGGAAAACTTGTCTTGGACACCAAGTGACATTGGAAGGGCTCTGGGGTGGGTGACACTGCCCTGTCATGGCACAGGGTGGGATTTATCTACCCTGGTGTCTCCCCACAGCAATGGGTGAATATTTGCACCTGCTACAGTCGAGACCCCAAAAAAGGGACAACCTGGGGGAGAAGGAGCCGATTCCCAAGGGAAACGGCACTTGGCTCCATCAGGGAAGAGTGGGGGAATCAGAGCTGGTTCTGATATGAAAATCCAGGGGTGATGTGCTGCCAGCAGGTGGGAGAAGGGGATGGAGGGGATGAAGATGCTCAGGGTGAGCAGGAGGTGCTGGCACAAGGCAGGCATAAACTGGGTGCCCTGCACCTCGTGGACACCTGTGTCTCTTTGTTTGCATAAGAACGAAAGGAAGGAAAGAAGGAATTAAAAAAAAAAAAAAAAAAAAAGAAGGAGCTGGGGGAAAAGGCAGAAAAGGGCTGCGCACAATGGCCAAGGCCCTCTGCGGCAAGAGCTGCAAGTCAGGGCAGAAATAAAAAAAAAACAACCACTTTGCTTGGGGGGGAAATTATTATTATTATTATTATTATTATTATTATTATTATTATTATTATTATTATTATTATTATTATTTAGCCACAGGCAGCACTGTGCAGTGCAGTGCAATCAAATCAAGCTGTGGCAAGAGAATGAAGAGGTTAGTATTGGAAATAAAATAAAATAAAATAATAAAGCTGGAGATTCCCCCAGCCAGGACAAGTCTCCAGAGGGGGTAGGTGAACCCTGAACGATGAATACAAGACATGGTCATAAATATTTTTTTTCTCTAATAACACCTTGGAAACCCTTTCTGAGGGCCTGGATACACAATAAAAGCAACTCCTCAGAAATATCACAGCAACATTTTGGGGAATTTGGTGTTAYTGCCTCATTTTGCATCCTCAGAACGGCTCATAGAAGGGAATGGCTTGACTGAGTTCCATTATCACATTCTCCATCCTAAACCCAAAAAAATTCATTTTGGGGACAGAAATTATGCAATCAAATGTTTGAAGTGAGCAATCCAAGATTTTACAGCAAATCTGGGCCAAAACGTCGTTTTCTCCTCGCCCCCGCTCCGCAGGCCTTGCCCCCCGACTGGGCCCTGAGGGCTTGGCTGCCCTCACCCAAGATGGCGGCCGGGCCCTCAGGCCGCGGGCGCCATCTTGAGCCGGGCCGCGCGGGCGGCAATGGGGAGCGCGAGGCCGCCGCCATTTTCCCTCGCGCCCTGCCTGAAGCCGAGGCYGCCATTTCGGAAGAGGGCAGTTCCGCTCTGACCCCGAATTAAATTTTTAACCCCAATTTATTCCCGTTCCCCACCGTACAGTGACAAAATGTTTCCTCCCCGAAACCAATCTCACCACGGACAGTGAGGAAATGTAGAGAAAAGCAGAAAATGGTGCTGTTGTGCTCTGCATCTGTCGCATGGAGGAGGGATTGCTCCCAGTAGGGATGTAAAAATCCCTAAATCCCCTAGGAAAGGGCTGATGGTGGTTTTGGGGTCGTTTTTRTACGTCTGGAGGTTTTGAATAATTTTTCCCTGAATTCAGCTTCCTGGAGCGAATTTCTAACACTTGACAGATGGCCCCGAACCCCCCAGCTGCCCCCAAACCACTCAACCGCCCTCAGGCCGTCCTGTGGGCCCTCACGGCCATTACTCCGCCCTCTCCTACTGCGCAAGCACAGCCGCACCCCCACCCTGCCCGCGCTCATTATATACCAGGAGMTCCTGACCCGCCCACCTCATAACAGACAGCGCAAACCACGCCCATTTTACCCTCCCGCGCAGGCGCAGCCCCGGCACCGCCCCTCGGCCGTCAGTCGGGGCGTCGGAGCTGTGCGGAGCGGACGTTCCGCGTTCGGGGATTCTCTGTGGGCACCGGCGCCACGACCGGCACTGCCGCCGGCCCCGCGGCCGCCACCGGCCCCGCGGCCGCCATGGAGGCGCCCCCCGCGCCCCCCTCCGCGCCGCCCGCGCCCTGCAGCGCCGCGCGGAGCCTGCAGGACGAACTGACGTGCCCGGTGTGCCTGGAATACTTCAACGACCCGGTGCTGGTGGCCGAGTGCGGGCACAACTTCTGCCGCGCCTGCGTGACCCAGTGCTGGGAGGACTCGGCGCGGCGCCTGTGCTGCCCGCAGTGCCGCGAGCCGGTGCCGCAGCGCCTCTTCCGCCCCAACCGCTCCCTCGGCAACATCGTGCAACATCGTCCGCCAGCTGGGGCTGCCGCCGGGCCCCGCCGAGCCGCCGCCGGGGCCGCCGCGCCGCCGCTGCCCCGCCGCCGCCGCCCGCCGGCCGCCGGGCCCGCGCGCCTGCCCGCGGCACGGGGAGCCGCTGCGGCTGTACTGCGTGCAGGACCGGCGGGCCGTGTGTGTGGTGTGTCACCTGTCCCGGGAGCACCGAGCCCACACGGTGCTGCCCGCCGAGGAGGCGGCCCACGCCGCGGAGGTCAGTGCCGGGATCCCCTCTCACAACGGGGGGAGGAGTCCCATGCTGGAGGGGCTGCGGGGCTTCGGGACCCTTTCCCCGGAGGGGAAAAGCACTGCGAGCCCCCTCGGGGTGTTGGGGGGCAGTGAGAACCCCTCCCGGGTCTTTTTTGTGGTGCTGGACACCCCTGAGAAATGGGGGATGCAGTAAACGGGAAAACACTCCAAGGAGATCTCGCGGAGTTGGGGTGCCCCAGGAACGCCCTCCTTCTCCTTTGGGACCCCGCAGTTCCATGGGGAATAGAGAAATGAGCCTCCAGTCCCCCATGCTGTGTGGGGACCCCCAAATGTGTGGATCCAACGGGGGATTCCCCTCCCCAGCTAGGCGCTGCTTCCAGAATTTGGGGGCGCAGAAAGACCCGAATCACCCCAAAAGACGGACAGGGCAGGGAGGAGATGGGGAGCACCCCAAGGAGATCTCACGGGGTTGGGGTGTCCCAGGGACTGCTCCCCATCAGGGACTCCCTCCTCCTCCTTTGCGACCCCCCAGTTCCAATGGGAGCACAGAAATGAGCCCCAGTCCCCCCCATTTTTGGGGTGCATTAAAGGCCCCTCCAGGCTGTGTGAATCCCACGGGGGGATTCCCTGCCCAGCTGGGCGCTCCTTTCAGTATTTGGGGGATGCAGAAGGACCCGAATCACCCCAAAACACAGACACCCCCGGGATGTGGGGTGCGAGATCCATCTGGGGTTAACTGGGACAGTACTGGGAAGAGGGGGTGTCCCCACCTCAGTGCAAAATCTCGCCAGCCCCCCGAAATCCAGGACCGAGCTGGGACCGGGGAGGAGGAGCGGAGCGTTATTTAATCCCTGATCCCGATCCAGGATCAGGCTAGAAGTGGCGCTGGGCTCCCCCAGGAGCCGCCTGTCCCCCCCCTCCCATCCCTATGGAATGACGCAGAACGAAAACGGCGCCCCCCCGGCAGCGCTGGGGCTCCGCTATGTCGCGATATGGGGCGTGTCGTGATCGCAGCGGGGGTTAATTTGGAATTGTAAAACCCCAAGGGCTCGGTGTGGGTGGGCAGGCCTCGGAATTCCAGGAACCAGAGGGATCCAAGATGCCGGACGGAGCCGATGTCGCTGCGCAGCGGCAGCAGGAGGAGGAGGAGGGAGCAGGGGAGGGGATTGTGGCATCATTAACCACCGCATATTAATTATTTGTGCTGATTAAATCCTTTTAGAGGGGGTTTTGTCCCGGAACTGCCGTGGTTCCTCTTCCGGGGACGCTGGGGCTGTCCCCCCCTGCCCTAAATCTGGGATTTTGTCTTTTTTTTTCAGGACACAAACGTCCTTGGGTAGATCAAGGTTGTAGCTCCCTTGGGRTTTTTTTCCCCCTCGTTACCCTACTTTTATGAGTGTTTGATAATTGGTTGTTGCTGAGATCCTTCCTTCTCTTTTTTTGCCCTGATACTTGCTTTAATCTCAYGGATAAATTCCAAACCCAGCAACTTCTGGCTCTTAACAGTCAAAATCCTTTTATTTAGGGTTTTAGTTATAAAATAAGTAGATTCATTTGCCCCCAGGGCCAGCTGCTGTTTGCAGGGGCTTCTCTGCCCTCCGTGGAGGTCAAACTACTTAAATAAGGATGAGCTTAATTAATTAATAATTAATAATTTAATGAGCAGTTCAGAGGCAGCAGTTCCTCCTCTTGGTGGGGAGTCCAACCCAGTTTTGGGGCACCTTGAGGAGGGAGAATGTGGGAGGTGATCCTGGGAGGAGGATGGGGGTGGGACCAGGGCATTTGTTTCCTCACAGACAGATAAAATTAATTGACTTTTTTTTTTTCAGTTTTTGGGCTGGTTGGGATGAAGTCTGGTGGTTTTGTTAGGTCAGGGCAGTTGCTGGTTCCATCTCCAAAAAAAAACCCCCAGATTGGGTGAATATGACCATTTTAACAGCAGCAGCCCTTCCCTCCTGATGGCTCCCGGGGGAAGAATTCCCAAGGGATCTGTTGTTGTGCTTTCAGGAGGTGCCCCAGGAGCACCTGAGCTCCCTGAGGAAAGGGCGTGAGGAGGCCAAGGCTGAGCGGGAGAGGCAGAGCGAGGAGCTGCTGGTGAGTGCTGGGGGTTCCAGAGCCCCCAACYGGGAGGGTTCAGTCTCACCTGGGCATTTCCTGGCTGGGAAAATAAATTTGCGTTCCCGTTCCCCATGGGAATCCCAGTGAGGAGCTGCTGGGACCCCCATCCAGGAGGGTTCAGGGCATTTCCTGGCTCTGGAAATAAATTTGGGTTCTCCTACCCCATGGGAATCCCAGTGAGGAGTTGCTGGGAGCCCCATCCAGGTGGGTTCAGTCTCACCTGGGTCATTTCCTGCCTCTGGAAATTTGGGTTCCCCTTCCCTATAGGAATGAGGGTTCAGTCTCACCTGGGCATTTCCTGGCTCTGGAAATTTGGGTTCCCCTTGCCCCCAGAGATTCTCTCCCCGAGCTCGGTGGCTCCGGGGATCTGCCCTCACAGGGATGTTCCCCCTGGAATTGCAGAAACAGACGGAGGTGGAGAGGCAGAAGATCGTGGCCGAGTGCAAGGAGCTGCGGGCGTTCCTGGAGGAGAAGGAGCAGCTGCTGCTCTCCAGGCTGGAGGAGCTGGAGAGGGACATCGGGCGTCGCAGGGACGAGAGTGTGGCCCGGCTGGCCGAGGACATTGCCCAGCTGGACAAGCTCCTGGCAGAGCAGGGTGGGGACAGTGGCACAGGAAACACACCTGGCGAGGTGGGACTCTGTTGTGTGTCTCCAAAAATTCCCGCTCATGGACAGAAATCCCATGTATTGGGCAAAAATACCTATTTATGGGGATGAAAATTCTGTTTATGGGGACAGAAAAGGAGTGGAAAAAAGAGGAAAAGGTTCCATTTATGCAGGCAAGAATTTCCATTTATGGGTCAAAATATTTATTTATTTTATTTTATTTTATTTATTTATTTATTTATTGGGGGAATATCCTAATTAGAGGGACAAAACCTGTTTATGGGAGTAAAAATTCCATTTATGGGGACAAAAAAGTCCTGTTTATGGGATGGAAAAAGGTTCCATTTATGTAGGCAAGAATTTCCATTTATGGGTCAAAATTTTTATTTATTGGGGAAATAAATTTATTGGGTAAAAAATTCTATTAATGGGGTGAGAAATTCCACTTATAGATACAAATATACCTTTATGGGGACAAAAGTCCCTTCATGGGATCCTCCCAGTTTCTGGGGAGGATTTTGAGATCTCTTGAGACAGGAGAGATGCTGATCCTAACAAATTCCTTGGGTTTTCTTCCCTTTCCAGGGCGTCGTCCCGGCTGGCAGCAGGTGAGTGAGCTGGGTGAACCTGGAGGCTCTGAGCTGGAGCTGGAGCTGGCATTTCCACCCTTCCCAGGGGGAATTCCTTGATTTTTTGGGTCCCTGACTCCCGTGTCTCCTCAGCCTGGAGAGCTGGATGTTCCTCAAGCCTGAGCCCGGCTTTTCTGAGCTGGAGAAGAAGCTGAAGAGTTTTTCCCAGAAGAGCGCGGTGCTCAAGGAAGTGCTGCTGGAATTCAAGGGTGAGCCTGATGACATCCTTCCTGGAAAAAAAAGTGCTTTCCCAGCCAGGATCCCACGTGGAAATCCACCAAAATCAGGGCTGGGATGGAGCCAGGCTCTAATTCCCCCCCTGGGCTGGCTGGGAGAGCTCCAGCTTGTTCCCTCATCCCAGGAAAGAGTTGGAAAAGGGATTTCCCTGGGATTTGAGTGTGGGAGTGTGGAGTTGGGATCATTCCCATGGCTTGGGCAGTTCTGGGGATTCAACTCCTTCCTTCTCTTCCCACAGAAAATCTGCGCTTTGAGCTGGAGAACGACACAGGTGAGGCCATGGGGACTGGGATAACACCTCTCTTTTCCAGGGGTTTGCATGGAATTGGCTGGGATTTGGGGCTGTGACTTCCCTTTTCCAAGAGAAAATGTGGGAATTTGCTGGGATTGGGGGTTTTGGGGGAGTCTAACCTGCCTTTTCCAAGGGTTGAGGTTGGAATTGCTGGGCTTGGGTTCTGTGTGGGCTCTTCAGGATGCTCCAGGTGGCTCACCTGTGTACTTCCCCTCTGGTTTGGGGCACAGAAAATCCTACTCTTAGCTAGCCTTCTGACGAAATAATTTCTTCTATTCTTTTACTATAGTTTTAATACAATATATCATAATTTAAATATATAATTAAATTTTAAATTATATGTATATTTATATAATTTAATTATATAATAATTAATATTGAATTAATTAATACTTAAATAATTTAACTATATAATTAAATATGTAATTTATATAGAATTTATTTAGAAGTTATAATTTAATTATAATCCATTTATAATCTATTTATAATTTAATTATTATTTAACACAATAGTATCATAAAAGAATAAATCATTATTTATTACAATAGTATTATTTAATACAATTATTTAATACAATACTACCGTAAAACAATAAATCAAGCCCCCTGAAACACAGCACCAACATCCTCCTCCCTTCCCTCACCCTCAGACCCCTGCCAACACCACCACAGCTATTAACAGTATTAATACAATTAATACTATTGTATTAATGACATCACCACCCCCTTCCCATTCCCCTGCAGGCGAGCTCTCCCTGGACCCCGACACGGCCAACCCCTACCTGGTGCTGTCGGAGGACAAGCGCAGCGTGCGGCTGCGCGGGGCCCCCCAGGAGCTGCCGGCGCACCCCAAGCGCTTCGACTACGCCTTCTGCGTCCTGGCCTCCGAGGGCTTCTCCGCCGGCCGCCACTACTGGGAGGTGGAGGTGGGCGACGGGGAGAGCTGGGTGCTGGGTGCTGCCCGCGAGTCCGTGCGCCGCAAGGAGAAGGTCGACTTCGCCCCCGAGGAGGGCATCTGGGCGGTGGGGCTCAACTGGAAGGGCAAGAATTGGGATCAGTACCAGGCGTTCACCTCTCCCGAGACGCCGCTGTCGCTGTGCGAGCGGCCGCGCAAGATCGGGGTGTACCTGGACTATGAGGGAGGGTGGGTGGCGTTCTACAATGCCGACAACATGGCTCCCATCTTCACCTTCACCGCCGCCTTCTCCGAGAGGATCTTCCCATTCTTCTGGCTCTTCTACGTGGGCTCCTCACTGTCCCTCTGCAACTGAGCCCCTGCCCTGCTCGCCGGTGGTGTCCCCCCTCTCTCTTCCCCTTGCCATCCTTAGGTTTTCCTTTGCTTCTGAGCAAAACACCCCAAATCCCACCCTTGGATTTTTTTTTTCCTGTTGCAGTTCAAAGTTTTTGAGTCTTTTTACCCTCAGAAATCTTCCTCAGGGGCGTTGGTTGGTGAGGGCATTGGTTGGTGAGGGGGTGGGCTACTTGAGCACCCCCTCCCCGTTGCTGGTTAAACAACCCCTGTAGAGTTCATTTTGTGTTTTTTCTTTGGAGTTGGAGCCTTCTCYGAGAGGATCTTCCCGTTCTTCTGGCTCTTCTACGTGGGCTTCTCGCTGTCCCTCTGCAACTGAGCCCCCGCCCCGCTCGCTGGTGGTGTCCCCCCTCTCTCTCCCCCTTGCCATCCTTAGGTTTTCCTTTGCTTCCCAAATCCCACCCTTGGCTGTTCAGGGGGGATTTTTTTTTCCCTGTTGCAATTCAAAGTTTTTGAGTCTTTTTACCCTCAAAAATCTTCCTCAGGGGTGTTGGTTGGTGAGGGGGTGGGCTACTTGAGCACCCCCTCCCCGTTGCTGGTTAAACACCCCCTGTAGAGTTCATTTTGTGTTTTGTTGCTGGTTAAACACCCCTGTAGAGTTCATTTTGTGTTTTTTTTCTTTGGAGTTGGAGCCCCGTGGAACAGGGAGAGGCTGATCCCATCCTACTTCGAATAGTAGCCAAAGCTTTGTGTCCCCCCCTCGCCCCTAAAATGCCGTGTGGAGAGAAAGGGTCTTGTGTTCCCCCCCCAATTTGGGCACCGTTGCTTTGCAGGTCATTTTCACCCATCCCATCCTGACTCATCCCATCCTCCCTGGGGAAAGGGCCATGCCTGTCCTGCTGTCGCTGAGTGACCCCCTCTCTCCTCTATTGTCCCCCCTCCTCGTGTCCCCATCTCCCCATTGCCCCCCATGTCCCTTTTTGCCTCCTCATCTCCCCCACTGTCCCCCCTCATTCCATCTCCCCTTCTCTGCCCCTAAATTCTGAGCCCCTGGAGTGCCAGGATCCCAGCAAGGGGATTGGGATGTTTGGGGTCACCCCAAAGCTGGGCTGGGGGGGGTTTTGGGGGGGGCTTGGGGAGGGGGTTCTGTGTTCCAGGTGTGATCTTGCCCGCTCCCCTCATGCCCTTCCCCCTGCTGCTGTTCGTGTCCTTTGCCCTGTCACTGTTAGTGGGGAAATAAAAGTTGCTGTGCAAAAAAAAACCAACCCTAAAATGCGATAATTGGGGGGTTTTTGGTGCTGGGAGAGAGGAGGAAAAGCTGCTCCTGCTTGGGAGGGGATGGAGACAGCGAGATGTCCTTGTCCCCAGCCTGCTGGGGTGGAGCACTGAGGGGTTTTGGGGGCACTTGCAATTCACTAAATGGTTCCAACTTGGAGCTTCCAAGTATCTGTAAGTCTAAATTCTGGTTAGAGTTTTTAAATGAAAGTTTAAAGGAGAAGTTTAAGGCACTGGGAGCTCCCAGTTTTCAGGCACACCCCACTGGGCATTGCCTCTCATCCCAGTTTGGGGGCACAGACTCACTGGGAGTTCCCAGCCATCCCAGTTTGGGGGCACAGACTCACTGGGATCTCCCTCTCAGCCATCCCAGTTTGGGTCCCAAATTCTTGGGTTTTTGGTGTCTCCACCCTCTCTCCAACCCATTTGCCTGTGTCCAAACCACCCAAATATCACTTTTCTATCTTTTTTTTTCCATAAAAATCTGATACCAAATCCCACTTTTACCCAAAATAAGTCTTTATTGAGGATCCACTTGTGGCAATAATGCTGGGCTTGAGGGAAGCTGGGATTTGGCAAAAAAAAAAAAAAAGGATTTGGCTGAAAAAATGGGATTTTGTCTAGGATTTGGCTGAAAAACTGGGATTTTGCCTGTTCCATGTATTTTTGGCACCTGGAGGGCCCAGCATCATCCCAAATTTTGCTCCAGCTCCCAAACTGGGGGGGGGGGGACGAGCCCTTTAGGACCCCCCCTCACCCCTCCCCTGCCCTTGGGGTGGATCTCCCCTAACACCCCCCACCCCAAACTCCAGTGGGGCCCTCCCTGTGTCCCCCCCAGTCCCCAGCACAGCCCCCAGCAGCTCCAGGGCCTCCACAGGCCTGGGGGGCTCCGGAGGCTGCTGCTGGGTCCCCTCGGGCTGGGGGAGCCCCCCGGGGTGGCTCTTGCTCTTGTGGGCGGTGACGTTGTCCCGTTTCTCAAACCTCTTGCCACAAATGTCACAGGGGAATTGGTAGAAGGAGTCGGCGTCGTGTTTCCTCATGTGCCAGTTCAGGGAGGCTTTCTGGCGGCAGGTGAAGCCACAGATCTCACACCTGGGGGAGGTTTTAGATTTTGGAAGGAATTAAAAACCCCAGGGAGAACCAGCCCTGCCATGCTCAGGGCTGGAATGTGCCAGGGTTGAAGCTCGGCATGAATGGCTTGGACATGGGCTCTGTTTCAGCTCATTAAACTGTGCCTAATTAAACACCACCCTGGAGCTGCTGGGTCTGGACACAGCCAGCTCCAAGGGCAGAAAGCTCGGAAGGAATCTCAGCCTGGCTTTTGGCTGGAGGAGCTGATTTTGGGTTGAAAAGGGTGGCAAGAGACTCTGAGGCTGAGCAGAGCTGCAGGAATGGGACTGGGATTTACTGGGCGGTGGGACTGGGACTTACTGGAGGGGCAGGGATGGGGCTGGGACTTACTGGGAAGTTGGAAATGGGACTGGGACTTACTGGAGGGGCAGGGATGGGGCTGGGACTTACTGGGAAGTTGGAAATGGGACTGGGACTTACTGGAGGGGCAGGGATGAGACTGTGACCTACTGGCAAATTGGAAATAGAACTGGGATTTACTGGAGGGGCAGGGATGGGGCTGGGACTTACTGGGAAGTTGGAAATGGGACTGGGACTTACTGGAGGGGCTTCTCCCCGGTGTGGATCCGTCGGTGGATGATCAAATTGCTGCTGGTGCGGAAGGAGCGTGCACAGAACTCGCAGATGTAATCCCGCTTGTCTGTGAGGAAAAGAAAAGGGATCGGGGGCTGATCCAGCCTGGAAAAACCATCAGGATGTGCTTTGGGAGCTGGGAAAATTGCCAGTGTGGGAATGGAGAGGATAAGGGAGAGACTTTGGGAGCAAAGGGCAGCAGTGATAGCTCCCAGGAGTGGGAGTCTGGGAATGGGTGGGGAAGGTGGGAATCTGATGGGAGCAGGTGGAATCCACACAAAGTGTGGAAATGTGATCCATAAGGGAGGTGTGATCCCTGAGAGGAGCCACCATCCATAGAGGGGAGTTGTAACTCCTAGAGGAGGATGTGTAATCCTGGATTACACCTGGATTACACCAAGGAGGTGCAATTTCCCCCTGGAARTGCCCCTCTCACCACTGTGCAGCTTCTCGTGTTCCTTCAGGTGTTTCTTGAAGTTGAAGGATTTCCCACAGGTGGGCTCAGAGCAGGTGAAGGTTTTCTGGTGCACGTGCTGGTACTTCTGGTGGTGCTGCCAGGGGGAAAAAAAAACCAATTCCAGCTCCCAATTCCAGCTCCAGGAGACCCCACCCAGACTCCCCAGGCTTCCCAGGTGCTGCTCACGTTCAGGTACTGGCGGTTGGAGAAGATTTTTCCACAGCCTTCAAAGTCACACAGGAGGATCTCACGCTTTGCTGCCTTCCTGATAAGGAAAACACAGGAAAAAATCCTTATCAGGAAGGAGGAGGAGGGTTGGAAAAGCTTTGGAATGTGGATCTGCCCCCAGCTCCCTCCTCCTTCTCACCCACCTTCCCTTTCCCCACCTGTGAAATCATTTAAAATGAAGCAAAAAAAAMCCCTTTCAGAGATTTCTCCTGCCCATCCTGCTCTTCTTGGGAGCTTCCCTGCCCCTTCCCTCCCCTTCCTCAGGTACCTGATCCTCTTGGGGCCAATCTGAGCCACGTCCTTGTCACTCGCCCGTGGCTGCCTGCAAGAGGAAAAAGCCATTTTCAGCCAGGTCCTGGTGTCCCCTCACTGTCCCCAGAGCCAAGATTCCCCAGGAAATCCCATGTTAAATCACCCTCAGGACCTGCATTTCTCCCATTTCCACCCTGTGGACCAGCAGGACATGCTGGAACAAACACATTTCAGGCGTTTAAAATAAGAATAAATTCTTTATTGCTTGTTACAAAACCCTTTTCACATGGTTTGGATGCGTCCCAGGACACTGAAATTGGCTCCCAGCCTGGCTGGATCTATAATTCATCCATAGATCCCTGGAAACAGCAGCTATTCCTGGCTCACCCTGGAATTAAGGAAAGATCCATTAAAAAGTGGATTAAAGTGGGGTTTGGGGAGGGGAAATAATGGGATGGTGAGAGATGCTAGTGCTCAAGCATGGGTTCAACCTGGGGATTTGTCCCAAATCTCTTGAAAACAGGTTTTTAATCAGCTCAGGGTGACTTTACCTGGGGAACAGAGAAGATGAGAACCCCCTTGACATCTGTGAGGTCCAGCTTTGCTCATAAACGGGGATTTTATCTCCCATTTTCAACTTGCTGTGACAAAAGAGGGGGGGAGGAAATTAACCAAAAGATTAAAAATATGATCTGTGTCACCAAGCTCAGCCCAAAAAAGGCTTGACTTTCAGCTTAGGCTTGGTTTTGGGAGAGGGAAGAGAGCTGCAAGCCCCTCAGAAAAGCCACCAGCCTGCAGATAAAACTTTGGGCATATTTGGAGACCATGGGATTTGGGATGGAAATCAGGCAGAACCCAAAAAAATCAGGAAAAACCTCACATTTAATTCACTTTTGTCCCCAAAAAGAATGGCCCAGATTGAACACAGACTTTTCTACCCTCACATGGGATTTGGGAGCCCGGGATCTATGGTGCCAGGGAGAGGGGAAGAGCAAATTCCAAYGTTACCTTCACTGGGATTGGGTCTCCAGGAAGGGTGATCCCTCTTCCAGCCACATCTGGGGTGGTTCTGGGGCTGCTGGGAGAGGGGAGGGCATTCAGCGTCCCAAAAAAAAGCAAGATCCAAAGGGATCAATCAAAGCTGTGAGGGACAACACTCACCTGGGGAAACACTTGAGATGGGGCAGACGGAGGAGTTGTGGCTGATTCCAGGAAAAAAGGGGGGATTTTACCCCTTTTTGTGTCAAAAGTGTGAGAAAATCCATCCAGCTGAGGTGTGTTGGATCTGAGGCCGTGCACAGACCAAGCCCCAACCAAACCTCCCTTGTGCAAAGCCCCAGTGAAGCCCTGAGGGCTGATTTAAGCTTTTTTTAGCACAAAACATTGAATTTTGTGTGCCTGGAAAGGAGAGCTGGCAACACTGGGCCATAGAGCTGCTGGAGAAACCTTGGATCCATCAGTGGAGGAGGTTGTGGTGGGATTGATGGATTTTGGGGTGTTCCAAAAAATATCCAGTCTTTTGGAGGCTTCAGTGCCCACCACGAGTCTGGTTCAGGGGGTCTTCATCCCCCTTCATGGCAACTTTGACTGCCTGTCCTTGTTCCCTGAGCACCCACAAGGGACAGGGTGGGTGACACCAGGCTCATGAAGTCCCTGCAGTGATGTTTGTGAGCCAAACCCCCATTTGCACCCAAAAAAAACCCAAGAAACATCTCTGCCCTGCAGTCAGCAGAGTCATGGGGAGGGTTGGAACCCCCACCTTGGGGACACAGAGCTCTTGTCCTGTGGCCAGCAGCACTGGACACTCCCAAAATTGTAATGGAAATATTTTATGAAAAATCTTTTTGCTAAGAACTTTTCTCCTGAGAAGCTGAAAAGCCTCAGAAAGGAAATGTAAACAGTAATTATCTGCTGCTGTGGAATGCAACAAGTGCATCTTTGATTAGTTTCATGTAGTTGTTTTTAATTAATGGCCAATCACAGTCCAGCTGTCTCAGACTCTCTGGTCAGCCACAAGATTTTATTATTGCTCCTTTCTATTCCTTGCTAACCTTCTAATAAAATCCTTCCTTTCTATTCTTTTAGTATAGTTTTAACATATTTTCTTTTAATATCATATCTATCATAAAATAAAAGATCAGCCTTCTGAAACATGGAGTCAAGATTCTCCACGTTTCTATTCTTTTATTATAGTTTTAACATATAATTTCCTTTTAATATCATATATATCATAAAATAATAAAACAACCACACAAGATGATGCCTCTGACCCCCTCCCCTCATCCCTTCACCTTTGTGGCTGCCGTGACTCACCTGACCSGTCCACTTTTCTCCTCCAAGGGTCCAGGGCTGGGCAGGGGCTGCTCCAGCAGGGGCTGCTCCTCCTTGATGGGCTTCCTGCGAGCCTTGGGCTGGCCYTGGCGTCGCTGTGGCTCTGAGTCGCTGTCAGGGGCACAGAGAGGGGGGGCTGAGGGGGTTTGGGGGCTTTAGGGGTGAGAGATGGGTTGGATGTGGTAGGGAATGAGTTGGTTGGACGTGGTTAGACATGGGTTGGTCATGGACTGGACTTGGTTAGACATGGCAGGACAAGGGTTGGACACAACTGGACATGAGTTGGACATGGCAAAGACCCTCCCCCAGGTGAGACACGATGAAGATGCCTCTCCAAAATTCCGCGCCCTTTGACCCCAGAAATCCCTGATTTTAACCCCACACGGACACTATCCCCAGCTCCTCCTGGCTTCTCCCACCTGTCCAGGGATGGGTGATAGTTCTCATCACGCAGGTCATCCATGTAGGCCAGGTCATCACCCTTGGCAAAGTCCTCATCCTCCCCCTCTTCCTCCTCTTCCTTTCGGGGCTCAGCTCCTGGCTCTGGATCATCCCCTGGGATGGAGCTGCTGGACAATGACCTGGACAAGCACAGACCAAGGTTGGGGACACAGGGATGGGTCAGACAGGGACAAATCACCAGGGGATGGATGATTGTGGGTGCCACCACTCACCTCTCGCCAGCTGCTGCCACAGGCCCTGGTTCCAGTGACACCTGAGGGGCTGGAAGGGGACAGGAGGGCGGTGAGGAAGGGCTGGGAGAGGTGGAGAGTCGGGAAGGATGGGGGTGTTGGAGAGGCCTGGGGTTGGGTCAGATCCTGCTGGGATGGTGGTGGAACTGGAACCACCCTAGGGAGAACCTAGGGTGGAGCTGGAACTAGAACTGGTGGCGGGGCTGAAGGTGGGGGCAATCAAGGGGAGCTGAGGGCAGAAAGGTGACCTGGAGGAGCTCACCTGTGCCACCACCGTCACCATCTCCCATCTCCTGGCCCCGATCCCCATCACCACGGGGTGACCTGGCTGTTCCCTCCTCTCCAGCCTCCTTGGAGCCCAGCGTGGCCCTGCGGAGCGAACGCCGGCGCCCAGCGCCTGGGGAGGGGCTGCACCCCTGGGCCGGGTCACTGGAGGGGCTCTTGGGGACCCCGGAGCCACCCCAGGAGAAGCGGTGGCCGGCCACACACTCCCAGACCAGCGGGGCTGCCGTGCCGCCAGCTGCTGGCAGCTGGATGTCAGGCACAAAGCCACACTCCTGGCCGTGGCTGTGGGACAGCGCAACCAGGCGCTGCAGGGCGGCCGGCTGGAGCCGCTCTGGCTCTCCTGGGAAAACAAAGAAATCTGTGAAAAACAGCCCCAAAATGGGGTTTTGGGGGGGGGTGGGTGGGGCACCTGCAAGGCCCTGTCCACCTTCCTCAGGCTCTTGGGGTTGTCCTTGTTAAGGGGAATTGTGAAACAGCTTCCCAACAAAGAGTTGGGGATGCAAAAAGCTGGGAAGGCCAAAAACTGGGGCTGTCCAAAAACAGGGAACATGGAGGATTTGCCTGGTGCTTGGCAGGGTGAGCAAACCCAAGAGCAGCTCCAGGTGCTCCTCCAGCACCCAACCCAAGAGGAATCCTCCATCTGGATCCAAACCACTGGATGCCAACACGGAACAGGGAAGGGAAGCTCACCTGTGCTCCAGGTGTAGCTGTGCGAGCTGTACCTGCACGGGAAGACAGAGGTGAGCAGGCAGAAAACCCGGATTTTTTTCCCATCAGAGGCGGGTTTTTGTGGGTTTTGAGCCCCCRCTGCTGACCTGTCGAGGAGGAACTGGGCCAGCTGTGAGTGCAGGGCGAAGCCGAGCTGTTCCTTGAGGCGGCACCAGCGCTCCAGGTGCCCCCCGATGCGGATGCGGCACTTGGAGCGTCGCGCATCCAGCTCCCGGCGCTTCTGCCGCCGCACGGACTCCGGGGCCGGGGGGCGACCCCCGCGACCCTCAGGCTGGGGGCACACGGGGGCGTCAGGGGGGGACACGGAGCCTCAAGGGGTCGGGTGGGGAGTTTGGGGTGGCTCCATATGGGAGTCTGGGGGTGACGCGTGGGAAGGGGACACGGGGGGACACGGGGATGTGCTGAGGGGGTGACAGGGGACACGGTGGGGACAGAAAAAGGGGTGGCGTGGCATCATGCGGGGGGGATTGGGTGAGGAATTGGGGTCCCCTGGCTCCACAGGAGAGTTACGGGGGGACACAGGAGGTGGCCAGGGGACATGGGAGGGGGAGGGGTTCACAAGAAGGGGGGGCGGGCACTGCCCCCAAGCCCCACCTCCCGAGGCCTCGCCCCTCGTCTTGGCCCCGCCCACACAACGCCCGTTAAACCTCGCCCATTTAAACCACACTCATATTAGCCACGCCCAATTCAAACCACGCCCCTTTAAGGCCCGCCCCCTCCCGCCGTTTCCCCCGGTCCCCCCCCGCCTCGTCCACCCCGTCCACTCCCGCCCGTTCCCGCCGCCGGGCCTTAAAGCGGAAGGGGCCACAGGAGAACGGAGACGGACGGAACGCGGAATGCCGGCGGCTCCATCGCGCTCCCGCCGCCCTCTCCGCCCCCTCCCCTCCATCCGCGAACCTCCTGCGCCGCTCCGGGCTCCATCCCGCGCCGAGAGGGCCCCACCCCGGGCCGTGCCCCCTTTAAGAGCTGCCGGGCCCGCCCCGCTCACGCCGCTCATGGACGGCAAAGAAGATGGCGGAGGCCCCGCCCCGCCGCGCGTGCGCGGGAGCCGCGGGGGCCGCTGGGAGATGTAGTCCGGCCGCTGGGCATGGTGGGAAACTCCCGCATGCGGATGGGGATGGATAGGGGGGTCACAGGAGTGTGGCGGTGTTCGCAGCAACAAACAGGATCTTTGGGAGACACACAGACATTGCAGGCTGAGGGGCAAAGATGGGGGGCGGGCTTGACAGGTGGAGAGCTGACACTGAGGGTTAGGGGTGCAAAGGACACAGGGTATCAGGTAGGGTTAGGGTACATGTGCAAGCCATCACCCGGCACTGCCGGTTTGATGAAAATACTTTCGCTGGGATTTTTCTCCTGAGAAGCCTCAGAACAGAAATGGAACCAATAATGATCTGTTGGCTGTGGAGTGTGGGCTGGAGATGGTTTAGCAACAGGGGCATCTTGGATTGATCTCCTGTGCATTGTTTCTACTTGATGACCAATCATGGTCCAGTTGTGTTGGGGCTGTGAGCAGTCCCAGGTTTTTATTATTCATTCCTTTCCAGCTTTCTGATATCTCCTTGCTCTTTTAGTATAGTTCTATTATCTCATTTTTTTTTTAAGATAATAGACATCATAAAATAATAAGCCTTCTGAAAGGTGGAGTCAAGATTCTGATCTCTTCACTTGTCCTGGGGACCCTCAAACATCACCACAATCAACAGCTTGAGCTGGTCTGGGCAGCACCAAATAAAATAATAGAAAAAGCTTTAAAAATAGAAAAATTAAAAATGAAAATTAAATAATAAATACCTTAAAATTTAAGAAATAAAATACATTAAAAATAAATGAAAAAAAACCAAACCGTAAAGTGCTGTAAAGTGATGTGCCATA
The DNA here is from genome assembly GCA_002167245.1 of Sporophila hypoxantha. NCBI lineage: Eukaryota > Metazoa > Chordata > Aves > Passeriformes > Thraupidae > Sporophila > Sporophila hypoxantha. The sequence goes on from NDFG01000239.1 coordinate 263,893, forward strand.
AAGTGCCGTTAAAGTTCCATAAAAGAAAGCGCCGTAAAGCGTGACCGTCGTAAAACTGGGAATTTTTGGGAAAATTTGGGAAAAATTTGAGAATTTTTTTGTAAAAAAATGGGAATTTTAGAGAGGAAAAAAGGGAATTTTGGGGAGCAAAAAATGGGGATTTTGAGGGGAAAAATAGGAATTTTTAGGGAGGAAAAATTGGGATTTTTGTGTGAAAAATTGGGAATATTGGGGTAGTAAAGATGGAATTTTTTGGGGAAAATTTGGGAATTCTTTGGTTAAAAATTGGGAATTTAAAGAGGAAAATTGGGAATTTTGGGGGGGAAAATTTGGGAATTTTGGGGGGGAAAATTTGGGAATTTTAGGGGGGAAAAATGGGAATTTTTTGGGGAATTTAGCCTGATTTTTTCCCCCCCCAGGAATTGGAAGAATCCAAAGCTTCAAAAAGGAGAAAAATGCCAGAAAATGCTGGAAAAAAATCGAAATTTTCATGGAAAATTGCGAGGAAAAATCAGAATTTTGGAGGGAAAAAGGCAAAAATTGGGGAATTTGTTGAGATGTTGGAAATTGTACTAAAGTTTTTTGTTGTGGGTTGGGATTTCTGTAAAAAACCCTAAAAAATATCCTTAAAAGACAAAAAAAAATTCCATTTAAAACCCCMAAAAAATTCCCTAAAAATCCTCAAAAAATTCAGTAAAAACACCAAAAATTCCATTAAAAATCCCTAAAAATTCCATTAAAAACCCCMAAAATTCCACAGAAAATCTACAAAAAACCCCMAAAATTCCATTAAAAATAATAATTAAAAAAAACATAAAAAMCCCCAAAAAATTCCAATAAAAATTCCCTTTAAAAACCTTCCAAAACAATCATTAATAATCCCTAAAAATTCCCTTTAAAAATCCCAAAAAATGCCATAAAACAAAAAAAAATTATTTTTAAAACCCCAAAAATCTCAAAAAAATCCCTTAAAAATCCCCAAAAACCCTCAAAAATTCAATTTCAAACATCCTAAAAATTTCCATTAAAATTCCCCCAAAATTCCATTAAAATCACCAAAAAAACCCCAATTTTCCCCAAAAATCCTTTAATAAAACCCCCAAAAATTCCATTAAAAATCCCTAAAAATTACAAAAAAAAATTCCATTAAAATTCCTTTAAAAAACCCCAAAAATTCTAATAAAAATTTTCAGAAACAAATATACCCAAAAATTTCTCAAAAAATTCCTTTACAATTAAAAAAAAAAAAAACAAAAAAAAACCACCAAAACCAAAAAACCCCCCAAAAACCCCAAACCATAACCCCCAAAAATCCCATTAAAAATCCCAAAAATTCCCCCAAAAATTCCATTTAAATATCCGAAAACTTTCCATTAAAAATCCAAAAATTCCATTAAAAACCCCAAAACTCCATTAAAAATCCCCCAAAATTTCCAAAAATACATTTAAAAATCCCCAAATTTCCCTTTAAATACCGAAAAATTAAAAAAAAATCCTTTTAAAAAGCCCAAAAATTCCATTAAAAATCACTCAAAAAATTCCTTTAGAAATAAAAAAATTCCTTAGAAAACCCCACAAAAACCTTAAAAAACCCCAAAAATTCCGTCAAAAATCATAAAAATTTCACTAAAATTCCGTCAAAATTCTTTTCAAAAACCCCAAAATTCCAATAATAATCTCTAAAAATTCTCTAAAAATAAACCCAAAAAAATCCCCCGAAATCCCTCCAAAAATTCCTTAAAAATCAAAAGAATTCCATAAAAAACCCAGAATAATTCCTTAAAAAATTCCCAAAATACCCAAGAAATCCACTAAAAAACTCAAAAATTCCATTAAAAACCTCAGAAAATTCCTTTAAAAAATCCATTAAAATCCTAAAAATTCAATTAAAATTCCTTTAAAATATCCCAAAAATTCCAATAAAAATCCCTAAAAATTCCCTAAAAAATCCCAAAAACACCTCAAAAAATTCCTCTAAAAATTCCTCAAAATTAAAGAAAAATCTGTAAAAACCCCAGAAAAATTTCCTTAAAAAAAAATCACAAAAACAGACAAAAATTGCATTTAAAAACCCCAAAATATCATTAAAAACACAAAATTCTCCCAAAAATTCAACTTAAAAATCCCCAAAAAAATCCATTAAAAATCCACCCAAAGTGCTTTAAAAAAACACCAAAAATTCCATCAAAAATCCCTAAAAATTCCATTAAATTCCTTTAAAAAACCAAAAAGTCCAATACAAATCCCTAAAAGAGTCCTCAAAAAAATCCCCAAAAATTCCATCAAAAAATTCCTTTAAAATAAAATAAGAATCCAAAACTTTTTAAAACAGAAAAATTCCTTCAAAAATTCCCAAAAAAACCCCAAAAATTCCATTAAAAAGTCCAAAAATTCCCCAAAAAAACCCTCAGAAAATTAATTTTAAAATAAAAAAATTCCATTAAAAACCCCAAAAAATTCCATCAAAATCCCCCCAAAATTCCAGGAAAATTCAAATAAAAATGCCTAAAAAGTCCCTTTAAAAACCCAAAAAAGTCCCCAGAAATCCCTCAAAAAATTCTTTAAAAATAACAAAAAAATTCATTAAAAACCCCAGAAAATGTTCTTAAAAATAAAAAATTCCCAAAAAATATCCTGAAAAATTGCAATAAAAAACCCTAAAATAATCATGAAACACACAAACTTCTCCCAAAAATTCCACTTAAAAATCCCCAAAAAATTCCATCAAAAATCCCCCCCCAAAATCCCCTTAAAAACCCTTAAAATTCCCCCAAATATTCCTTAAAGAAACCCAGTAATTCTATTAAAAATCTTCTTGTTTTCTGTGTCACTCTCCTTCTTCCTTGTCTCTCCCTTCTTGTTTTGTCTGACTCTCTTGTTTTCTCTGTCTTTCTCCTTCTTGTTTTCTCTGTCTTCCTTCTTGTTTTCTCGGTCTCTCTCCTTGTTTTCTCTCTCTTCTTCTTTTCTGTCTCTTTTCTCTGTCTCTCTTCTTCTTTTCTATCTCTCTTCTTCATCTCTGTCCCTCTCTCTCTCTCCTCTTCTYTCCCTCTCCTTTTCTCAATTCTTAATTTTCTCTATTTTCTCTCTACTTCTATTTCTACCTCTGTCTTCTTTTCTAGCTTTAGTTTAAAAAAGCAGCAGTAGAAACTGTCAGGCTGCCTGGGAGTAGAAGAAAAAAATTAAAAAACCAAAACAAACCATTTACTCCCCGGGAGCCTGAAATTTTCTACTGCTGCACCAGACATATAGTTTTTATTCTTTTTACTATATATACAGTATAGGGACACCCCCCACCCCCTAATCAGTACCTTAACCTGGCACCAATCAACAGTGATCAGTAGCTGCCACCCACACTCCACCCCGTACACACACTGTACTGCTGGCCCCTACCCCAGACCCATCCCCTGCTAGCCAACACAGCGCCTCCTGCTGTCTGCCACAGAGCACTGCAGGCATAGCCCCCCTGGCATCACCCCCAGCGTAGTGCAGGAACAGCGCCCCCTGCCGTCTGCTGCGGCGCACTGCATGCACAGCGCCCCCTTGTGACGTCAGCATAGCGATGCGGCCGAGGAAGGACCCCAGGGCATAGCCGTCCCACCACATGCCTGACCGAAATCGCAAAACCCATCCCGCGCTCCAGAAGCACCCCCCCGCAACGCCACCAGGTGCAGGCAAACCGGAATAGCATTCCGGCCACCGGGGGCCAGCTGAAAACGTGCAAAAAGCTCAAGAAACCAAGAAAAAAAACCGTTACCCGAAAGCCGCCATCTTGCCTCGCACCACGTTGGGTCCGGCGCCCCTGCCTCGCCTCCCAGGGGCGCCGACCATCTTCGCCTCGCACCACGTGGCCTCAGGGCGCCGCATCTTGCCTCGGCACCACGTGGCCTCAGGGCGCCGCCATCTTGCCTCGCACCACGTGCCTCCGGGCGCCGCCATCTTGCCTCGCACCACGTGGCCTCCACGGGCGCCGCCATCTTGCCTCGCACCACGTGGCCTCCCTTGGGCGCCGCCATCTGCCTCGCACCACGTGGCCTCCCGGGGCGCGCCATCTTTGCTCGCACCACGTGGCCTCCGGGCGCCGCCATCTTGCCTCGCACCACGTGGCCTCCATGGGCGCCGCCATCTTGCCTCGCACCACGTGGCCTCCGGGCGCCGCCATCTTGCCTTCGCACCACGTGGCCTCCCGGGCGCCGCCATCTTGCCTCGCACCACGTGACGGCCGCCATTTTCTAGGGTTCGGGTTCGGGTTCGGGTTCAGGTAAGGGGTTCGGGGTTCGGGTGAGGGGTGAGCGTGAGGAGTGAGGGTGAGGGTGAGGGGTGAGGGTGAAAATGAGGGGTGAGGAGTGAGGGGTGAGGGTGAGGGTGAGGGGTGAGGGTGAAAATGAGGGGTGAGGAGTGAGGGGTTAGGGTGAGGGTGAGAGTGAGGGGTGAGGGTGAGGGTTTGGGGTTAGGGTGAGGGTGAGTGGTGAGGGTGAGGGGTAAGGGGTGAGGGTGAAGGGTGTTCTTGGGTTTTTTTTAGGACTATTGAGGGTATGTGGAGGACTTTTTAGGGCTAGGGTATTTTTAGGGTTTTTGAGGGATTTTTTAGGTTTTTTTAGGGTCCTATCAGGGCATTTTAAGGATTTTTGGGGTATTTTTAGAGCTCTTTTTGGACTATTTAGGGTATATTGAAGGATTTTTAAATGTTCTTTGGGGATTTTTAGGGGTGTTTTAGGGGTTTTTTAAAAGTAGGGTATTTTCAGTGTGTTTTAATAGCATTTTGAGGCAATTGTTAGGTTTTCATAGCGTTTTTATGACATTTTGAAG
>NDFG01000240.1:9788-21026 GCA_002167245.1 Sporophila hypoxantha
ATGGGATGGGATTGAAGGTCCATGGATCCCATCCCAAACCATTCCGGGATTCTGGGATCCAGGACACTCAGGATCCATCCCCAGGGATTTTTATGGAATTTGGGGATGGAAAAGGGAAGAGAGACCCTTCCTGGAGTCCTAAATTCCCAGTGAAGCCTCTTGATCCTGAAATTCCTTCCCATAGAGGAGCTGGGATGGGGACGGATCCAATCCCAGGCTGGGAGAGCTGAGAATGGAGGGAATTCCCTGGGAAAGGGGAGCTTGGGGTGGAATTTGGGAAGGAATTCCTGGCAGGGCTGGAATTCCAAGAGAATCCCTGGGAGTGTCCAAGGAAAGGCTGGAAAATCCCGGAATTGTGGGGTTGGAATGGGATGGGATTGAAGGTCCATGGATCCCATCCCAAACCGTTCTGGGATTCTGGAATCCAGGACAGTCAGGATCCATCCTGAGAGATTTTTATGGGATTTGGGGATGGAAAAGGGAAGGGAGACCCTTCCTGGAGTCCTGAATTCCCAGGGAATTCCCAAAATTCCTTCCCAGAGAGAAGTTGGGATGGGGACGGATCCAATCCCAGGCTGGGAGAGCTGGGAATGGAGGGAATTCCCTGGAAAAATGGAGCGATTTGGGAAGGAATTCCTGGCAGGGCTGGAATTCCCAGAGAATCCCTGGGAGTGTCCCAGGAAAGGCTGGAGCACCCTGGGAGATAAGGAAGGCCGTAATTAACGAGTCAGTCAGGCCGTAATTAACGAACCGAAGCCGGAATCCCTCCCGGGGCAGCGCGGAGGCGACTCCGGCCGGGAATTACCTCTGGACACGGTAGACGCGCGTCCAGGGCGGCACCAGCGCCAGGATCCGCGCCACCAGGTCCACCAGGGCGCTGGGCGGGTAGCTCCGGTACCGCCCGGTCTTCCAGAGCTCGTAGAGCCCCGTGCCGCGGATCACCAGCGTGGGGTACAGCTTCAGCCCGTCCGGCCGGAACGCCGGGTTCTCGAAAAACTCCTGGGAATAAACAACAAAAAAAAGGAGTTGGTGTGGGAGTGTCGGGGTGGGATGGTGGGGATGGATGGATGGATGGATGGATGGATGGATGGATGGATGGATGGATGGATGGATGGATGGATGGATGGATGGATGGAGAGGAGAGAGCTCTGAAGGCCGCGGGGGATTTGGGGTTATGGCAAAGGGCCCAGGGCAGGGAGCTGCTGGGAGCTGCCAGGCACAGCTGGAGCGGTGAGGAGAGGTAAAGAGGGTGGGAAAGAGAGAGAAATAAAGAGTGTGGGAAACAGAGAGAGAGAGAAATACAGACAGTGGGAAAGAGAGAGAAATAAAGAGAGTGTGAAAGAGAGAGAGAGAAATAAAGAGTGGGAAAGACAGAGAGAAATAAAGAGGTAAAGAGAGAGAGAAATAAAGAGAGAGGTAAAGAGAGAGAGAGAGAGAAGTCAAGAGAGTGGGAAAGAGAGAAATAGAGAGAGTGGGAAAGAGAGAGCAATAAAGAGAGTGGGAAAGAGAGAGAAATAAAGAGATAAAGAGAGAGAGAGAGAAGTAAAGAGAGTGGGAAACAGAGACAGAGAAATAAAGAGAGTGGGAAACAGAAAGAGAGAAATAAAGAGAGTGGGAAAGAGAGAGAGAGAAATAGAGAGAGTAGGAAACAGAAAAATAAAGAGTGGGAAGGAGGATGAGAGAGAAATAAAGAGAGAGATAAAGAGAGAGAGAGAAGTAAAGAGAGTGGGAAAGAGAGAGAAATAGAGAGAGTAGGAAACAGAGAGAGAGAAATAAAGAGTGGGGAGGAGGATGAGAGAGAAATAGAGAGGTAAAGAGAGTAAGAGGTCAAGGTTCCACTACAATACCACAAATAATCTTCTGTGCTGAATATTCTGATTGTCTCTAACCAATGCAGCACAATACACAAATCCCACAGCATTTACAGCCAGCCTGTAAGAATCGTTACATTCCCATCCTGGCTTACATTTTACACCCTAAAGGTGAGGAGGATGAGAGGATAAGAGGTCAAGGTTCCCATCCCAATACAATAAATCTTCTGTGCTGAATATTCTAATTCTCACTAACCAATCCAGTACAAGACACAAATCCCACAGCATTTACAGACAGCGTAGCCACGATATTTTCTGAAAAATCCCTTTGCTAGGATTTTTCCTCCTGAGAAGCTGAGGGGCCTCAGGAACAAAATGTAAACAATGGTTATCTGCTGCTGTGGGATGCAACAGGAACATCTGTGATTGGTCTTGTGTGGTTGTTTCTAATTAATGGCCAATCACAGTCCAGCTGGCTCGGACTCTCTGAGAGTCACAAGATTTTGTTGGCATTCCACTTTTTTCCTTGCCAGCCTTCTGATGAAATCCTTTCTTCTATCCTTTTAGTTTTAATAGAATATAATAAAATAATAATATAATAAATTTTATATATATATATATATAAAATAAATAATATAAAGCTTGCTTTCATTTCAATCTCGCTTCTAGTTTCTATATTCTCAAAATTTTCTGCCAGGCAATCATATTTATAATATGATAATATTATGATATAATTTAATATGATAATTATAATATGATAAAGTTATGATATAATTATAATTATATCACAATAATATAATTATATCAGAATAATGGAACTATATCATAATAATGTAATCATAATAATATATTAATATAACTATAGCAATTATATATAACAATGTAGTTATATAATATATTAACTAGATTTACAATATATTAATTATATATAATATATTAATTGTATTTATAATGTATTTATAATATATTAAATATATTTATAAATTTATATAATTATATTAATTATAGTACATATTAATAGTATATTATAGTTATATAATGATGCACTTCTATAATTATTATAATATAATCATAATAATAAATGTATCATCTTCCTCAATAAGTTGGATCAAAAAGAGGCAAAAAAAGTAAAAAAAAAAAAAGGGAAAGGGAACATTCCCTGGGGTTGGGAGCTTTGGCTGGACTTGTTTCCAGGGGTTTTGTGGCTGTAAATGTGGGAATTCCTGAGAATTCCTGGCTTAGGGCGAGCTGTGAGCATTGATGACTTTATGGCATTTTTAGAAATATAAAATCTGTTCTAGATTTGAAAAGGAAGCCACAGGAGGAACAAAGACAACACCACAACGAGTGAAATCTGTGCTTTCCTTGTATTTTCCAGTGGGAATTCCATGGATATTGCACATTTATTGTCCCAGACTCCGGAATTAGAACAACAGGGATGAGATCAATCAACGTGCCTGGGACACAGCACTGGAGAAAAACAGATTTATTCTGTTCTTCTGTTATTAATAGATCTGTTTGAAACAGATTTATTCTGTTCTTCTGTTATTAATAACTCTGTTTCAAACCGATTTATTCTGTTTTTCTGTTATTAATAACTCTGTTTCAAACCGATTTATTCTGTTTTTCTGTTATTAATAACTGTTTCAAACAGATTTATTCTGTTTTTCCGTGTTATTCTCCACTCTGAGCGAGCCCTGAGAACAGCAGGATAAAGTGTGGCTCTGATTGCCCTGCCTGAATCCCACACCCCAGGTTGGGTTTTATCCAGATTAATTTTTGGGATTGATGATTAAAATTCAATCATTCTGACAAAGGAGAAGTGGAATCAGGAGCCAGGTGAGGATTAAACTGATTTAAAGGAAAACTAAAATCAGGAGCCAAGGCTTTAATCCAAAGGATTAAATTGATTTAAAGGAAAAGTGAACTCAGGAGCCAGGCAAGAATGAAACTGATTTAAAGGAAAACTAAAATCAGGAGCCAGATGAGGATTAAACTGATTTAAAGGGAAAGTGAAATCAGGAGCCAGGCAAGGATTAAATGGATTTAAAGGGAAAGTGAAATCAGGAGCCAGGCAAGGATTAAACTGATTTAAAGGAAAACTAAAATCAGGAGCCAGATAGGGATTAAACTGATTTAAAGGAAAAGTGAAGTCAGAAGCCAGGCAAGGATTAAACTGATTTAAAGGAAAAGGGAAATCAGGAGTCAGGCAAGGATTAAATTGATTTAAAGGAAAACTGAAATCAGGAGCCAGACAAGGATTAAATGGATTTAAAGGAAAAGTGAAGTCAGGAGCCATCAATGATTACATTGATTTAAAGGAAAAGTAAAATCAGAAGCCAGGCAAGGATTAAACTGATTTAAAGGAAAACTGAAGTCAGGAGCCAAGGCTTTAATCCAAAGGATTAAATTGATTTAAAGGAATAATGAAATCAGGAGCCAGGTGAGGATTAAACTGAATTAAAGGAAAAGTGAAATCAGGAGCCAGGCAAGGATTTGATGGATTTAAAGGAAAAGTGAAGTCAGGAGCCAGGCAAGGATTAATTTGATTAAACCAGGACACAGCCTCGTTACTCCAGATGGGATCCCGGGTCAGATCCTGGATTGATTCCTGGTTCTCACTGGATCCCTCCCCAGCAGGGTGTTCCTGCAGGAACGGGAATTCCCAGTTGGATCAGGAATTCCCAGTTGGATCAGGTGAGTCAGTGGCTGCTGTGGCCCCAGCAGCTGCTGCCCCAGGGCTTTGCTGGGACAAACGGTCACACAAATTGTCATGGAATCATGGAATCATGGAATTATGGAATGATGGAATTATGGAATGGTTTGGGTGGGAAGGGACCTCAAATCCCACCCCATTCCAACCCCAACACTTCCCACTATCCCAGGGTGCTCCAGCTTTTCCTTGGACACTCCCAGGGGTTCTCTGGGAATTCCAGCCCTGCCAGGAATTCCTTCCCAAATCCCATTTCCCCCTTTCCCAGGGAATTCCCTCCATTCCCAGCTCTCCCAGCCTGGCACTGGATCCATCCCCATCCCAGCTCCTCTCTGGGAAGGAATTTTGGGATCAAGAGGCTTCACTGGGAATTGGGGACTCCAGGAAGGGTCTCTCTTCCCTTCTCCATCCCCAAATCCCATAAAAATCCCTTGGAATGAATTCTGAGTGTCCTGGATCCCAGAATCCTGGAATGGTTTGGGATGGGATGCATGGAGCTTCAATCCCATCCCATTCCAACCTTGATCCCAGATTGCTCCAACCTTTCCTTGGACACTCCCAGGGATTCTCTGGGAATTCCAGCCCAGCCCCTCCCACCCTCACAGCCAGCAATTCCTGTCCAAGATCCCATCTAAATCTCCCTTTTCCCAGTGGGAGCCATTCCCTGTGTCCTGTCCCTCCAGCCCTGGTCCCTCTCCAGCTCTCCTGGAGCCCTTTGGGCTCTGGAAGAGGCTCCAAGATTTCCCTGGATCCTTCTCCTCTCCAGGTGAGCATTCCCAGCTCTCCCAGCAGCTCTGCTGGCTCCCTGAGCTTCCCAAAGCCAAACTTGTCCAGGATAAACCCCCGGGATGGATCAGCTCAGCTCCAAGGCACACCAGACCCTGTGGGAACCCAGGACATCCCTGTGGCTGCCCAGGACTGCCCAGACCCCTGCCAGGGGGCTCAGGGACCCTGGCACAGAGCCCAGGGCACCTGTGGGTTTGATTATGACCCATGGAGCAAGTTACCAACATAAGATGAAGATCTGCAAGCCACAACAGTTTAGGTAGAATGATAGTGAATTTATCACCGGGTGAAAATTGGATTTTTGGGGTTTTTAGAATGGGGGTTCAGGGGGGCAAGATGGAGGAATCTGGGCATGTCCAGCCTTTCTCCTTCTTCTTCTCAGCCTCCATCTTCTGCTGTGATGGTGGCACTTTTGGATTGGTTTAGAGTAGAAGCTCACTGTCTAACACAGGTGATAGGTATTGGGAAGTTATTGTAAATATTGTACGTGGTTTTTTAGTACCAAGACATAAACTGCCCAGGGCATGCAGAGTGCTGGAACGTCCTGACTGCAGGACCTCAGCAGGACGGAAGAAAGAAATTTTATAGATAATAAACAATAAACAAGCTTGAGACGGGAAAATCGAAGAAGCTCTGACTCCTTCTTCAAGCACCAGGCTGGAAAAGACGACTTTGGAAACTCTTCTCAGGGTCATGTGACCTGCAGAGATACTCAAACGAAGACCCAGCACAGGATGGGAAGGAGGAATCAGGATTTGGCCAATAATCGCAGTTTTTTCCTGCTGATTCCGCTAAAACAGGGCTGGATCCAGCCTTTAACCTTTAGGGCCTGGAAGGGGCCTCGAGCCTCCCCTGATCCTTCTCCTCTCCACGGTGAGCACCAACGCTCTTGAAGGGCTCTGAGGGTCCAGTGGAACACTCAAAGCTCTGGAAAAGGTCCTGGAAGGGCTTCTAGGGTCTTTCCTCCTCCAGGTGAGCATTCCAGCTCTCCCAGCAGCTCTGCTGGCTCCCTGAGCTTCCAACCCAAACTTGTCCAGGATGAACCCCCAGAAACAGATCAGCTCAGCTCCAAGGCACCCAGACCAGCACCAGGATGGGAAGGAGGTCAGGGATTGCAAATAATCCAGGTTTTTTCCTGGCTGATTCCTGCTAAACCAGGGCTGGATCCAGCCTTTAACCTTTAGGGCCTGGAAGGGGCTCGGAGCTCTCCCTGGATCCTTCTCCAGGAAACCCAAACTTGTCCAGGATAAACCCCCAGGACGGAATCAGCTCAGCTCCAGGCACACCAGACCCAGCACCAGAACGGGAGGAGATCAGGGATTGCAATAATCCAGTTTTTCCTGGTTGATTCCTTGCCTAAACCAGGGCTGGATCCAGCCTGGAGCGTGCAGGGAAAGAGAGGTGGAAAATGTGATTTTCCAGGCAGCTCAGCCTCAGACACAGCCGGGGACAGAACCAGGTCCGGTGGGATCAGAGCACTTGGGGTGGGAAGGGATCCCAGAGCTCGTCATCCCAACCCCAGCACCTCCCACATCCACCCCAGCTGCTTCCAGGCTCCATCCAACCTTCCTGGACACCTCCAAGGCTTCTCCTGGATTTATGGATCGATCCAATCCCTTCAAACCCAAGTCAAAGGGCCAGGGAACGATCCTGGCTTGTGCTCAGCCAACCCCAAACGGGCTGAATTCCACTTTTTGGTGGAAAATGAGGAGAAGGAACGGAGTGTGAGGGGGCTGAGTGTCTGGAGGGGAGGATGGAGCCACCCCAGGCACGGCCTGGGTTAACATTCCCCATCATCCCAACGTGGGAATTGTGAAAAATGTGTATTTTATGATTGGCTTTTGGCAAATATTCAAATGAATATTATAAGTGTTGTGTTAGAAAGTAATGCTGGATTCATTCTCTTAAGTAGTGTGGTAAATAATAAATGTTAAAATAGAAACTAATTAATAAAAACTAACTAAATAACTAATAACTAAAATAGAAACTAATAATGAAAACTAACTAATAGAAACTAACTAATAAAATGTAAGATACTTTTTTTAAAGAAAGCACTCGCAGCGAGATAGCAGCCACAGGACACCTAAATCTTTCAGAGAAAAAGAATTTATTGCCCTCTTATCAGAAGAAATGAACTTTTTCCCACCTGAAGGCGCTGTCAGGATTCAGAGGAAGAAGTTGACAAAATCCTGTGTTTGAATGGAATTTATGCATCATGTATGAGGTGTATGAATATGCAACAGGCTGTTGCTTTTAAGGGTTAATCCTTTGTTAATGTGTGTCCTTTTTCGGGCTTATTTTGCCAAGAAAAGTTACCCCGACATCCATAACTCTTTGTTTTTATTGTCTCATATTGTCCTAATCCAAATTGTCCAATTATGACTCTAACTGTATTCCTATTTTTATAACCATTTCATTCCTATGAAACTTTTAAAATTTTAAAACCGAGCGATTGGCGTTTTTTCCCAGGAATGATTCACCAACATTCCCGTTTTTTCCACGCAGCCAGCAAAGCCCAGCTCACCCTCAATTCTGTCCCTTCACTCCTCTGCACCTCTGACGTCCGAGCATGAATAATAATAATAATAATAATAATAAWAATTCTGATAATTCTGCTCCCCACTGGCCTTTAAAGACACAGAGATTTCCCTGTTAAGGGAAACAGATTTCTCCCGAGCTGATTCCCCAAGTCATTAATTTCAAACGAGATAAGGGAGCTGCTCCTCCCCAGCCCCTTCTCCCTGTAAATCCCAATATTTAAAGGTTGAACCTTTCCCCATTCACAAACTGCTTTTGATTAAGTTTCTCCTGAAACAAAGGGAGTAGAAAATGCCAACACGTGCCAAGATTTAAGAGGAATTGCAGCCTTTTCTTGTGTGTTTATTTATTTATTTTTTTTAAATTAGACACCTTAAAAGGTGTCTGGGGCTGATAAAAACCCTCCGGAGCTGTTTCCTGCCAAGACAAATTGAATCCTGAAAATATTTGTTCCAGAGGCCACCATCCATGGCAGCTCCGGAGGTTTTCCATCAGCTCCAGGCTGAGTCAGGGCTAATCCACGTCTGCTCCATGGGGAGAGGTTAAAGATGACCCAGGGAGGAATATTAATATTTATTTATTTATTGGAATATTATTATYTATTAATGTATATATTGGAATATTTTCTGAGAATATTCCAAATGGAAGCACCACCAACTTCAAAGCTAAACCAATCCTCTTTGAGGTTTTCCCCCCTCAGGTATTTAACAGGTTTTAGATAATTAAGATTTACTGAAGGTAAATGTAAATTTAGGGGTGTGGCCAATGGGCAGGACAGGAGAGATTATTGCAGCAATTGAATTAAATGTTTAAATTTAAATTTATATTTAATTAAAGTGAAAAAAGGTCAGCTCAGATCAGCTGAAACAAACCTGGAGGTTCAAACCTTAAAATATAATCTCCCTGTAACATTCTTCAATTTATGGGATYTTAGAGAAAACCTGAGGATTTTTTCACAGTAAATAATAAATGAAATTTTTGTTTTCAACTCCCACCAAAAGCTTTCAGTGACARTGCAATTGTTGTCCGGGAAAATTGGGATTACAGGAAACCAAAAGTCAATTTCTGCTAGATCAGAATATAACCCCAGAATCGTGGAACTGTTTGATTTGGGAAAGATCCTCTCATTCCAAGGAGCTAACAGGAGATGGAATCAGGAGGTGACACCCTGAATTTCAATATTTTCCCATTCCTGTGCTCGTTCAAAAACCTTTGATGTCAGAAAACCCCTGACCCATGGGAGAGGATTGGGCCCCATCCCCAAATTCAGCATCAGCCAAAATTCTGAGATTCCACCTGGAGGTTTTAATCGGATTTTCCTGACCACGCTGGGCACGCAATGAATGAGAAACCAGCCTCAAAAAAAAAAACAACCCCAAAAGGAGACAACCAAGGTGAATTTCACGGGATTCCACTCGGACATTTCCCAGCCCCGAGACTCACTGGCCACCGTTAATCTCCTCGCTCTCCAGGTGCCCAACTGCTGCAGGAGATAGGATAGAAAAAGGGGATAAAAGCAGCAATTTCTGAAAGCAATTTACTCAAACGCCGSGATTCGCTCAGACTAAAGGTCACCAAAAACCTCTTTTTGAATGACCAGGGATTCAAAATTCAACCATCGGGAGATGGACTGTGCCCCTCGAGCCGCTCCTRGAATCGGCTCCTCCCGCCTGAAAAGAGATGATTAAATTCAAATGGTGTGAATAAGACGAGCATTATCGGAGCTCTCCACGCTCCATCCCTTATCTCCATCAGCCGGATTATTTATAGCGCTTGAAAGCTCCTGCCTTGAGTGACACTCGCGGCTCGGCGGGGAAGGAACAATCACTTAGCGCTTTAATTACGTGCATTAACAGCAGCTCGTGCCTCCATTTTCCCCCGGCCTCATTTGCATTTCCCCCGTCAATGCCGGGCTAATTAAAAGGCCCTCACGATAGGATCTGCATTCAGCGGCGCAGACAATGGCCCAGTGACCGAGAAACGCGGATTCCAGGGTGCCTTTGCCGTGCCTTTGGAACACCCGGGGCACCTGCCGGSCTGGAAATGCACATTTCAAATCATTTCAATCCAAACGTTTCKAAGGATCTCGCAAGGATGTCAGCCCCGACTCGGTGTTTTCGGAACGGAGCAGCAGAGGATTTARCTGGCGGGTTTATGTGAAGGTGGGAGGTTGGTTTTGTAGCGTTTTAGCTTTATTTACATCCTCGAAGAGCTTCCTGACCGTTCCCATGTTCCTGCTAAAATTCCCTCCAGGAGTGCGKCACAAAAGGGGAAAAAGCCTCGAGTTACACATGGGGAGGTTCAGGTTGGATATCAGGAAAAATTCCTGCTTGGAAAGGGTGTTCCAGCCCCGGGCAGTGGTGGAGTCCCCATCCCTGGAGGGATTGAAAATCCACATGGATTTGGGGGGGGATGTGGATCCAGGATTTCAATCCATGTGGATTTGGGGGGACATGGATCCAGGATTTCAATCCATGTGGATCTGGGGGCTCGTGGATCCAGGATTTCAATCCATGTGGATTTGGAAGGATGTGGATCTGTGGTGGAGTCTCCATTCCTGCAGGGATCTAAATCCACGTGGATTTGGGGGGATGTGGATCCAGGATTTAAATCCATATGGATCTGGGGGCTCGTGGATCCAGGATTTCAATCCACATGGATTTGGGGGCTCATGGATCCAGGATTTCAATCCATGTGGATCTGGGGGGATGTGGATCCAAGATTTAAATCCAAGTGGATTTGGAAGGATGTGGATCCGTGGTGGAGTCCCCAGCCCTGGAAGATTGAAAATCCACATGGATTTGGAGGGATGTGGATCTGTGGTGGAGTCTCCATTCCTGCAGGGATCTAAATCCACGTGGATTTGGGGGGATGTGGATCCAGGATTTAAATCCATGTGAATCGGGGGCTTTGTGGATCCAGGATTTCAATCCATGTGGATCTGGGGGGACGTGGACCTTGGTGGAGTCCTCATCCCTGGAGGGATTTCAAATCCACGTGGATTTGGGGGGATGTGGATCCAGGATTTCACATCCATGTGGATTTGGTGGGATGTGGAACCAGGATTTAAGTCCATGTGGATTTGGGGGCCCATGGATCCAGGATTTAAATCCATGTGGATTTGGGGGCCCATGGATCCAGGATTTAAATCCATGTGGATTTGGGGGCCCATGGATCTGTGGTGGAGTCCCCATTCCTGGAGGGATTTCAATCCATGTGGATTTGGGGGGATGTGGATCTTGGTGAAGTCCCCATCCTTAGAGGGATTTCAAATCCATGTGGATTTGGGGGCTCATGGACCCAGGGATGGAACCGAGGGGAGAAACTCCGAAAGATCCAAAAATTTCCATCTCCTTGAACTATCCGTGACCAAGGAGAGGGAGGAACAAA